>JAKKIH010000059.1:0-117009 GCA_022828995.1 Vimba vimba | reverse complement strand
GAGAGGGTTTGTGTGTTGAGAGTTTGTGTGTTGAGAGGGTTTGTGTGTTGAGAGAGTTTGAGAGAGTTTGTGTGTTGACAGGGTTTGTGTGTTGAGAGAGTTTGAGAGAGTTTGTGTGTTGAGAGAGTTTGAGAGAGTTTGTGTGTTGAGAGTTTGAGAGAGTTTGTGTGTTGAGAGGGTTTGTGTGTTGAGAGAGTTTGAGAGAGTTTGTGTGTTGAGAGGGTTTGTGTGTTGACAGGGTTTGTGTGTTGAGAGAGTTTGTGTGTTGAGAGGGTTTGTGTGTTGAGAGAGTTTGTGTGTTGAGAGAGTTGAGAGAGTTTGTGTGTTGAGAGAGTTTGTGTGTTGAGAGGGTTTGTGTGTTGACAGGGTTTGTGTGTTGAGAGAGTTTGTGTGTTGAGAAGGTTTGTGTGTTGAGAGAGTTTGTGTGTTGAGAGAGTTTGTGTGTTGAGAGGAGTTGTGTGTTGAGAGGGTTTGTGTGTTGAGAGAGTTTGAGAGAGTTTGTGTGTTGAGAGGGTTTGTGTGTTGAGAGAGTTTGTGTGTTGAGAGTTTGTGTGTTGAGAGGGTTTGTGTGTTGAGAGGGTTTGTGTGTTGAGAGAGTTTGTGTGTTGAGAGAGTTTGAGAGAGTTTGTGTGTTGAGAGTTTGTGTGTTGAGAGGGTTTGTGTGTTGAGAGAGTTTGAGAGAGTGTGTGTGGAGTTTGTGTGTTGAGAGGGTTTGTGTGTTGAGAGTTTGAGAGAGTTTGTGTGTTGAGAGGGTTTGTGTGTTGAGAGTTTGTGTGTTGAGAGGGTTTGTGTGTTGAGAGTTTTGAGAGAGTTTGTGTGTTGAGAGTTTGTGTGTTGAGAGTTTGAGTGTTGAGAGGGTTTGTGTGTTGAGAGAGTTTGTGTGTTGACAGGGTTTGTGTGTTGAGAGAGTTTGTGTGTTGAGAGTTTGTGTGTTGAGAGGGTTTGTGTGTTGAGAGAGTTGAGAGGTTTGTGTGTTGAGAGTTTGTGTGTTGAGAGGGTTTGTGTGTTGAGAGTTTGAGAGAGTTTGTGTGTTGAGAGGGTTTTGTGTGTTGAGAGTTTGTGTGTTGAGAGGGTTTGTGTGTTGAGAGTTTGAGAGAGTTTGTGTGTTGAGAGGGTTTGTGTGTTGAGAGTTTGTGTGTTGAGAGTTTGTGTGTTGAGAGGGTTTGTGTGTTGAGAGAGTTTGTGTGTTGACAGGGTTTGTGTGTTGAGAGAGTTTGAGAGAGTTTGAGAGAGTTTGTGTGTTGAGAGGGTTTGTGTGTTGAGAGAGTTTGAGAGAGTTTGTGTGTTGAGAGTTTGTGTGTTGAGAGGGTTTGTGTGTTGAGAGAGTTTGTGTGTTGAGAGGGTTTGTGTGTTGAGAGTTTGTGTGTGAGAGTTTGAGAGAGTTTGTGTGTTGAGAGGGTTTGTGTGTTGAGAGAGTTTGAGAGAGTTTGTGTGTTGACAGGGTTTGTGTGTTGAGAGAGTTTGAGAGAGTTTGTGTGTTGAGAGGGTTTGTGTGTTGAGAGAGTTTGAGAGAGTTTGTGTGTTGAGAGGGTTTGTGTGTTGACAGGGTTTGTGTGTTGAGAGAGTTTGAGAGAGTTTGTGTGTTGAGAGGGTTTGTGTGTTGAGAGTTTGTGTGTTGAGAGTTTGTGTGTTGAGAGGGTTTGTGTGTTGAGAGAGTTTGAGAGAGTTTGTGTGTTGAGAGGGTTTGTGTGTTGAGAGAGTTTGTGTGTGAGAGTTTGTGTGTTGAGAGGGTTTGTGTGTTGAGAGAGTTTGAGAGAGTTTGTGTGTTGAGAGTTTGTGTGTTGAGAGGGTTTGTGTGTTGAGAGTTTGAGAGAGTTTGTGTGTTGAGAGGGTTTGTGTGTTGAGAGTTTGTGTGTTGAGAGGGTTTGTGTGTTGAGAGTTTGAGAGAGTTTGTGTGTTGAGAGGGTTTGCTGTGTTGAGAGTTTGTGTGTTGAGAGGGTTTGTGTGTTGAGAGAGTTTGAGAGAGTTTGTGTGTTGACAGGGTTTGTGTGTTGAGAGAGTTTGAGAGAGTTTGTGTGTTGACAGGGTTTGTGTGTTGAGAGAGTTTGAGAGAGTTTGTGTGTTGAGAGGGTTTGTGTGTTGAGAGAGTTTGAGAGAGTTTGTGTGTTGAGAGGGTTTGTGTGTTGACAGGGTTTGTGTGTTGAGAGAGTTGAGAGAGTTTGTGTGTTGAGAGGGTTTGTGTGTTGAGAGTTTGTGTGTTGAGAGTTTGAGTGTTGAGAGGGTTTGTGTGTTGAGAGAGTTTGAGAGAGTTTGTGTGTTGAGAGAGTTTGAGAGAGTTTGTGTGTTGAGAGGGTTTGTGTGTTGACAGGGTTTGTGTGTTGAGAGAGTTTGTGAGTTGAGAAGGTTTGTGTGTTGAGAGAGTTTGTGTGTTGAGAGAGTTTGTGTGTTGAGAAAGTTTGTGTGTTGAGAGGAGTTGTGTGTTGAGAGGGTTTGTGTGTTGAGAGAGTTTGAGAGAGTTTGTGTGTTGAGAGGGTTTGTGTTGAGAGAGTTTGTGTGTTGAGAGTTTGTGTGTTGAGAGGGTTGTGTGTTGAGAGGGTTTGTGTGTTGAGAGAGTTTGTGTGTTGAGAGAGTTTGAGAGAGTTTGTGTTGAGAGTTTGTGTGTTGAGAGGGTTTGTGTGTTGAGAGAGTTTGAGAGAGTGTGTGTTGAGAGTTTGTGTGTTGAGAGGGTTTGTGTGTTGAGAGTTTGAGAGAGTTTGTGTGTTGAGAGGGTTTGTGTGTTGAGAGTTTGTGTGTTGAGAGGGTTTGTGTGTTGAGAGTTTGAGAGAGTTTGTGTGTTGAGAGGGTTTGTGTGTTGAGAGTTTGTGTGTTGAGAGTTTGAGTGTTGAGAGGGTTTGTGTGTTGAGAGAGTTTGTGTGTTAACAGGGTTTGTGTGTTGAGAGAGTTTGTGTGTTGAGAGTTTGTGTGTGAGAGGGTTTGTGTGTTGAGAGAGTTTGAGAGAGTTTGTGTGTTGAGAGTTTGTGTGTTGAGAGGGTTTGTGTGTTGAGAGTTTGAGAGAGTTTGTGTGTTGAGAGGGTTTGTGTGTTGAGAGTTTGTGTGTTGAGAGGGTTTGTGTGTTGAGAGTTTGAGAGAGTTTGTGTGTTGAGAGGGTTTGTGTGTTGAGAGTTTGTGTGTTGAGAGTTTGTGGTGTTGAGAGGGTTTGTGTGTTGAGAGAGTTTGTGTGTTGACAGGGTTTGTGTGTTGAGAGAGTTTGAGAGAGTTTGAGAGAGTTTGTGTGTTGAGAGGGTTTGTGTGTTGAGAGAGTTTGAGAGAGTTTGTGTGTTGAGAGTTTGTGTGTTGAGAGGGTTTGTGTGTTGAGAGAGTTTGAGAGAGTTTGTGTGTTGAGAGGGTTTGTGTGTTGAGAGTTTGTGTGTTGAGAGTTTGAGAGAGTTTGTGTGTTGAGAGGGTTTGTGTGTTGAGAGAGTTTGAGAGAGTTGTGTGTTGACAGGGTTTGTGTGTTGAGAGAGTTTGAGAGAGTTTGTGTGTTGAGAGGGTTTGTGTGTTGAGAGAGTTTGAGAGAGTTTGTGTGTTGAGAGGGTTTGTGTGTTGACAGGGTTTGTGTGTTGAGAGAGTTTGAGAGAGTTTGTGTGTTGAGAGGGTTTGTGTGTTGAGAGTTTGTGTGTTGAGAGTTTGAGAGAGTTTGTGTGTTGAGAGGGTTTGTGTGTTGAGAGAGTTTGAGAGAGTTTGTGTGTTGAGAGGGTTTGTGTGTTGAGAGAGTTTGTGTGTTGAGAGTTTGTGTGTTGAGAGGGTTTGTGTGTTGAGAGAGTTTGAGAGAGTTTGTGTGTTGAGAGTTTGTGTGTTGAGAGGGTTTGTGTGTTGAGAGTTTGAGAGAGTTTGTGTGTTGAGAGGGTTTGTGTGTTGAGAGTTTGTGTGTTGAGAGGGTTTGTGTGTTGAGAGTTTGAGAGAGTTTGTGTGTTGAGAGGGTTTGTGTGTTGAGAGTTTGTGTGTTGAGAGGGTTTGTGTGTTGAGAGAGTTTGAGAGAGTTTGTGTGTTGACAGGGTTTGTGTGTTGAGAGAGTTTGAGAGAGTTTGTGTGTTGACAGGGTTTGTGTGTTGAGAGAGTTTGAGAGAGTTTGTGTGTTGAGAGGGTTTGTGTGTTGAGAGAGTTTGAGAGAGTTTGTGTGTTGAGAGGGTTTGTGTGTTGACAGGGTTTGTGTGTTGAGAGAGTTTGTGTGTTGAGAGGGTTTGTGTGTTGAGAGTTTGTGTGTTGAGAGTTTGAGTGTTGAGAGGGTTTGTGTGTTGAGAGAGTTTGTGTGTTGAGAGGGTTTGTGTGTTGAGAGAGTTTGTGTGTTGAGAGTTTGTGTGTTGAGAGGGTTTGTGTGTTGAGAGAGTTTGAGAGAGTTTGTGTGTTGAGAGTTTGTGTGTTGAGAGGGTTTGTGTGTTGAGAGTTTGAGAGAGTTTGTGTGTTGAGAGGGTTTGTGTGTTGAGAGTTTGTGTGTTGAGAGGGTTTGTGTGTTGAGAGTTTGAGAGAGTTTGTGTGTTGAGAGGGTTTGTGTGTTGAGAGTTTGTGTGTTGAGAGGGTTTGTGTGTTGAGAGTTTGTGTGTTGAGAGGGTTTGTGTGTTGAGAGAGTTTGAGAGAGTTTGTGTGTTGACAGGGTTTGTGTGTTGAGAGAGTTTGAGAGAGTTTGTGTGTTGAGAGAGTTTGAGAGAGTTTGTGTGTTGAGAGTTTGAGAGAGTTTGTGTGTTGAGAGGGTTTGTGTGTTGAGAGAGTTTGAGAGAGTTTGTGTGTTGAGAGGGTTTGTGTGTTGACAGGGTTTGTGTGTTGAGAGAGTTTGTGTGTTGAGAGGGTTTGTGTGTTGAGAGAGTTTGTGTGTTGAGAGAGTTTGAGAGAGTTTGTGTGTTGAGAGAGTTTGAGAGAGTTTGTGTGTTGAGAGGGTTTGTGTGTTGACAGGGTTTGTGTGTTGAGAGAGTTTGTGTGTTGAGAAGGTTTGTGTGTTGAGAGAGTTTGTGTGTTGAGAGAGTTTGTGTGTTGAGAGGAGTTGTGTGTTGAGAGGGTTTGTGTGTTGAGAGAGTTTGAGAGAGTTTGTGTGTTGAGAGGGTTTGTGTGTTGAGAGAGTTTGTGTGTTGAGAGTTTGTGTGTTGAGAGGGTTTGTGTGTTGAGAGGGTTTGTGTGTTGAGAGAGTTTGTGTGTTGAGAGAGTTTGAGAGAGTTTGTGTGTTGAGAGTTTGTGTGTTGAGAGGGTTTGTGTGTTGAGAGAGTTTGAGAGAGTGTGTGTTGAGAGTTTGTGTGTTGAGAGGGTTTGTGTGTTGAGAGTTTGAGAGAGTTTGTGTGTTGAGAGGGTTTGTGTGTTGAGAGTTTGTGTGTTGAGAGGGTTTGTGTGTTGAGAGTTTGAGAGAGTTTGTGTGTTGAGAGTTTGTGTGTTGAGAGTTTGAGTGTTGAGAGGGTTTGTGTGTTGAGAGAGTTTGTGTGTTGACAGGGTTTGTGTGTTGAGAGAGTTTGTGTGTTGAGAGTTTGTGTGTTGAGAGGGTTTGTGTGTTGAGAGAGTTTGAGAGAGTTTGTGTGTTGAGAGTTTGTGTGTTGAGAGGGTTTGTGTGTTGAGAGTTTGAGAGAGTTTGTGTGTTGAGAGGGTTTGTGTGTTGAGAGTTTGTGTGTTGAGAGGGTTTGTGTGTTGAGAGTTTGAGAGAGTTTGTGTGTTGAGAGGGTTTGTGTGTTGAGAGTTTGTGTGTTGAGAGTTTGTGTGTTGAGAGGGTTTGTGTGTTGAGAGAGTTTGTGTGTTGACAGGGTTTGTGTGTTGAGAGAGTTTGAGAGAGTTTGAGAGAGTTTGTGTGTTGAGAGGGTTTGTGTGTTGAGAGAGTTTGAGAGAGTTTGTGTGTTGAGAGGGTTTGTGTGTTGAGAGAGTTTGTGTGTTGAGAGTTTGTGTGTTGAGAGGGTTTGTGTGTTGAGAGAGTTTGAGAGAGTTTGTGTGTTGAGAGTTTGTGTGTTGAGAGGGTTTGTGTGTTGAGAGTTTGAGAGAGTTTGTGTGTTGAGAGGGTTTGTGTGTTGAGAGTTTGTGTGTTGAGAGGGTTTGTGTGTTGAGAGTTTGAGAGAGTTTGTGTGTTGAGAGGGTTTGTGTGTTGAGAGTTTGTGTGTTGAGAGGGTTTGTGTGTTGAGAGAGTTTGAGAGAGTTTGTGTGTTGACAGGGTTTGTGTGTTGAGAGAGTTTGAGAGAGTTTGTGTGTTGACAGGGTTTGTGTGTTGAGAGAGTTTGAGAGAGTTTGTGTGTTGAGAGGGTTTGTGTGTTGAGAGAGTTTGAGAGAGTTTGTGTGTTGAGAGGGTTTGTGTGTTGACAGGGTTTGTGTGTTGAGAGAGTTTGAGAGAGTTTGTGTGTTGAGAGGGTTTGTGTGTTGAGAGTTTGTGTGTTGAGAGTTTGAGTGTTGAGAGGGTTTGTGTGTTGAGAGAGTTTGAGAGAGTTTGTGTGTTGAGAGAGTTTGAGAGAGTTTGTGTGTTGAGAGGGTTTGTGTGTTGACAGGGTTTGTGTGTTGAGAGAGTTTGTGAGTTGAGAAGGTTTGTGTGTTGAGAGAGTTTGTGTGTTGAGAGAGTTTGTGTGTTGAGAAAGTTTGTGTGTTGAGAGGAGTTGTGTGTTGAGAGGGTTTGTGTGTTGAGAGAGTTTGAGAGAGTTTGTGTGTTGAGAGGGTTTGTGTGTTGAGAGAGTTTGTGTGTTGAGAGTTTGTGTGTTGAGAGGGTTTGTGTGTTGAGAGGGTTTGTGTGTTGAGAGAGTTTGTGTGTTGAGAGAGTTTGAGAGAGTTTGTGTTGAGAGTTTGTGTGTTGAGAGGGTTTGTGTGTTGAGAGAGTTTGAGAGAGTGTGTGTTGAGAGTTTGTGTGTTGAGAGGGTTTGTGTGTTGAGAGTTTGAGAGAGTTTGTGTGTTGAGAGGGTTTGTGTGTTGAGAGTTTGTGTGTTGAGAGGGTTTGTGTGTTGAGAGTTTGAGAGAGTTTGTGTGTTGAGAGGGTTTGTGTGTTGAGAGTTTGTGTGTTGAGAGTTTGAGTGTTGAGAGGGTTTGTGTGTTGAGAGAGTTTGTGTGTTAACAGGGTTTGTGTGTTGAGAGAGTTTGTGTGTTGAGAGTTTGTGTGTTGAGAGGGTTTGTGTGTTGAGAGAGTTTGAGAGAGTTTGTGTGTTGAGAGTTTGTGTGTTGAGAGGGTTTGTGTGTTGAGAGTTTGAGAGAGTTTGTGTGTTGAGAGGGTTTGTGTGTTGAGAGTTTGTGTGTTGAGAGGGTTTGTGTGTTGAGAGTTTGAGAGAGTTTGTGTGTTGAGAGGGTTTGTGTGTTGAGAGTTTGTGTGTTGAGAGTTTGTGTGTTGAGAGGGTTTGTGTGTTGAGAGAGTTTGTGTGTTGACAGGGTTTGTGTGTTGAGAGAGTTTGAGAGAGTTTGAGAGAGTTTGTGTGTTGAGAGGGTTTGTGTGTTGAGAGAGTTTGAGAGAGTTTGTGTGTTGAGAGTTTGTGTGTTGAGAGGGTTTGTGTGTTGAGAGAGTTTGAGAGAGTTTGTGTGTTGAGAGGGTTTGTGTGTTGAGAGTTTGTGTGTTGAGAGTTTGAGAGAGTTTGTGTGTTGAGAGGGTTTGTGTGTTGAGAGAGTTTGAGAGAGTTTGTGTGTTGACAGGGTTTGTGTGTTGACAGGGTTTGTGTGTTGAGAGAGTTTGAGAGAGTTTGTGTGTTGAGAGGGTTTGTGTGTTGAGAGTTTGTGTGTTGAGAGTTTGAGAGAGTTTGTGTGTTGAGAGGGTTTGTGTGTTGAGAGAGTTTGAGAGAGTTTGTGTGTTGAGAGGGTTTGTGTGTTGAGAGAGTTTGTGTGTTGAGAGTTTGTGTGTTGAGAGGGTTTGTGTGTTGAGAGAGTTTGAGAGAGTTTGTGTGTTGAGAGTTTGTGTGTTGAGAGGGTTTGTGTGTTGAGAGTTTGAGAGAGTTTGTGTGTTGAGAGGGTTTGTGTGTTGAGAGTTTGTGTGTTGAGAGGGTTTGTGTGTTGAGAGTTTGAGAGAGTTTGTGTGTTGAGAGGGTTTGTGTGTTGAGAGTTTGTGTGTTGAGAGGGTTTGTGTGTTGAGAGAGTTTGAGAGAGTTTGTGTGTTGACAGGGTTTGTGTGTTGAGAGAGTTTGAGAGAGTTTGTGTGTTGACAGGGTTTGTGTGTTGAGAGAGTTTGAGAGAGTTTGTGTGTTGAGAGGGTTTGTGTGTTGAGAGAGTTTGAGAGAGTTTGTGTGTTGAGAGGGTTTGTGTGTTGACAGGGTTTGTGTGTTGAGAGAGTTTGTGTGTTGAGAGGGTTTGTGTGTTGAGAGTTTGTGTGTTGAGAGTTTGAGTGTTGAGAGGGTTTGTGTGTTGAGAGAGTTTGTGTGTTGAGAGGGTTTGTGTGTTGAGAGAGTTTGTGTGTTGAGAGTTTGTGTGTTGAGAGGGTTTGTGTGTTGAGAGAGTTTGAGAGAGTTTGTGTGTTGAGAGTTTGTGTGTTGAGAGGGTTTGTGTGTTGAGAGTTTGAGAGAGTTTGTGTGTTGAGAGGGTTTGTGTGTTGAGAGTTTGTGTGTTGAGAGGGTTTGTGTGTTGAGAGTTTGAGAGAGTTTGTGTGTTGAGAGGGTTTGTGTGTTGAGAGGGTTTGTGTGTTGAGAGAGTTTGAGAGAGTTTGTGTGTTGAGAGAGTTTGAGAGAGTTTGTGTGTTGAGAGTTTGAGAGAGTTTGTGTGTTGAGGGTTTGTGTGTTGAGAGTTTGAGAGAGTTTGTGTGTTGAGAGGGTTTGTGTGTTGAGAGAGTTTGAGAGAGTTTGTGTGTTGAGAGTTTGAGAGGGTTTGTGTGTTGAGAGTTTGAGAGAGTTTGTGTGTTGAGAGGGTTTGTGTGTTGAGAGAGTTTGAGAGAGTTTGTGTGTTGAGAGGGTTTGAGAGAGTTTGTGTGTTGAGAGGGTTTGTGTGTTGACAGGGTTTGTGTGTTGAGAGAGTTTGTGTGTTGAGAGGGTTTGTGTGTTGAGAGAGTTTGTGTGTTGAGAGAGTTTGAGAGAGTTTGTGTGTTGAGAGAGTTTGAGAGAGTTTGTGTGTTGAGAGAGTTTGAGAGAGTTTGTGTGTTGAGAGGGTTTGTGTGTTGAGAGAGTTTGTGTGTTGAGAAGGTTTGTGTGTTGAGAGAGTTTGTGTGTTGAGAGAGTTTGTGTGTTGAGAAAGTTTGTGTGTTGAGAGGAGTTGTGTGTTGAGAGGGTTTGTGTGTTGAGAGAGTTTGAGAGAGTTTGTGTGTTGAGAGGGTTTGTGTGTTGAGAGAGTTTGTGTGTTGAGAGTTTGTGTGTTGAGAGGGTTTGTGTGTTGAGAGAGTTTGTATGTTGAGAGAGTTTGTGTGTTGACAGGGTTTGTGTGTTGACAGGGTTTGTGTGTTGAGAGAGTTTGTGTGTTGAGAGAGTTTCACAAAGATAGACTTTGACTATGGCTTAGATATAGTAGATAGTCAGACTTCAGATAGACATCTAAATCAGACCGTTGCACAAAGCACTGAAGACTCTGACTATCTTAAGTAGGACTACACTGCAATGCATTCTGGGTAAAATAAGACACTTTTCAAAACAAAAAACATGGCAGATCGAGTAAGCGCATTCAACCGCTCAGTGCAGTTTACTCCAGTGGAAAATATGTGTTTGTTGGAGGAGTATAACAGTTACAAGGACATTTTACTTGGGAAATTTAGCGGAGAATGTAGTAACAAGAAGAAATGTTTAAATTATGAGCCATTTTCCCTTTTCTTTTGGCTGTTTGTAATGTAACTGATTGTTACTGCTGGTTGCCAAGGTAACAGAGTCTTAGACCTAAGTTAGCCTGGGGGTAAGGTGTCTAATTTTTTTGGTCTAAATTAAGTCTTTATTTTTGTGAAACAGTCTAACTTGCATTAGACTAGTCTATAAGCAAATGTTAGACTTGTCTAACACTAAAATAGCTTTGTGAAACCGGTTGAGGAGGAGACACGACAGACATTCACAACAGAGACGAGATAAAGACATTAAAGTGCTCATATCATGCTTTCATTCCCCTGAAGTCCATTTCTAATGTTAGTAAAGGTTGTTGGACTCTCATTATCTCACTGAAATAATATCATCATTTTCTGCTGCTGCTGTTTCAGAATAAACGTGTCTTTATTTCCTCCGTCTAAATACTTGATTGTGATTGGCTGGAATGCGGACATTAAAACCTTTTTTAGACTTTTTTAGAATTCATGTCTTTGTGAAAATTATTATTTTGTTTCATTTCATACTCCTGCTGTTTACTGTTTCTTTATTTGTTAATAAAACATGAACACATTTGCATGTAAACATCCTCATCACTCATTTGTTTATGTCCCCGTTTAGACGTTCAGGCTGGACAATATTTCCATCTCTGACGTGAAACAGGAGAAACAGAGTGTTATTGTTCTAGTCATATTTCATTAAATTTCCTTCAGTCTTATTCATCTGTTAGTTTCACTGAAACAACAGGAAAGTCACACTAACTGTGTCCCAATTCAGAGCTAATTCCTTCGAAGTTCATGAAGGTCGAAGTGAATGTTGTAAAATGAGACGCTCTAAAATATGGCGGATTTCCTGTTCCCGCCCACCGCTCCTGACGCCTAGCAACTGTGACAGACGCCATCAGGACACAGCAGAGACGTTTCTGACAGACTTTTAAATACAAAGATGGAGCCAGAAATGTTTCTATTTTTTTCAGAAGGCATCGCTGAGACAAGACCATAGTTAAAAGAAGTCTGGTTAATAACTTTAAACAGAATCGTCAACTGAAATCTGCGCGGATTCTCAAAAATACGACACATTTATAGGACATAAGGGTCTCTGCGGAAAAAGTGAAAGTACCCACGGCCAGCGGGTGAAATGTTTCGAAATGTCTCTTTGCACAGTAAAGCACCAGTTCAATAAAAGGATACAGTATATTAAAGTTTATATAGCCTACTATATAAGTTGGCTGGCTATTAACATGCCTGAGACTTTTGCACAATACTGTAGTTTCACTGCAGGAGCTCACACTGCATCCTCAGCTATTTTTCAGATGTGCTCGCTCATATCAAACTATTGTATCGATATAAACATATTGCCTCATTCCATATCATTTTAAAAACATACCGATATATCGTACAAACTCAATATACCACCCAGTCCTAAAGGATACTTAAATGAGCTGTATGTAACCGGCAGAGCAGTCGTGTCAAGTTCTCAGGAAACATTTAAAAATGTAAAGCAAAAACCCCCAAAACCCTTCCTTCCAGTGAGAGCTCTAGGACATGTCTGCCAAACTAAAATACCTGGGAGGTGTGACATATTTGATCAGGCTCAGTTCTGTCAGGTGATTAAAGCATTTCCAAAAAGAATTCCAGTCCTCTGTAAAGTAAGTCAAATAGCTGAACTAATACACAGTGCTGAAGGTCAGATCATCTTACTGAATCGCCAGTCCAACCGGCTCGAAAACATCTTCCTGGAAGTTTCTAGTAATCCTGAAGAGCTTGATTATATGGATCAGGTGTGTTTAATTAGGACTGGAGCTAAACTCTGCAGGACAGTTTCCCTCCAGGAACTGAATTTGACAGCCTTCACACTACAGAATTTGATATCCACAGTGTCAAATTACATTTCAATCCTAATTTTTAATATACTATATTGCTGAATGGATGTCCCAACAAAATGTTTAGGTCTTTTAAACAGTATTTGTGAACGTGTTGAATTTGAGATTGTAAATGGACAAAACATACTATTAAATGTGTGTGCGTTCACATGTACTTACAGCTAACTTCACTGGCAACTTAAACATTATTCCCTATGATGACTGGGCGTCAACCTCGCCAGGTGGCTGGAAATCAGTATCCCAAAACTGAGCCTCAGCCTCGTCGCGCGCCTGGGAATCAGTATCCCAACACCAAGCCCCAGCCTCGTCGCCCGCCTGGGAATCAGTATCCCAAAACTGAGCCTCAGCCTCGTCGCGCGCCTGGGAATCAGTATCCCAACACCAAGCCCCAGCCTCGTCGCCCGCCTGGGAATCAGTATCCCAACACTGAGCCTCAACCTCGTTGCGCGCCTGGGAATCAGTATCCCAACACCAAGCCTCAGACTCGTCGCCCGCCTGGGAATCAGTATCCCATCACTGAGCCTCAACCTCGTTGCGCGCCTGGGAATCAGTATCCCAACACCAAGCCCCAGCCTCGTCGCCCGCCTGGGAATCAGTATCCCAAAACTGAGCCTCAGCCTCGTCGCGCGCCTGGGAATCAGTATCCCAACACCAAGCCCCAGCCTCGTCGCCCGCCTGGGAATCAGTATCCCAACACTGAGCCTCAACCTCGTTGCGCGCCTGGGAATCAGTATCCCAACACCAAGCCCCAGCCTCGTCGCCCGCCTGGGAATCAGTATCCCAAAACTGAGCCTCAGCCTCGTCGCGCGCCTGGGAATCAGTATCCCAACACCAAGCCCCAGCCTCGTCGCCCGCCTGGGAATCAGTATCCCATCACTGAGCCTCAACCTCGTTGCGCGCCTGGGAATCAGTATCCCAACACCAAGCCTCAGACTCGTCGCCCGCCTGGGAATCAGTATCCCAACACTGAGCCTCAACCTTACCAGGTGGCTGGGAATCAGTATGCCTACACTGAGCCTCAACCTTACCAGGTGGATCATTCACATTCTGGAAAAAAGCATAGAAAAAAACTCAGAGAAGAAAGAGATCAAAGTGACAGCAGCAATTCCTCTTCTGATTCCTCTTCTGATGAATATAGTTGAATCAAAATGAAATACTGATGGTTGCACTGATGAACACAGACCCCTGAACTAAGCAAAATGTATCTTACAAACTTCCATTCAAACAGCAGAGGTGTTGCTCTCCTGGAAAGGGAAGTTGAAGATCAACATACACCTCAATATGAAGGACACTGAAATGGAACACATCAAATAAATTACTGCAGATTGAGATGCAACTGATTGACTTTAATGTCATCTTAATACAATGTAACATGAAATCAAATAAAATGTAACTATTACAGTTCATATGACTTCTGTTTTGTTGTATGTGTATAATTTTTGACTGATTGGCAATGTCATCTCAGTGAAAGATCCATATGGAATGAAGCAAATCTCAGATCAAATATGCATCTATTTAATTGCAAGTTTATTTTAAAGGGGAGTCAATGCATTTATTATAGGCAGTTTCATTCCCATTTTAATCCATTTCTTCTGCAAAAAAATATATTTTTTTATAATCATAATCTGATGTCAGACATTGAAACATATCAACTGCAAATCAATCTTTCAGGATCTCTGCAGAGGATGACTGAACAACTCCAAAAACAGCATTACAATCTCCATTTATTACAAACTAATCAGCTAATGGCTGATAATCGCTTCTAAAGGCTCGATAGGTAATCTCTCAATTTGCAGACCGCAGAACTCATGCTGATGCACCTGCCATGAAAGGTATGGCATGACATGCAGCAATGCTGTCAAACTCGCTCTCTCTCAAAATGCGCAAATTGCTCCACATCATGTCTGTAGTAGTGTTGTCAAAAGTACCAACGTGGGTACAATTTTAAAATTGTGACACTTTGAGTAAAGTTGAGCGGAATCGTAAACACCTCTGATTGGCCATTGTGTTCCCGTGCTCATCAGATATGTCTGTGTTTGGCTACAATGATCAACGCACAGGAGCATTTACATGGGAGTGTTTGAAAGCGGGAGTGGGAGCGTTTGAAAGCACAAGCAGGCGTCTATCAGCGGACCGGTACACTGAAAAAAATGATTTTTTGGTGAAGTAAATACTACTGAAAAAAAAACAATGTAATTTACATGAAAAAGTTAGTTCAGGCAAGAATTAAAAAAACTAAGTAAATTCCATATCAGTACTTAATTCAAGCGAGTAGAAATGAAAGCGTAAATATCAACTCAATAAAATTAAGTAAAAATTACTCAACTTTTCTGATACTGGGGTTCCCATCATGCACTGGACCTTGAATAATTAATGAGGTTCATTTTTCACTGGTTTCCAGCTGTATTTACACTGTTTTATCATTGCTTTTGTTGTCAGGATTAGTAACTTGCCATTTTGTGACATTTCGAGTAAATTTTCTGCTCAAAATGACACATTCAAACACAAAAATGATCCATCACATGTTACCGTCATTGTGTATTGTCTACCAAGTATTGAGGTCTTTGCATTCACATGATGCTTAACTTCTGATATGATGTAGTATAAATTACTTAGATAATCTAAGTAAAGCACATACTATAAATGACTGGTATAATTCAATATTATTGTTTGAGTGAAATGTAATACAAAGGAATTTTCAACTAAATCGATATTAATCAACCTTTTACTAGCCAAGTTAAAATGACTTATTTTCTTTGTTACTTTCACTTAACTAGGTTAAGTAAAGTTTACTTTTTCCATATTCCATATTCCAAGTAAATTTAACTTAAAGATTTCTAATTAAAGCTACTGATAAATATGTTTAGGTTTTTACTTGGCAAATCTTTGTAAATTTACTAGCATTTTCTGAGTGGAAAAAGTTGCCTAGCTTTTTTCAAGTAAATCCTACTCCAATTTTTTTTCAGTGTACGCTGATAGACGCCTGCTTTCAAATGCTCCCGTGTGTATCTGTGCAAGCGCTTTTTATAGCATTTTTTATACAGTAGTAATAAAAATAATTCAGTTAGAGAACAGACACTACAATTAAAAACTGTACGTGTCTGCTCAATTAAGGGTGAGCCGCTCAAGAGTCGAGGCACAGATAAGCAGCAGGAGTCAGATTTCATTCATCAGAGTGAGGAGTATTATTTTAGATTTAAACCCAAAGGTTATAGGGAACCTGCAAATGATTAGTAGTGTTTTTCCATTAAGAATAATTATGAACCCACCATTCAAGCAAATTCCGCTACCGAATTGGTGCAAATTCAAAAGAAAAAGTAAAATGCACACAGCCGCACATGCAGGCAATAATAACGGTGCACAATCCATTTTGTCCTAAACATGAGCCATACTTTATATTAAGGGCTTCAAAATAACTGGTAAGGATTAGAGATGCAGCCAGTGACCGGAATCAACTGATTTTCCACATGATAGTGCCTGTATTGTGCATACCTTTACTAACTCCCGCAGGTTTACACTCACACTAAAAGTCCGTGGAACCACTGATCTATATAAGTCACAACACACAGAATTATGTCAAAATGTATTTGACGAGTATTCAGTTAAACACGGTCAGTTTTGGGTGACTGAGATGATGAACGGGACCATGTTACATTAGTAACACATTATTAGCGGTTCAATAATGTAGTAATCATATTCATTACTGCTATGTGTCTGACGTTGTAGAGAGAGATACATACAATGCATTACCATTCTGATACATCGACTTGTAGATGTGCTTGTATAATTCACTCTTCCACTTCTTCTGAACCAGTTTCTGGTTCAAACATATAGTCTTTGGTTGATTTGAGTGATGAGTTTGGCGTTCAAAGATGAGTTTTAAGGGATACAACTATTGACTTATAGGGGGACTTTAACTAATGAAACCTTATTGTAAAGTGATAATGTTCTTTATAGATCTTTTGCACTTTAATCTGTTTGAAACATTTGTTTGCTTTATCAAGTTCAAGTTCAAGTTCAAGTTACTTTATTTATACCCGAAGGTAGATTTTGTTTGCAGTAGAGTCACACATCATCACATTATCACACATCATCAAAAATCATCAAAAAAGTTCTTATCGGTCAAGAATAAAATAATACATCAACATACGTAAAAAATGTATTTAAGATACAAGTAAAAAAGATTTAAATACATAGGTAAAATTTTGTTTGCAGTAGACGCGTATAAAACTAAAGGAATAGAATAATACATACATATTGTATATTACAAAAACAGAATGAACACTTGTGCAAAATATAGCTATAACTTATTCCTCAATGTAATGGCTGCAGGAACAAAACTATTCTTGTGTCTTTTTGTTTGTTATTGTATTTAAATATTCAGAGCAGTTTTAGTAGTCAGAAAAAAAATATTGTTATTAAATGTTGTCTTTTGTTGGACAAGAGGTTATTAAATGCTTCTCATGCTTGGAAAGCTGTTTGACGCGTGTTGCTTTTTCAAATGCATGTTAGAAGTGATTTAAACTGTGTAATGTTAATTTTATGTAATTATCAGCAATTACTGAACTTAGATTATTTCTCATGTTATTTAGCTGTACACATTTTTGTTTCATATTTGAAATAAGCAGTGGTGGAACAACTCTCTCCAAACACCTCATCCATCAGGACGAACCACGGTCCAGTTACAATACTTAAAACCCAGCAGACACTGGACGTCAAAATTTTGTTGAAAATTTAAATTTGGTTGACGTCTAAACACAACATTTGTTTGATGTCAAGCTCTGATGTTGGGCAGAACAAACACCACTGAATAAAAAAATCTCTGAATAAGATCAGTGAATCAGACCACTGTGATTATATCTTTATCATAAACAGCAGCCAGAGTAAAACTAACATTAACAAATCAAGTCAAACTGCGCAACTAAAGCAAACAATGAAACCAAACGTATTTTATATATTACTTAATTCAAACCAAACTTGTTATTTTCAATAAAACATCAACATCTAAACCTCTGTTAATTGACCCTTCGCTAAGCCCCGCCCTCCTTAGTTACTGTTGCTACGCCTGACAAGCTTTCGCGCCTGGCACGTCTATTACAGTATATATGCACCGGTGTCAGACATTCCTAAGGAGATAATTAGTAATTTTTGGCGAACAGGTGAACTATCTGAGAGAGCAAGACAAAAGGGACTGCAGTATGCATTCGAGGGATATATCCACGACATAATATGCAAACATTTAGAGAATAATTTCATCAAAATTGAAGCTAAAGCCTAAAGGTCCCAGCGCAAGCAGCAGCCGCCTCGTACGCTGACCATTCAAATGGGAAACACACAGATTGAGGAACAGCTATGTTCATGTACAGCAGGGTAAATGACATTTGAAAATAATCTAATAATTATAAATCAAACAGCTTATCCATATATCTTGTGCAGTAAACACAAGACATTAGCCTGACCACTTTTCAATGATAACATTCTCCCGCTTATATTTTCAGCACGCCAGGCTACTGCTCACACGTCGTGGGTCACATAAGAGACTTCTGTTAATGAATTGATTAAGTTTGTGTAGCATTTAGAGTTACTTGACACAGGGACAGGTCACTCTAGGCACCTGATATTGGACCAGTGACTAGGTTCGTTACAGGAGGGTAAGTGATCAAGGCACACAAGGACACAGGTAATAGCTAGAAATGACTCAAATGTATTTTGTTGGTGCAAAAGTAATAATAATAAAAAAACAAATGTAATACAACCACAACAACAATTGAAGAAAAATAAATAAAAACAAATTAAATAATTGTTCTTTTCAATCCCTTGTTCTTCTTTTTAGTATCTTTGAGCTCTGTTCGCTATTTAAATAGGTTTATAAATAGCTTTATTTTCTATTTGTTTTTAGGTATTCGACTTTATATTTTAATTGTTTAGTTTCTATTTTGGTTTATAGATATTTAGTTTTACTAACTGTTAGTTTAATAAGAGCTTTTCTTATCTTTAGGTTTTTTATACCTTTATATAAAAAAAAAACATAGAAAATATGAACCCAAATTAAAACAATTGAAATAAGAAAACAAAAGTACAATATCACAATAGTTCAATTTGAAACAATTTGAAAACAATTCCAACAATATAACAGTCAATAACTTCTCAGTCTGTGTATAAATGAATGTTTCTTTGTCATCCAAAGTGGAAAAATATGTTAGTGTGTGCAAAAGTCTCTTGGTGTAGATGAAAGCTTTGTTTCAACAGTCAATGGTGCAAAATTATGGCGTCATTTTTTAGTCAAATGTTATGAGCGTGTAAGACATGCTCACGAGCACATTATGTTATTTCACACGCGCAAAAATGAACCTTCAGCTGGCATGATAAAAGTACTCGCGCACAAATTCAACAACCGAGAGGTGTACAGGTAGCTGCGAGCGAGCGCCTGGCATACTCTCATGCTTGTACACAGGGCCGGCCCTGACCAATTTGCTGCCCTAGGCAAGATTTTACCTGGCGCCCCATGCATCACAGCCCATTTCACCCCGTCATTGTGTTCATGATATACAGTATATATATATATATATATATATATATATATATATATATATATATATATATATATATATATATATACACATACACACACACACACTACAGGCCAAAAGTTTGGAAACATTACTATTTTTAATGTTTTTCAAAGAAGTTTCTTCTGCTCATCAAGCCTGCATTTATTTGATCAAAAATACAGAAAAAAATGTAATATTGTGATATATTATTACAATATTGGCGTGTTTTGGCGTGTTGATGCTTTCAGATATTTGAATAAACTGTTGCTAAACCCGTGATTTATCGGTTAAAGCTGACCCTTATTGGGATTATAAAGTTTACACCTTCGTTCTGTGGCGTGAAGTGCCTAATTTTTGGACAAAATTATGGGGGATCAAGACAAACAAGGGCGAACCTCCAGAAACAGCAACAAAAATGATATTGAATGTTGCAGCAGTGCTGCGGTGATGAAAGAACTGAAAGCAATTAACGCAAGACTGGACCGCATACAGATTGACATGGGAAAGCAAGTCAACGCTAGAATTGATAGTATGGAAAAGCAAGTAAATTCTAGAGTTGATAAGTTGTGTGAATCGATGGAGAAGATGATGTCTGAAAGTCAGAACGTTGTGTTGAAAGAGTTAGAGAAGGCCACAAAAGACATGAAGACAAATCTTGACATTGAGGTGGGAATTCTGTGTGCACGAATGGAAAATATCGAGCAGAAAATGTCTAAGAAAGAGGTTAAAAAGAAGAGTTTTGATCCAGATTTTTCGCTGATCGTTGTGGGGCTGCCTCATTCAGAGGGAGAGGATTTAATGGCTAAAGTGAAAGACCTGCTGCACGTCGGCCTCGGATGTGACATTGCGCTCTGCCCCGCTGCGGTAGAGCGGATGCGGGCGCGTGGAGACCGACCTGGGCTTGTTAAAGTAGAGCTGAGCTCGGTTCAGGAGAAAGTGGCCGTGTTGCGCAGAAAATCGGAGCTGAAAGATAACGACAGCTTCAAGGACGTATACGTGTCTTCAGCGAAATCACATGCCGAACGGATGATGGATTTTAATTTTAGAACTTTGATCCGTGAAACGGCAGTCGGGAGGGACTTCTACTTGGCAGCCAATGGACGTATGGTGAAGCGGACGCAGTCATCCCGGCGTGCGATGAGAGAGCCGGCAGCTGAGGGCGGTCATGTGTGAGAAGGGCTCGCCCAGCCCGTTAGGTTTGTAAATGAACAGTTTTTGTTAGTCCACTGGAATGTTAATGGGTGGACGTTGTCAAACTGTGAACTCAGGAGACTGCTACTTAAATCTTTAGACCCTGATTTCATTTCCCTTAATGAAACTCACTTATGTAATGATACTTTGGAGTTTGATGGATTTACTTGGTTTGGACATAATCGTATTGCCCATAAGAGGGCTGTTAAAGCCTCGGGTGGAGTTGGATTCTTGGTTAAAAATTCTGTGTTGGAGCGGTGTTCAGTTAGTATTGTTGATAAAACATTTGATGGAATATTTTGTTTACGCTTTGAGCATAGAGAATCGCAATATTCTTTTATTTTAATTTCATGTTACCTGTCCCCAGAATTATCTGTCTGGGGCAGGGATGCAGATCTCTTCTTCAGCCATTTATTGGCATTGCTATATAGTGTTACCGACCAGGTGGATTCAATTTATATATGTGGTGATGTTAACAGCCGAACCGGGGCTCTTAAGGATTATGTGGAAGGAGATGACCTTGCTCCTCGAATAGTTTTGGACACGAATGTAAATAAACATGGTCATACCTTTATGGAATTTTTGAAGGACTCTAAATGTTGTATACTTAATGGGAGGTTAAATCCTGAAAATGACAACTTTACTTCTATTTCTGTAAGGGGTAAAGCTGTTGTTGATTACATAGTGACACCTCATGTTGATTTGAAAACATGTCTTGGATTTAATGTTTATTCCCCTTCTGAGCTTATTGACAGGGTTGGTCCAGAAAGTTTTAATTTGATTGGTGACCATAGCAGACTCCCTGATCATTCAGTTCTTTGTTTACGTTTTCAAACGGGGGAGGTAGTTCAGAATAATGTTGACTGTTTACAGCATGTAAAAAGACGAGACAGGAATTACCCTGTTGATTTTTTGTCTTCAAAGATGTGTTGTAGGGCTCTATTGGAGGTGATAGGTCAATTACAGGTTGTACAGGAAAATCAGGAAAAGATGGACCAGTGTTATACTAATCTCTGTAATCTTTTACATGCTGAGATGGAGAAATATTGTCCTGTACAAAAAATGGGTTCTACAAAGAAATATTACAGAGCTAAACAACCGTATTGGAATAATGAATTAAATGAGTTATGGTTGAAGTTGCGTTCTGCAGAGAGAATATTTCTTAAATGTGGTTTTGGGGAACCTGGGAAGAGGAGGAGGGCCTTGCATAGTGAATTCATTCAATGCCAGACTAATTTTGATAGAAAGCTTAGGTTCTTCAAAAGAAGGTTTAAGAGAGGCCAAGCCCTCAAATTAGAACAGTTACAAACTGGTAATCCTCAGCAATTCTGGAGGGAAATACAAAAGTTAGGCCCAAAAAAGAAAACATTAATACCCATGGAGGTTTTATTTGAAAGTGGTGGATCTTCTTCTGAATTTGGTCAAATATTAAAAAAGTGGGAAAAAGATTACAGTGAATTATATGCTTCTAATAGTTCAATTTTATTTGATGATCTTTTTTTAGAAGAAATTTGTAAAGTAAAACTAGAGCTAGAAATGGGTATGAATACTATATACTATCAAAATGATATACTGAACAGTGATATTACATTAGATGAGGTACTTAAAGTGCTAGACAAAGCCAAGGAAAATAAAGCTGTGGGCATTGAAGATCTCCCTAACGAGGTACTTAAGAACCCTAAGTTGTGTAATGTTTTACATTGTTTGTGTCACATATGTTTTCAAAATGGTATTATCCCATCTGAGTGGAATAGATCAATTATCAAACCCATCCCGAAATCTATAAAAGATGACCCTAGAGTCCCGTTGAATTATAGAGGGATTAGTTTGATTAGCACAGTCTATAAAATTTACTCAGGAGTCCTGAACAACAGACTTAATACTTTTTTGGAGGTTTATGGAGGGTTGGTAGATGAACAGAATGGTTTTAGGAAGAACAGGGCCTGTATTGATCATATTTATGTGTTATCCACTGTGGTGAGAGCTTGTTTGTACAAGGGTAAAAGTGTTTTTGCCTGCTTTGTTGACTTCAAAAAGGCGTTTGATTGTGTTAACCGAGATCTTTTGTTGTTTAAATTACTTTCATTTGGTATCAATGGAAAATTTTATAATGCTATAAAAGCCCTTTACAAAGACCCCATTGCTTGTGTACAAATAAATAATTTAAGAACGGATTGGTTCCCAATGCCTTTTGGGGTGAAGCAGGGAGACTTACTCTCCCCTTCTTTATTTGCTTTTTATATAAATGATTTAGCTCAAGAAATTAAGCAGGGTAATTTTGGTGTGCCAATTGAGGACATGAATTTAAGTATTCTGCTTTATGCAGATGACATTGTTTTGATAGCTGAAAATGAAGTGAATTTACAAAATATGCTGAATATAATGAGTTTATGGTGTAGTAAATGGCGTCTCACTATTAATAGTGAAAAAACACAGGTTGTTCATTTTCGGGGGAAAGGTGAATTACAAAGTATTTATACATTTCAGTTTGGCCCTGTGCCCTTGAAGTATACTCATCATTATAAATATCTTGGTTTTGTTTTTGATGAAAATATGAAGTTTATAGAGGGAAGAAAAATACTAGCAGAGTCTGCAGGAAGAGCATTAGGTTCCGTGTTGAGCAAAATGAAACTGTGTACAGATCTTGGTTTTTCTACATTTACACAATTGTATAAATCTTTGGTTGACTCAGTTTTGTTTTATGCTGCAGGAGTTTGGGGTTTTGAAGAGGTTTTTGAGTGTAACTCTGTTCAAAATCGTGCTTTAAGGTGTTTTCTTGGTGTGCATAAATATGCAGCAAAGGTAGCTGTTAATGGGGATGCAGGATGGGATCCATGTATTGTAAAACAAAGGTGTGAAATGGTGCGATTGTGGAACCGTCTTGTCAGTCTGCCAGAGGAAAGGCTAACTAGGAAAATTTTTAATTGGGACAGAGTAAAGCATCACCCCTGGTCTGGAGAGGTTTCAATAATATTGTTTGCGTCTGACTTGCATATAATGTATCAAAATAATCTCCAATGTAATATAAATGTTGTCAGACAAAGAATGTTAAGTAAATATGAAGATCAATGGAAACAGGATATATGGAAGAAGCCAAAATTAAGAAATTATGTTCAGTTTAAGAATGATTATGTTACAGAACCTTATATTTTACTAAATCTAAAGAGAAGGCAGAGGTCCCTCTGTGCTCAAATGAGAACTAGTACCTTACCTCTGGCAGTGGAAGTGGGTCGATTTAAAGGTACACCTGAACATTTACGTTTGTGTGAATTTTGTGATCTCCAGGTTGTGGAAGATGAATTTCATTTTGTTTTTTATTGTCCTTTATATTGTGATATAAGGGACTCTCTTTTTGAATCAATTCAGTTAAAAAATCCTGATATTTTCTGGAAATATGAAGGGGAGATTTTGTGCTGGCTGTTTGAAAATGATGTTTTTGCTTTGGCGAAATTTATAGAAAAGGCCTGGTATCTGCGGCAAAGTATTCTGTATCCCATATGAAAAGTCAGTTTTATTTGTATGTGTACTTATTTTTATGGATTTAGTTATGTTATGTCAGGTTCTATGTTACGTCACGTGGCTATCTGGAGATAATTATTAAATTATTACTGTAGTGTCTAATAAGCCCATGAGGGCTGGGCACCTTGGTGCTTGACACGTAAATAAACAAATCAATCAATCAATCAAAATTACAATTTAAAATAATTGGTTTTCAATTCATTATACTTTAAATTATCATTTATTTCTGTGATGCAAAGCTGAACTTTCAGGACCATTACTATCACATTATCCTTTAGAAATCATTCTAATATGATGATTCATTATCAAAGTTGGGAACAGTTCTGCTGCTTAATATTTTTTCATAACCTGTGATACTTTTTAGGATAATTTGATGAATAAAAAGTAAAAAAATAAAAATAAAAAAAGAAGCAAATGTTTTAAAAATAGAAATCTTTTGTAACAACAATATACACTACTGGTCAGTAATTTGGGGTCAGTAATTTTTTTTCTTTCTTTTTTTGAAATAAATCAATACTTTTATTCAGCAAGGATGTGTTAAATTGATAAAAAGTGATAGTAAAGAAGATTTATATTATTAGAAAATATTTTTTTTATTTTGAATAAATGCAGTTCTTTTTAACCTTTTATTCATCAAATATATTAGGCAGCAGAACTGTTTCCAACACTCATAATAAATCAGAATATTAGAATGATTTCTAAAGGATCATGTGATAGACTGGATGTCACATGTGACACTGAAGACTGGAGTAATGATCCTGAAAATTCACAGAATCACAGAAATAAATGATAGAAGAACTTCTTTCAAAAACATTAAAAATAGTAATGTGTCCAAATTTTTGGCCTGTAGTGTATTACATCTAGCATTCAAGTCAAGTCCCCATTATCTTTTATAGCGCGTTTTACAATACAGATTTAATGTGAACTTTGCTATTTTTAATAAACCTGTAAATAAATATCATTACTAATTTTTGCAAATAAATAAAAAAAATGCCATATATCCCCCAAAACTGCACAACTGTAGTGTAAAACATTAATTAAAAAAGTGATAAAAAATGCGTCTTAAAACTGACATGATTGTTATACAAAATCACACTGTCTGTGGCCTCTGGAGAACTCACAACTGCTAATATTAAGTTTAAGGTTAAAATAAATGCCATTAAATTATAGTATCTTAGGCTACTACTATGCAATTAGATACTGTTAATTCACTACATCATGCACTTTACCTGTCTTTATCCCCTTTTATCCTCTTCTCTTCTTTTTGACACTGTATTTATTGCAGACTATAATGCTAATTTATAATGTGTCATGTAAATTTGGCCATCCGTCACACTCAGGAAACTTTCACCGTGTCTAGACCTGGCGCGAGCTGCCAGGTCCGTTTCTACAGGGGAGCCTGAGTGTGTTAAAACAAACAAAAGCAAACCAAAAGCAATGCTGTCTACATTGGATGCGGCGTCGCGCACGCTACACAACAAATTACCAACAACTGATCGCGCGCGCGCTCTTTTTCTGACGCACTTTAAGCACTCGCTGGGCGGGGGAAGATTGATGTGCCGGACTTTTTTTTTTTTTTGCTTTATCTGGTAGTATTTCGAAGTAATGGTTTAAATAGTATTATTATTATTTATTTAATTTAAATAAAAAAAAAAAAAAAATTCACTCGTTCACTCATTTTGGCGCCCCTATGGATGAGTGGCGCCCTTAGCATTTGCCTATACTGCCTATGCCGCGGGCCGGCCCTGCTTGTACAGTGGAATCCTGCTCGCGCGCAGCGGGCTTCTGCTCGCGGAGTGCTGTTTTGCTCGCGCAGTGGATTTCTGCTCGGTCAGCTGATTTCTGCTCGCTCGAGTCTACATGACTTTTGACAATTTGGGGGCGGAAACCAAGGAGGGCACTGACCCTCTTATGATTGGTCACTTTCATCATGGAAAATCTTGGGAAATCCTAACCCCGCCCACCTTCAGACGCAGCGCGAGTCACTCAGCTCGCTCTGCTACTCCGGCTATCTCTGTATATTTTAGGCAACGAAATATGTGATAAAACACCATACTAACTCTTTTCGTTTTCATTTAAAAAAATCTTAAACATGATAGCCACACAAATGTGGTTCATGCAACGCGTATTGATTATATTCACGCCACATAACGTTTGCCTATTTATAAAAACAAAACAAAATATAAAACACAAACCTGCCTCTTTTCGTTTTAAATATAATATAAAAACATTAAACATTTTAATATGGCCCAGGCAATATGTGCATTTGTACTAAACAACAGATTTTGCAGTAAACAACATTACAGTTTTAAAATTTTTAAATACAATTATTAGCCTACAATTTAAAATGACAAAACTCAACCCAGTCTCTTTTTGTTAAATTTCAGTTTTATCAATATTAGCCATGATAAAAGTATAAGTAAAAGGTATAAGAAGCTATACAAATAAAGCAAACAATTCAGTCAAACATACAAAGTCAGCGCTAGTCTAACCATACAACGATGACCGGGCGCTCGGCTCTCATGTACCCCGCATGGAACAGCCTTTCCTCAGCTATAGTCGTTCTGACGTTCGCCGCTTTCGCTGGCGTCTCTGTAGTGGTTAAACATGAGATATAATTCGTCTTGTGTATATCTAACGGGCGATTTTTGGTCTCGTGAATCTATAATTTATTCCCTGGCCATCGTTTTGGCTGAGGGGAAGTTTCATAACTTTATAAGCTATTTAACATTACCTTTGTATGTGTGGCAAGCGGGCGGTAGTACAGGTAGAAAGAATTTCGACTACGCCACCCGGGGAATTTCGCCCCGGGAAATATGGACAACACTCAAGTTACTATTACTAGGTCACTCAGGTTCGATTCTCTAATAAAGGTAGGCAGAGACGTGGATATGAAAATATACAAAAAATTTATTTATACAAAGTTTAATTTAAAGCAGCAGGGTAGTCACGTTAAAAAGGCAACCTGGAGCTATACTGACAAGGTTTTGAGTTACAAACACATTCAAGTAAACAAAAACACATTTGAATAAACACACACTCTTTCCATACACTGGTTACACAGACACCATAGAAAAAAAAAGACACAGACTAACAGGGCTGAGGCAAATCACGGGAGGAGGGATCACTAAACTTAATTTGCCAAAAGCACACTCACACACACAGCAAAGACTTCAAAAGTGTCACGGCAAACATTCGAAGAAAGCACCACCACCACAAGAGATCCTCCACCCGTGGAACCTCAGCACCTGAAAGGAAATCACAAAAAAAAATAATTAATAACCAAACTTCAACATACCAACTGCACTAAAGCCCAGTACGGTCATGAGCAGATAATATCACCATTAATAGACAATCACGAATAACATACAAAGGTGTAAACAGACCATAAATAAATAAATAAATACTCAACTCACGCAATGAGCTCGCAAGCAGATAGTTTGGTGTTCCATTTTTGACACCAAGTATTAACCTCAAAAGTTCAATAAAAGAAACATTAAATCAACAAATAATAAGTAAAACCAGACAGCAACGGTCCCCCTCTTCAGTGGGGTGACGATCTTCTCACCGATGGCAAAAAGTTTGTATTGCACACGGTAGCGACAGTGGAGCAGGAAAATACGATGCGCTCTTAATCTGGCAGCAAGGAATCGACGGGGCTGTAATAGCTTTTTATAGCACCAGCAGGAAGAACAAGATCGCCGGACGAGAGGGAAAATCCGGAAATAGACGATGCATTCGCACAATGTGCTTGTCCTTTCACAGGCACAGGTACTCAAATCATGCAATCCGCTGTTCAGATAGACTACAGGGACACTGAAAGGCGAGCAGCCAGCAAATGCAACCACTGCGACAAACCGAAGGGAAACCGGAGAAGACAGACAAGCTACAGCCACCGTAAACAATGGAAGGAGGCGGAGTCGAACGTGACGCATCCCGGGCTACAGCCAACCAACTCTTAAATAGGGTGGATTACCTGCTGATAGGTGCTCACTAATGTCCATCACCTCATTCATCCGGTTACATATGGTTTTATAGAGCGCTGACTTTGTGTGTTTGACTGAATTGTTTGCTTTATTTGTATAGCTTCTTATACCTTTTACTTATACTTTTATAATGGCTAATATTGATAAAACTGAAATTTAACAAAAAGAGACTGGGTTGAGTTTTGTCATTTTAAATTGTAATAATTGTATTTAAAAATTTAAAAACTGTAATGTTGTTTACTGCAAAATCTGTTGTTTAGTACAAATGCACTAACCCTTTTTTTATAAATAGGCAAACGTTATGTGCAGTGAATATAATCAATACGCGTTGCATGAACCACATTTGTGTGGCTATCATGTTTAAGATTTCTTTAAATGAAAACGAAAAGAGTTAGTATGGTGTTTTATCACATATTTCGTTGCCTAAAATATACAGAGATAGCCGGAGTAGCAGAGCGAGCTGAGTGACTCGCGCTGCGTCTGAAGGTGGGCGGGGTTAGGATTTCCCAAGATTTTCCATGATGAAAGTGACCAATCATAAGAGGGTCAGTGCCCTCCTTGGTTTCCGCCCCCAAATTGTCAAAAGTCATGTAGACTCGAGCGAGCAGAAATCAGCTGACCGAGCAGAAATCCACTGCGCGAGCAAAACAGCACTCCGCGAGCAGAAGCCCGCTGCGCGCGAGCAGGATTCCACTGTACAAGCATGAGAGTATGCCAGGCGCTCGCTCGCAGCTACCTGTACACCTCTCGGTTGTTGAATTTGTGCGCGAGTACTTTTATCATGCCAGCTGAAGGTTCATTTTTGCGCGTGTGAAATAACATAATGTGCTCGTGAGCATGTCTTACACGCTCATAACATTTGACTAAAAAATGACGCCATACAAAATGATCGCTTAAAGAAAAGTCCGATCCTACCGATCAGAATATATGCAACGAACTGGATTCCACCTGATCAGTAGAAGCACTAATCCATTGGAACGCACAGGATTACTCCGTCCGCACTTCTCAAATTCACAGAGGTTCAGTTGGGAGGCTCGCCATCTCATGGTATGAAGGGTTTGATCCAATCACACCAAAAAAAAACCTGACCTGTTCATACAAACAGCGTCTTAAGTTTCAAAAACATTTACACACCATTTCCTTTAGAACAACACAATATACACACACTACACATTCATCAATCATCTATCAATCTATATGAAAATAGTATTCAAAAACCCTTTTCTCTCATATTCAGCATATATAAAACATACCAGAATATGTAATTATGCACAATATAGCATGTAAGTGCTTAATTGGAATATTACATCACATTTCACACTCCTTCAGAAACTATTACAAACATAAAACTACTTAAGAACTTAAATAAGCAATTATAACATTCAGTTTTCAGTAAGTTGAACCAATATTACTAAGAAACTCACCAAATCCGGGGTTCATATGCTTTTAACCCACATTGGATTTCACAGGGGTTCTCAATCAACAATCAGCAGCGGCAATATCAACAATCACGTTCTAAAAATAACCCAATATAGTTAAATAATAGGTCTGCAACATATTATACATCATATTATTCGAATATTAGAAAGGATTATTTAGATATTTGCCTCAGATTAATCTTAGCTTTCTTTCCTCTCGCGATCAGCAATGTGTGCGTCTCGTTGCTTTCGCGTCTCGTCTCAATGACGTCACATGCAATTTCCGTCCAGACTGAATATGTTAATTAGGCATTTAGTCATTTTTATCAATTTATTATTTTAAACTGCAATGACGTTATTCAGCTTTTTGTTTAATACTTTCAGTATTTTATTAGAAATATAATTATTTGAAAATTATATTATTTTCTTTCTGTTTCTTAAATATCTGAATTCTAACCTGTGTTACATTTGCATACCAACCTTTTTCTTGTAGATCTCCGGCAAGCCCCCTGATGTTCCCTCCTTAGAACTAACACCGGGAGAGCCACGATCGGATTGGGGTACTCAGGGGTAGGCCGTCGATTAACAAAATGCTGAAATATATTTTAAAGTATGTATATTTTAAAGTAAGTTTAATCACACTGCTTGATCCACGCCCGGCATTTCTCCCCTTGGATTTTAGGTTTATCAGATTTGCACAATCCATATACACAATGCTTCGGCATGTTTCCCTCGCTCGGAAGCTTGACAGACCTCCCGCGCCTAGTTACGGTTGCTAAGCCACGATTGGCCTGTGGCGGTTTTCGGGCATGGCTTAGCGAAGGGTCAATTCTCAGTAAGATCTTCTATAGACGTCTGACAGGAATAAAGTCTGTCTGGTTAGTAATAAGTGAAGCTGGTAATGCTGTTTGTGGAGTTGTTTAATCCTCCTCTGCTGAGATCTTCAGAGATTTAATGTCTTCTTTTCTCTTCAGTTGAGTTCATCTAAAGCTGTGGCTGGAAGACATTTGTAGTTTTTGTGTTTCACTTTTATCTCTGTCCTTCAGTGAGTTTGCTTGTTAACAGCAGATATCTTCAATAATGTTCAGTCATCACTCAATTAATCACTTAATTATTTAATTAACTCCAATACTGATTCAGTGTTACATTTAACACCCTATAGTGTGCACACTGAGCTGAGGACAAAACTGGCTGGGAAGCTCTCAGATTTCATCCAAAAATATATATCTTAATTTGTGTTCTGAAGATGAACGAAAGTCTTTTTTCGGCATTTTTGGGGGCGTCTTAAAAACGCTCCACCGTCGCGTTCCCGTCTAAAACGCAAAAGTCTGATTTTGTGCTACTAGGGAGAAAAGTAGAAGGAAGGTTGTACGCAGGTGCGTGGACTTGGTGTTGTTGTGTGACACTTTTGCGTCACCATATGCACCCCCCCCCTCCCTCCCCTCCCCCCCTCCCCCCCTCCCCCTCCCCTCCCCCTCCCTCCCCTCCTCCCCCTCCCCCTCCCCTCCCCTCCCCTCCCCTCCCCCTCCCTCCCCCTCCCTCCCCCCCCTCCCCCCCCATATAACGCTCCTCTAAACGCAGAATAAAAAGTGATAACGCAACGCCACTTTTGCGTTTTCTCTTCAGATCGTTTCTGTGTAAACATAGCCTCACAGACATCAACTATCAGCATATGAAACGCAACAGTGGTGACGCTTCATGCCAGCATACAGAACTCAATCTTTTACTGTTTAGATTTGAATATTTTTTTTTATTGTCAGCGTTGTTGTGGTTGACATCAGTGCTGATGTCCAAGTGTGTCTCAATTTTTACACAAAAAGATATCTTCTTCTATCACACAGATCTCTTCATTATTTCAGTGTTAATGCATTACAATGGCTGCGTTCGAAACCACACACTTTTTTTATTTATTTTTATTTATTTAACCTTTATTTACCCAGGTAAGCACATTGAGAACACTTTCTCATTTACAATGGCGAACTGGCCAAGATAAAAGCGTCGAGGTACAAAAGTTACACATGTAATTACAAGACAAAACAGATCAAACATTTACAAATTTATACAAGTAGTACAAAAGGTGTCAATATATTGAGGTAATGATTATTAAATAAAACGGCGTTGCTCTATGCCATACAATCAATAGACAAAATAAATATAGAGGTCTAATAAGAGGTAATATTGTCGAGTACAAATTGAATATGCTTAAAACAATATGAAAAGTGAAAAATGGCGAATAGCAAGTGACCATTGCTGAATAAAAAAAAAAAAAACAGACATAAAGACAGCCATGGTATATTAAAATGTACAAATACATATATTAATGACTAAAGTATGAGGCGGGTTGCTGGGAAAATGAGAGAGGCTTTATTACGGAATAAGAATCCAATCCTGGATTTAATTTTAGTTTGAAGCTTATTAATGTGAGTCTGGAAAGAAAGAGAAGAGTCTAACCAAACCCCTAGGTATTTGTAATTGTCTACCTGTTCTATAGCAGACCCATCTAGTGTGGTAATGCTTAATGGGCAGGTAGGTACAGTGTGAGATCGGTTAAAAAACATACATTTAGTTTTGGTAGAATTTAGAAGCAGTTGAAGGGAACGGAGTGAATGCTGTATATTATTAAAACTCTCTTGAAGATTTTTTAACACAGTGTCCAACGACGGGCCAGCCGTATAAAGGATGGTGTCGTCTGCATAGAGGTGGATCAAAGAATCACCTGCAGCAAGAGCAACGTCATTAATATATACAGAAAATAGAGTCGGCCCTAGAATTGATCCCTGAGGCACCCCCATGGAGACAGCCAGAGGACTGGAAAGTAGGCCCTCTGACTTAACACATTGAAACCTGTCAGAGAAATAATTTGTGAACCAAGCAAGGCAATCATCTGAGAACCCCAAGTTCCTTAATCTATCAATTAAGATGTTATGATTGACAGAATCAAAGGCCTTTGCCAAATCAATAAAGACTGCTGCACAATAATGTCTTTGATCAATAGCAGCTATGATGTCATTTGTGACTTTAAGTGTGGCTGAAGTACACCCATGACCGGCTCGGAAACCAGATTGCATTTCGGAAAGCCTATGATGAGATTCGAGGTGGTGAATAATTTGTTTATTAATAATTCTTTCGAAGACCTTTGAAATGCAGGGAAGAATAGAGATTGGTCTATAGCAGTTTGGATCTAAACTATCCCCTCCTTTGAATAAAGGGATTACTGCAGCAGTTTTCCAATCTTTAGGTAGTTCTGATGAGTTAAGAGAAAGGTTAAAAAGACTGGTGATGGGAGTAGCAATAATTACCGCAGACAACTTTAAAAAGGAAGGGTCCAGATTGTCTAATCCTGATGATTTGAAGGGGTCAAGATGCTGCAACTCCCTTAGAACGTCGGCTATCTGGACATGGGCAAAGGAAAAACGTGGAAAATTTTGACTAAGTGCTACAGAGGGTGAGGGGCTGTTAATTAGGGTCGGATTCGCCAGATGAAAAGCATGACCAGCCATGGCAAAATGCTTATTAAAGTTCTCAACCATGGAGGATTTTTCAGTAGTGATAATATTATCTAGCTTTAGTGCTGTGGGTAACTGTATGGAGGTGTTCTTATTCTCCATAGTTTTTACTATATCCCAGAACTTTCTAGAATTAGTGTTGCAGGTGGCAAATTTCTGTTTGAAGAAGCCAACCTTAGCATTCCTGACCGCCTGTGTGTATCGATTTCTGACTTCCCTAAAGAGTTGCTGATCTCTGGGGTCGTTCGATACTAATGCCGTACGCCACAGAATATTCTTATATTGGTTAAGGGCGGTGAGTTCTGGAGTATACCATGGGCTGTATCTACTTTTAGTTCTGAGCCTTTTGTAAGGGGCATGCTTATTTAGAACAGCTAGAAAGGCACTTTTAAAGAATGACCAAGCATCCTCAACTGTAGGGATAAGATCGATATCCTTCCAGGGTACCTGGGCTAAATCATATAAAAAGGCCTGTTCCCAGAAATGTTTTAGAGAGCGTTTGTTAATGATAAGAGGAGGCCTTTTGGTTGCAGACCCATTACGGACACATGCAATTATGCAGTGATCGCTGATGTCTTGGCTAAAGACACCAGAGATGTATTTAGTGGGCATATTAGTTATGGCAATATCTATGAGAGTGCCCTTATTTGCAGATTTTCGGTTGTATCTAGTGGGTTCGTTAATGATTTGCGTGAGATTGAGGGCATCAAGTTTGGAAAGTAAACTGGATGAAGCATTAAGCATGTCCCAGTTTAAGTCGCCCAGAAGTAAAAACTCAGAAGATAAATATGGAGCAAGCAGTTCACATAGGTTGTCTAGGGCACAACTGGGTGCAGAGGGGGGTCTGTAACAGGTGGCTACAGTCAGGGACTTGTTTCTAGAAAGATGGATTTGCAAAATTAAGAGCTCAAACTGTTTTGGCAGAGACCTAGATAAAATGACAGAGCATTGTAGAGCCTGTCTACAGTAAAGAATGACTCCGCCTCCTTTTGTAGTTCTGTCTTGACGGTAAATATTATAGTCCGGGATTGAAACTTCTGAATTTTTAATGGATTTCCTGAGCCAGGACTCAGACACTGCTAAAATATCAGGATTAGTTGAGTGTGTAAGGGCAACAAATAAATCCATTTTAGGAAGTAGGCTTCTGATGTTAATGTGCATAAACCTCAAATTATTGCTATTACAGAAATCTGCATAAGACAGCTCCTGAGGGGTTGGAGTGACATTATTTGCTACAGGTCCAGGATTTAATTCAATATCACCTGAGCAAAGTAAAAGCAGTGTAAGGATTCTGCAAAAGGCATTCAGAATAGGGCGTTTAGAGCATTGGGCAGGGTAAATATGTAGAGAAGATTTTTGGGCAGAATGGAATATATTCATTGCCCTATGGGCAGACAAAGTTATAGTACAGTGAGTATATCGGGGGGGGGGGTAAACCTATGTGTAGAGTGACAAAGAAACAGATTGCATCTCTAGGGGAGTTGTATAAACCAGTTGAACCAGTAAAGGTCTCAGCGAAATTAGTGAGAGGAGTAAAATGGATGTCTGTGCTATCACGACTGTCTGGTCTATACTGAAATTGGACAATAAAAACTAACTCAAGCAACAATAGGCAAAACATATTGATATGAAATGGACAAAAAAAAAAAAAAAAAAAAAGGGCGCTGCGCGTAAAAATTATGAGCGTGCGCACAAATAACAACAAAGATGCTGAGTTCTTACGGTATGTTGGAGAACTGGTTTTCCAGGTTCGATTCACAAAATCAGAGGAAAATATAAATAGTGTCAAAAATCCAAACAGTAACGTTAGGGAGAATGTTGCTAGTGTGGACCCGCTAATCCAGGCAGCTAGTCCCACAGCTGGTCAAAAGATCCGTTTCAAAGGTGAACTTCACATCGGAAAGGCACACTGAAGCGTCGTTGTGTAATCCTGTCGGCAAGACACTCACGATGGACCTGCAGAGCTCCGAGAGGACGACGCTGGGGAGTGAGGACGCCTGCCAGCCAGCCGACCAGGTCGAGGTAGACCGAACTCCGTTGCTACCTGCTACTACAAGGTGCTGTAATGTACGCGGTTGCGGCTAGTCAGCTGAGCTAGGTAGTTGATGGCTGTTACTGGCCCGATGGTTGGGGGTATGTTGGAGAATTAAGTTCCCGACAGCTGGTCAAAAGATCCGTTTCAAAGGTGAACTTCACGTCGGAAAGGCACACTGAAGCGTCGTTGTGTAATCCTGTCGGCAAGACACTCACGATGGACCTGCAGAGCTCCGAGAGGACGACGCTGGGGAGTGAGGACGCCTGCCAGCCAGCCGACCAGGTCGAGGTAGACCGAACTCCGTTGCTACCTGCTACTACGAGGTGCTGTAATGTACGCGGTTGTGGCTAGTCAGCTGAGCTAGGTAGTTTATGGCTGTTACTGGCCCGATGGTTGGGGGTATGTTGGAGAATTAAGTTCCCGACAGCTGGTCAAAAGATCCGTTTTAAAGGTGAACTTCACGTCGGAAAGGCACACTGAAGCGTCGTTGTGTAATCCTGTCGGCAAGACACTCGCGATGGACCTGCAGAGCTCCGAGAGGACAACGCTGGGGAGTGAGGAAGCCTGCCAGCCAGCCGACCAGGTCGAGGTAGACCGAACTCCGTTGCTACCTGCTACTACGAGGTGCTGTAATGTACGCGGTTGTGGCTAGTCAGCTGAGCTAGGTAGTTTATGGCTGTTACTGCCCCGATGGTTGGCTGTAATAGTCCAATAAATTGAGGAGTGATCCTGTAGATCACCGTGCAATCGAGGGAATCAACAATGTAATAGAAAGATAGTCCCAGGATGAGCGAAGTAATGAAGCCCACTGGAGTGCGTGCGAGAATTGTTTTTATAAAAACAAGGTTATAAAAACGACGTGCACGTTTAAAACCATAGACACACTATGTACACAGACGCGATACAAACATGTCTTGACCTCGAGACGCCATCTTGGATGACACTCACTGGAACTTAATCTCAATAAGGCTAAGAGAGTAGGCACTATATATCCTGAAGCCGTGAAGTGAATGTGATCCAGACATCATCCGCCATGTTGACGTTATCATGACCAACAACGTTATCACAAGTGCAACAACTTAAAAGATATGAGCGACAGGTTTAATTCACCTATCTGTAAATATCTTGATTTTGATGAAACTTACATGTTATGGTCTTGGTGAAAAAACAGCTTCCCATGTATTTAGTAGCCTATAGTATTTTGTGTTGATTTAAGTTATTTTTAACCCTTCTGATGTGACCCACAGTTTTATCCTTAAAGAGTGATAGAGCTGATTCAGTGGATGAGCATTATTAGGAGATCATGGTTGATATGGGCCAATGGAAGGTCTTTGGCACCGGTTACACTCATTACGAGAAGTGCCATGGGTTTTTTTAATGACCAGAGAGTCTTGGATAATGTGATGAAAGCCCCAGAACAACGACACCGGTGTCTCACCACACACCAGTCTTTTTTTGTAATTGTCAATATAGTTGAGGTTTGTATAATGAGTGTTGATGTCTAAGTGTGTCTCAATTTTTACGCAAAAGATGTTGTAGACTTTTTAGAAGATTTCACACAGATCTCTTTATGTTAATGCATTAGATCTTTCACACCAGCATAAGTTTTTTATATATACAGTATGTCAGTATATAAAAAATCACATTCATTAATGCTTCATTTTCATAATTGTTTAAGTCAGTCATGAAACTAAAGAAAAAGCAGTTTTTTACAACTTTGGTTTCATGTGTTCATTGTCTTGCTGTAAATATTTCCTTTACACAAAATTTGCTGACTTTACATGTTAGAGTACATGTGGCATACCAGAAATTCATGTTGAGATGTACTGTATATGTCTTTTATTAGTAAACATTGTGTGTGTGTGTGTTTGGGTTTTTTATAAATGTAAAATAATTCTTCTTCTAAGTCAGTTCAGTTGAGCTGGTGCTCCTTTGAATTAGTTTCAACATCAAATACAGTTCACAAGATATTTTATATTCAACTTCCATTTTTTACTTTAAGAATAAACTATATTTCATTTCATTGAGACAAACATCAAAGCTCACAATCACTTTTTAAACAAGTAATTTTTAATTGTATGACTAGTGCAAAACACAGGACTGATTAGAAGAAAGTTGCCAAACCACCAAAACACCAAGATCCCATGAAATCAACTGATGTGAGCTTTACTTTTTATATTATTTTAAAGCCATCTTCTAAACTTGAAATGTAAATAAAGCCACATATTAAAATTTATTTTGATTTCATTTTGTCTTTAAAAAAAACAAAGCAATTATATATATATATATATATATATATATATATATATATATATATATATATATATATATATATATATGGTGTTCAAAAGTATTTTAAAATCTGATATTAAAAAACTCAGCCAGTTATGAAAGAACACAAACATATCCTTCACTCCTCAGATCTGCTGCAGATGAAGTTGAGTTTGACGTGTTCAGGACGGCTGATCCAGCGCTGATCTCCTCCAGACTGAACTGCTCCAGATCTCACTCCAGACTCACAGTCCTCGTCTCCTGTGCCGTTCCCTGGAGCCCAGTTCTGATAGCACACGGTCTCTCCGCTCACCCAGAACCAGAGGCCCACAGTGCAGGAGTGACGTAAACCCAACCACACCGCCTCAGTAGACGCACGTTTAACCACATTCATCACCTCCTCCTGCATCTCGACTGACTGAACCGAGACCAGATCCGTATAATTCTGTCTGCAGTATCTCAGAGCTTCAGGCCACGTCAGATTCTCGTTGATCAGAATCAGTTTATCTGGACACAAAACAAACCACAAGCAAAAACTAGAGAGAGACTGATCAAAAACAACATGCAGAACAAACACTGTGGAGGAATCTGTCATGTCAGACATGTAGCGTGAACTTTAAGATATCTGGAGGTGATGGATGGATTGTGTGTGTTTGTGAGGATCTGCTCACCTTCATGACACACAAAAGGATATTGGTTGTTGCAACGGCTGTCACACCATTGACCCAGAGCGTTTGGTCTGATCACTGTACAATTATCAACACCTCCATAATTACTAGGTTCATCAGGAGCCCAGTATCTGAATGAGGAGACACTCTGATCTGACCACTGCCATGAGTCTCTGACTTTGAACAGACCGATCCAGACATCATTAGATATGTGATTATCACTGATAAACTTCTGAATCTGTTGACTCTCATTCTGGTTCCTCACACTGACCAGATCAATGTGATTCTGTCTGCAGAAACTCTGAGCGTCTGTCCAGTTCTTCGTCTGATCGACAAAGACGAGTCCTGTGTTCGCTTTAAGAAAAACAAATGGAAACAGATTCATAGATTCATATGTTAATTATTCTTACGCTGATTTATGGTTTGTATGTGAATAAGAGCAGCGAAGCATCAGAAACACCTGACATTCAAAGACTGATTCTGCAGCAGATGATATATTAAATATTCACAGTATATTCATGATGTTTTTGCTGATATAACAACTTGTTATGTTCCACTTTAATGCGGTGCAGGGCTCGTGTGTATTCAAGCTATTCCGGCAATACTGTTTGTGGAGTTGTTTAATCCTCCTCCTCTGCTGAGATCTTGAGAGATTTAATGTCTTCTTTTATCTTCTGTTGATTTCATCTAAGGCTGTGGCAGAAGTCAGTTGTAGTTAGTGGATGCTTGCCAAAGGCAAGGCACTCACTATTGTTATTGCTCATACTTATTTTCTTCTTCTTCTTTATTATTCCGCCAAAAGTTTGATGCGCTACTCCTCCCGCAGCTTTTGTCACAGCCCCACGAATGAGGCATCAAATCGTGCGGATTTTTAAGGAATGGTGTGCTATGAGTTTTATAAGCGATTGGGGATATGGTGTTCGCCCCAGGGGCGAAAAAGCGACTGAAAAATCCCACAGACTTAACATTGCGACAAACTTTGACGAGTCATATAGCTCAGAGCGAGGATTTCGCAGAAATGTGTAATTTATCACATTTGAAGTGGCTGGCAGGCTTTGTCAGAACATACCTCACAATGGAGTAAAAGTTGCACCCCTGGGGGGCAGGAGCTGCCCAAATTTTCCCATTGACTTGCTATGGTGTAGGATGGCCCATGGAATGAATGTGTTTTTCCTACTATGGTAAATTGCATAGGGAATTTGTATTGAACATAGCTCTGGATCACAGTGTTATAGAGACAAGGGGGCGGGCTCATTTTACTCAGACGACCAATCAGTCTCCCAGGATCATTGTGAAGCTATCAAGCCACGCCCTAGAAACCATTTAGAGCACCTTAGCAACAAGTTCCATAGACTTCTATTGAAATAGATCAAATGGATATCTCTGGACTAAATTGTCATAGAAACATGAGGGTGATCTTGTTTGACTCGGAAATCATGAAACAGCCAATCATGAATCACATCAACACTTCCTAGCCCCTCCCTAGCAACCATTGTCGAGCACCTTAGCAATCAAAATCCATAGTGGGATATCTTCCATTCTGAATGTCACAGATGCTTTGGAGTTGTTTTATATCCTTCATACTGACAAGCAGCCTTTGGAATTTCATGATTGGCAGCTGCCAAGCCACTCCCTAGCAACCAAACAGAGTACCCTAGCAAACATTTTGCAAGACCTATATTTCTACATCAGAACATCGTATAGAGATGGGGGTTGGCTCTTTTGACTCATGCTAGCAAACAGGACTTCCAACATGCTACACATGCTAGCTGTGAATGGCTACATGCTAATAGCAATTAGGTAAGTGCTAAATCATACCAAAAAAAATGCTAAGAACTCCAATAGTAACCATCTGTGACAACTACCAATCACCTAGTAACACCATAGCAACCACCCAGAATACCTTAGCAACCGCCCTGAACACCCTAGCAACCACCTAGCAATGCCATAGCAACCAACCAGAACACCCTAGCAGCTGCCTAGCAACCACCCAAAATACCCTAGCAACACCATAGCAACCACCCAAAACACCCTAGCAATACCCTAGCAACCACCCAGAATACCCTAGAAACCACAGAGCAACACCATAGCAACCCACTAGAAACACTCTAGCAACTGAGTGGCGAGTTTTGCCACTGCAAGCACCCACTCACATTTTCGTCAGGAAATGCACATTCTAGTTATTTTTGTTTGTCTTTCCTTCAGTGATTCTGCTTGTTAACAACAGGTGTTTGAATGTTTCAGGAACATCATTCTAACCTTTAAAGGTGCAGTGTGTTAAATGTATGAGGATCTATTGTCAGAAATGCATTATAATATACACAACTATGTTTTGAGTGGTGTATAAAGACTTTGCAAAATGAAACGTGTTTTTATTACCTAAGAATGAGGCATTTCTATCTACATACACCATGGGTCCCTTTACACATTAAGTCGCCGTTTTGCGCCACCATGTTTCTACAGTAGCCCTAAATTGACAAACTTCTTTACAGAACACGTTTCGTCACTCTGTTGTTTTTGCTTCTTCTTCGTTGGTGTTTTGACATTTGAACAAATTAAGGACCACACATATTATTTTGCACAAGAGCCGACAGAGCATCAATTTTCGTAGGCAAAGAAAAGAAAACATGATGCAGCCAGACGAAGTCAAGACGGACGACAGCAGAAATCCCTGATTAACATCGGTGTGGCTTTTTCCAGAGGGAAAAATGTTTTAAAAAAGACAGCAAAGTTGCCTGTTTTCTGCTGGACAGGTAAGCTAGCCCAACTTTTGCAATGTAACGTTAAGTGAAAATTGTTGTTTGGTTTCGTTAGCTACACAATGGGCATAATGAACATGAGAAGTAAAATTGTTCCCTTGTTATTGTTGAAAAATGTGTCATTGGATTGTAATTTCATGTAACAGGACTGTGTACCTATCAAGTGACCAATAATGCTTACATTCAGAATTTGCATAAATAAAGTGTAACTTATTTTTTGGCATTGCTTCACTACTGTGCACACAAAGGTGTACTTTGGTAATTCAAAGGGTAAATGCCTATTGCAAACATTGCATCGTTTTACCACAAACTCAAACGATGTTGCTTGACTGGCTACTCTGCTGTCTCAGATGATGACATGTTTGTCCTGTTTTGGTCACCGTAGCTTCTTCGAAAGGGAGGGGTGAGTGTTGGGCTGAGCCGTTGATTGCAATTTCCTCTAAAATCTACACACTGCACCTTTAAATGATGTTTTATCAACATTAACTTAATGACATTATGTTCTTGGAATGTTACACATCAATGTTCCTAGAATGCTGAATTGTGTCATGAGGATGTGAGAAGATGAACCCAAATGCAGACAGAGTACAATGAACACAAGGTTTATTGGGACAAAAACAGGAAAACAAAACCCACGAGGGGGCAAAACATGTCAGCCTAAGAGTCCTTGTCCTGTCCAAGACTAAACTATGACTAGACAATAAACAAACAATACTTCTAACAAATACTCTCACAATGACAAGACTTTCCACAAGGTACTCACAGGTATGATTAGCACTCAGATAAGAATCACAATGTTTGACAATGAACCGACACAAGACAGCAGACATGAGGGGATTAAATAGGGAACAAATGATGAGGGCAACAGGTGATAATGGGGAAACAATAATGACTAAACAAGGATAACAAGGAGGGTGGGGCTAGATGACGAGACAACACAAGTACAAGGCCCAGCAAAAGGCCATGTGTGTGCTCATAAACCATGGGTTTGTCATGATCCTGCCTCAAGACCAGGGAAAATCAAAGACTAGATGGCAGAATCATGACAAATTGTTGATAAAAATCAAGTTGAAAGAATGTTTCAGGAATGGCATACTAACTTTGAAAAAACATCCCTCTAACATTAAGAAAACCGGACATTTTAACCAGTTTTCAGTTTCCATAACCAAAACTGAAAGTTTGGAAAACATTCTTAGACCAAACAATTGTTAGCTGGGATGTTTATCTAGAATACTGTATTTCAGACACAAAGAGCTGAATGAGAGAAACATCAAACAGATAAAGACGTTAAACTCTGTAGGAAACTTTTTCTTCTTCAAAGCAGAGACCAGGAGACGTTGGGATCACGTTCACGTTCAAAGTTATTCTTTATTGAGCGCGGCTGCGGTTCGTCCAACAAAATCTGACTAAGGAAACTTTACATGGTATCTTATAGGCAATTCAGTGGGCTGTCCTTAAAGGTGCTGAACTTACACACAGCCTTTAGGGATAACTACTGAATCTAATCATCTAAAGACAATAGAGGCAATTACCCCCAACTGAGATAATGGTAACCCCCAAACTGTATAAACAACACATGGTCACGAGAACTAAGACAGTAGGTGTGTTCGACATCGGCTGCGGCTGGATGCAACCGATCGGCGAGAGTAGCCGCGTGCAGGCGGGGAGGAGCTGCAAACGGAGACGTGAAGTCGGACACTTTCTGGTTCCCGTAGTGACCGCTCACGTGGTGTTTGCATACTTTACCACAGCTGCAGTGAAATAAATGCAATATTTGCCAAATAATACACAGATGTTTCAGAGACATTTTCATTCAATACTTTATGCACAGCTTTATACAGCGTCTGTTTGAACAAGAATAAAGTTCAACATAAGCTACTATCAATGAAGTGGAGTCTACGTTTTTTAAGCAGTTTTAATTTGATAAACATGACACAATATAACATGACAACGACATGAAAAGAGTGTTCACTGTTATAATAAACTGATTTGAGAGCTTTAGAGGAACTAAAGGTGTTCGAAATAAACACGAAACACACGTGATCGTTGTCATGCGGTGAATCCGGCCAATCGTGGAACAGCTGTGTCGTCATCAGCCCACGTGCAGCCCAGTGCAGCCGCTCTTGAGAAGCTGCACTGGTTGAGTTCTCCGGCTACTCTCGAATTGCTCGCGCGGTACTTTGATGGCATACGTCACAGTCACGTGGCGTCGGCGCTGTATCAAGTCGGACAAAATTTCTAACCGGCATGCACTGCTTCAAGTCAGCCGCCGATCGATCTGCACAGAGCTGCATTAAAGGGATAGTTCACTTTGAAATTCAATTTTGGTATGTTTTAGCTTACCTGAAGGGCATCCAAGATGTAGGTGTCTTTTTTTCCGCATTAGTTTCAATTTTGATATTTTTAGGTCAAACCGTTCTTGTCTGACAGTCATATCATGCAGGTCTATGGTCACTGTCTCAAAGAGCACGCACAGAGTCCAAATTAAAACAATTCCCCATCGTCCAAATTAAACAATTCCCCATCGTAAGTACACATTGATGGCCTAAGATACGAAACGAGCGGTTTGTGTGAGAAAACGAACAGTATTTATATCGTTTTTACCTCTTATAACACAACCACGTCCAAGTGATCTGAGGGCGCGGGCGCTTCCTGCTGTGTGACGTGTACGCAGACTGGTGCATATATATATATACACTAGATTCGTTCCAATGAACTGCCGTAGCCAAGGCGACATCTAGGGTATATATATCTATGCACCAGTCTGCGTACACGTCACACAGCAGGATGCGCTCGTGCCCTCAGATCACTTGGACGTGGTTGTGTTATAAGAGGTAAAAACGATATAAATACTGTTCGTTTTCTCACACAAACCGCTCGTTTCATGTCTTAGGCCATCAATGTGTACTTACGATGGGGAATTGTTTAATTTGGACGATGGGGAATTGTTTTAATTTGGACTCTGTGCGTGCTCTTTGAGACAGTGACCATAGACCTGCATGATATGACTGTCAGACATGAACGGTTTGACCTAAAAATATCAAAATTGAAACTACTGAGGAAAAAAAGACACCTACATCTTGGATGCCCTTCAGGTAAGCTAAAACATACCAAAATTGAATTTCAAAGTGAACTATCCCTTTAAGTCGAACAAGCCTTTTGTAACATTCACACATAGTTCATCTCTTAGTAGGAAGATTAAAGACTAACAAAACCCCTTCAAAGGAAACTGTTAAATCTAATCAGTAAATGGATGCCCTCATGTTCACCTTGAATGCCCAATACAGTATAGTTCACCTTAGTTTTTTATGTGATGTTATGTAAGGAAGTAGGATCAGCAGATCTTAAACATATTCTTAAATTTGTAATCCCACAACTCCAGCTAAATATGTTCGTTAACTAGTCTTTAGAAATATGTCAGTAAAAAGTACATTCAAAATGTTGTATTGTAGATTAATAATATATACCTATGAATATTTTTTTGCAATATTAATAATATTGTTAGTGTTTGTCTTGTTTCTAGTCTTGTTGTTTTTTTCCCCCACTTTGTAATGGACAATGTGTCTATGTGAGTCCAGTTAAAGTTCATCTAAGAATTAAGTTTTTACAGGTTTGTGTTGAGATCCTGAAAGCGGAATGAATCAAGCAATTTCATTATTACGCAGATCAAGGTGTTCAGATGGTTTATCACATCTACTTTTTTTTATTACGATCTCCAAACAAAATCACTTTAATATATTTTTTTATACGGGTATACAGTAAGTGAACACAATAAAAACACACTGACATACATTAAGACAATAATTAAGCTTTGTTCTCAGGATAAGAGTTTTGTTCATAAATATCAAGATGAGGCAAGTTTTGTATGTCTATTATATGTTGACATTTTATGCATTCATTAATTCATTACCATTTACGTTGGACAAAACATTGGTTTGATATTACTGAATTCATAATTTAAAGTAGGCTATACATTTTGCAGGTGTAGGGCCCACCCACTGGTCCAACAATGGTTTCCAGATTGGGTGAAGGTTTCCTGTGCGTTTGGTCTTTTCAGTGTGCAAATTATTTTTATTCCAATTAAAATGTAATCTAAATAAATTTTATCACGACCTTGAATTTAGGTTGGAATGCCATTTGGTTTTTGGTCTTTTATATGATCATTTATCTAGACATTTGATTATTCTATTCAACTCTTTACTCTTATTGTACTTGTTCATTCGGATACCAATTTTGTTCAGGGACTCACGCTGTTGTTTATTCCCCATAGATCTGTATACACTTGAATTAAAGTAACACTCTAGTCAGAGGTCATGACCACTACTACAGATATAAGCCGACCAACGTAACTTTCTCTGAAAGCAGGTTTGGTTTGGTCGTCCCATGGTTTCCCACGTACACTTAACTAGAGTAACATTACATTAAACAGAGGTAAGGCTCACCCTATTTAGTATGGTTGATCAACATTTTGCTGTCTTAAAAGGAAATTCCCTGTATTAGCCTTTACAGTCCAAGTACACTTGAAACAGTGCCAAGAGTTAAGTATCTCTAAAATACAACCTTTTCTTTTCTGTAGATTTATTTGCCTAGGTTGTTTTCCTCTTTTGTTTTCTGCGACAGATTTTGGGGCTGAAAGTTTTAACATGAACAACAACATGCGTTAACTGCCCTTATTCTCTCCCTTTTTACTCACTAGTCTTTTCTTCTCACAGCGCCCCCAACAGTATACATATTTTCTGAGGCTTTCTATATTTATCCCCTTTACATTATATTAGTGCAAATTATCTACAATAAACAAAGGCATGAAACAAATTCAATAATTATTTGAGGTCATTACACCCTCCCCCACAAAAAAAATAATAAAAAAAAATGTTACAAAACATTTTTAGTTTACTATCTCTAGGCAAATATTGAAAATGAAAGTTCCAATAACAGTATCATGTACATGCTTTCTCACAGCTTAACAATATCTTTTACTTCCATACAACTGTGACATAATAACAATCATCTAAACTTTTAGATTTGATGCATGTTGAGAGGTGTCTTGTCTTTAGGCTCGCTGGTGAGCCCCCCAGAACATCCTGTAATGACAAGTGGACACAACCACATACACCTCCACAATGTATTTGACACATTTTAAATGTCACTTCAGTAATGCATTAATCTCTTAGTGTTTCCTTCAGCCTTTCAAATATACCTTAAGCTGATCAAACTATAATTCTGCTGTATAGCATTATTACGACTGTAGACTTACAATACCCTTAACTGTTTATAACTCACTTAAATATTACTTTGAACGCTACCATTTCAATTCTCACTAGTGTTACTTAGTATGAAGGATACAGATGATGGATCAGGTGAAGATGAAGGATCAGGTGATCTATGCTCAGCTGGGGTTGTACACAGCAGGTTATCACGTCAGTATTTCCACCACAAACACTCCAGTTCACTGGTCGAAGCGTGGACTTACCCAGGGTGTCATACGTGTATAGATTCCTAGGTCGCCTGGTTCTGGCAGAAGTTCTTCTGATAGGTTCTGATGCCAAGTCACTATCTTCATGCTCGGCTTCTCCAACGGATCCTTCCTCCAGCTCCCGATCCCGTTGAAGATCTCCCAGCACTTCTTCATCAGACTTCTCTGAGTCAGGTAGGTTTACAGATTCATCAACGATTCGATGTCAGGTTCCTTTTCAGGTTTCCTGTTTCTCTCCTCTCTTCCAGGGTGAAATTCTGCTGCACATGGATCCAGATATGTTCCTGCTCTCTGCATTGGAACCCACAAGTCAGCCTCCTCGTTGCTGAAACAGTTGGTGCTTTCATGGTGAGTATTTCGTTGTGGTTGTGCTTCCTGTTTTGACCTGTTCCTCTGACATCCTTTTCTTTCCAGACGCACATCGGCTGTCCTCTGCTCATCAACCAGGTAAGGACAAGGTAATAGAAGGTTCCGGTGCAGCACTCTTTCCTTTCCAGTCACATCCAATGGTCCAACTACATACAACGGGGCCATTTCCTCCTCTCCTTTCTTTCACCACATACGTTTGTTTTTCCCAGAACGCTCGCAGTTTTCCTGAGCCACCTCTTTCTGACAGGTTTCTCACCAACACATGATCACCTGGCTCCAAGAAAGAACTCCATGCCTTCCGATTGTAATTTATCTGCCCCATTGCAGCAGCCTTATTCATGATCTTTTTTGCAATCTCATATGCTTCTTGCATAGACCTTTTCCACTTTTCAGTGAAGTCGGCGTGAGACAGAGTGTTCTTTACTTGCTTTGTGGGGAGCACCAGATCAAATGGAAGAACTGGCTCTCGACCGATAAGGAGAAAGAATGGGGAAAATCCTGTTGACTCGTGCACCGTAGAATTATAGGCGTGGACAACTTTGTTAAGGTGTTCTGCCCAATTCGACATCTCTGTCTCCTCTAGGGTCCTCAGCATCCCCAACAGTGTCCTATTGAACCTCTCTGCCGGGTTAGCTTGGGGATGGTAGGGAGTTGTACGTGAATGCCTAATCCCACAGAAACTCTGTAACTTTTGGAACAGGCTGTTCTCAAACTCCCTCAGGAAAACCATAGCGCATGATGAAATCTTCAAAGATCTTCCGGGCTGCTGTCTTTCCAGACTTGTTTCTGGTGGCGTATGCCTGAGCAAACTTTAAACCACGAGGATATACTCTGCTCCTCCTCTACTCTTCTCCAGGTGCAGGTAATCAATCGAGATCATCTCAAATGGAGCTGTTGTCTCAATGCTCTGGATTGGGGTTCTTGTGATCCGGTTTGGTTTCTTTTGTCTTAGGCATCAACACAGTCTCGTGACATAATGCTCTATCTCTTCTCTCATTCTCGGCCAGAAGAAACGTGCATGAGCTGCTGCCACCATGCGATCGGCACCTAGGTGGGCCATGTCTTCATGTAAGTACTTGTATATCATACTTTTCAAGTTTTCTGGGACAACTAACTGATTTCTGGTCATTTTTTATCTTTGCAAGATACCTTCCTCATTAATCTGCAGGTGATGCGATTCTCATAGGAGTCGTCTCACAGCTTCCGGTTCCTTCAATTTGTCTTTGTGTTTGAGATAGATTTGTTTCTGTTTCAGATCAAGTAATCGGCTGATGACTGGATCACTCAGCTGGGCGCTCCTGATATCCTGAGGTGTTAGCCATTGACTGGTCTCTGATCCACCCTTCAGCTCCTCCGGTAAGTAATCTATGTTGCAAGTGATTGCAGATATCCAGTCAACTTCTCCACGTCGTTGTGCTTTCAGGGCTTCCTCGATTGATCCAAGAACTTCTAGCTCACATTCTTGAGTACACTCTCTGACTGTGACTTCAATGGGCACTGGTCTCCGTGATAAGAATTGAGATGCAGTGATAAGTCTGCATCTCAATTTGCCGTTCCTGGTCTATACTTCAAAGTGAAATGGTAGTCTGCCAGCTCAGAAACCCACCGTTGCCCCACTGCATTGAGCTTTGCCGTTTTCAGGACATATGTCACTGGGTTATTATCAGCTTCTCCAGCACTTCCTGATGTCTCCCTGTCCACTCTACTGGCTGTGATGGAGGTGCTTCCGAGGAAAAGTTCCCTCTTTTTCCGGATCCTTTCATCTTGCACATGCTGGGCTTTGTCAACAGTTCATATAAAGGCTTGGCTATTCTGGCAAAGTCAGCAATGTATGATCTGTAGTAACCAAGGAAACCCATGAGCTTCCTCACCTCACGGACAGTGCTAGGTGTTTCCCACTTTAGAGCTTGCACAGCCTCTATTTCTTTGGGGTTCATGCTGTACCCATGTTCAGAGATGATGCGGCCCACATAGCAGACTTCCCGCTTAAAAAATGTCACATTTCCTTGGCCTTAGCTTGATACCACACTGCTCCTGTCACTGTAGCACATTCCTCAAGTCCTCTAGGTGCTGGTCGAAGTCCTTGCTGAAGACTAACACATTGTCAAGATTGGGAACACAGATATCATCCCTTAACTGTCCTAGACACTCTTCCATGTACCTCTGAAAGGCAGTGGGTGCATTCCTGAGGCCAAAAGGTATCCGTACCTACTCATAGAGCCCCCAGGGTGTTATGAATGCCGATTATGCCCTACTGTCTTTACTTATGAAGCCCTGATGATAAGCTTTACCCTGGTCCAGCACAGTGAACCAGGAGTTCCCCCCTAGATTTTCTAGGATCTCTTGGATTCATGGGATGGAATGTCGATCAGGGTGTGTCTTTTCGTTGAGCAGCCAGTAGTCCACACATAGACGCAAGCTCCCATCCATCTTTCTCACACAAACAAACGGCGAGGAATAGGAGGATGACGACTTTTGGATCCACCCCTGACTCAACAAATTCTGTATGTGGGTCTTCACCTCTTGATACAGGGGTCGTGGGATTGCATTGTACATCTTTTGTACAGGGATTTTGTCTTTCAAACAAATGTCCATTCTAAGATCCTGAATACATCCAGTATCCCAGTCATCCTTAGCAAACAATCCACTATTCTCTCTCAACAGCTGTCTCACACGTTCCTGTTGTTCCCCAGGTAAATGACTGAGGTCCACTGGAGGGTCCCATCCTTCACTCTCCTCAACCCTAGGCCGAGTCTCTGGAGGCAAGTCATTGTCACATTGTGATGGCTGAGATTGGGATTCAGACGGAGGCGGTGGTTTCACTTCCAGCTGATGGATGGCATCCACTGTATGCAACAACCCCAGGAAAGTCTGTGCTGTAAGTGTCACCTCTTCATCTGTGGTATTTTCCACCATCACTGTAATGTTGTCATTATCGTTCAGAGGCATCTGAATAAGCTGTTTGTTTACCTTTATACCTGTAGGCCAGGGTACTTCTGAATTGGGCTCCAGCATCACATGTGTTCCAAGGGTAACCATCTTATTCAGTTTGCCACGACTGGCGTTCACTCTCGCGCACCTTGGAAGAATGATGGATTTTCGTCCAAGTCTTGCAATATGACAGCCGCTGCGGTTTTTGTGTTTCTTCAGGAGTGACAGAACGGCTTTTGCTTTCCTAGGGCTAACTTCCAGAGATGAACTCAGTGTGTTCACAAGGAAACTCAAAGGAATCTGCTGGGCTGCATTAGCTTGGACCAATTCCTCAATCACATTAACCCTCTAGGGTCTGAGCTGTTTTCTGGGCCCTGGAGGTGTTCTGACATGCTCTGACATTTGTGCTTATTTCTGTTACTTGTGACATTTTCATGGCTAAAGTCTGATTACACTGTATTCAGCACAAACTCTGCTACGATAATATATCAGCAGCATGTATGTAAAAGTTTGTAGTTTTGAGATAATGACATTTATGCGTGGTTTGTGAAAATACAAAAAAAAAATTCTCACTGAAATAAGGCCATGAAACCCATACTGATTATTTCTTCACAAGACTTTTGAAAATTGTATCACATAGCCTAGAATATTTGCTCCAAAACTATGTGAAAATCGCCCTGACTGCTCATTCAGATAAGACAATACATTGATTTAAAAATTGTTCGACGTGTTTTGTGTGAGAAAGCTTTATGCGGGAGGCCATTAATATGTAAGCTTTTCACACCTGAGAAAGACAAAGACCCTCCCCTATCGGCCCTATTAGGAGCTATCAGGCCCTATCATTCTGAGCAACCTTGCACAAAGAATAAGGATATTTAAAAAAGAATGGCTTTTTGATTGTTTGGATTTATTTACAACACAACATAATCCAAAGATACAAAACAAATGACAAAAAAGCACTTATTGTAAACAATGATCCAAAGACAGAGACCTTTGTGCCTTTCCTAAAAACATTGTACATACCTTTCATTTCCAAGGTGTTTGATTTTCACTTTACCATGTTCATATACAGATCCTCGTGTGAATGTTGAAGTCAGCAGGACTCAGTGGCATCTGGGCCCTGAAAAAAAAAAAAAAAAGTGAACATACTGATATCAAGAGAAAGGCCTGCACGATTTTGGGAATTAATTTGAGATTTTTCTGGTTAAAATTGCTTTTTAAAATTCACAGAATACACACACACACACACAAATGTTTCCAACAATATATAATATAATGCACACCAGGTTTGTTGTGCCTTGTAGGCATAGGCTATGCGCAGTGCTGCATAAAATAATAATAACAATAACCTATAGCAGCCTGTAAATCTTCCAAAAGATTTCAGTAACAACTAAGCTAGAGAAAAATATATTGATTATCATATGTTACTTCAAATGTTTCCATTTGTTATGATGATATGAAATGAGATAATAGTAAAAACATGAAGCCGTTTGGTGCGTTTTGCTTTTCAAACGCGATCGTGTTCCAAAATATGATACATTCAAACGCGATCGCGCTGCAAAATATGAAACATTATGGTTACCATATACATATCTACGTTTGAGCAGATATCCACAAACACAGTAACAGTAAACACGGGTCTAAATATTATAATATTCACCATATATCTAGCAACAGTTCAACTGCAATGTGAAATTTATGCAACAATAACAAACTAATATGTAAGAATTTCTTACCTTACATCTTTCTTGTCTTCAAATCGCGTTCTTCTTCTTCTGAGGTAAATCCAATGTAAGCTCACTACGCGTCTTTCAAACTCGATGAAAAGCAGAGACTTGTGAAGTTTTTTCGTGCTTTGTTTTTGAGGTAACGAGCGTGTTCGCGTTTATTGTGCTACAATGTGACGAAAATCCAGCAAAACGCGCGGGCGCGTTTGCTGACCTCAGAGGGTTAAAGCCGATTATGGGTTTCTCCAATTCACTGGATGCAATGAGAATTGGTGCCAGCAGGTGTGTGCCCCTTCTTTCAGTCGCAGTGTTTCCCGACAGACAAAACTCCACTTCCATCCAGCCTTCATATGGAATGCTCGTCCCATTCACCACTGTCAGGTTGAGTTCTCCCTCCTCAAGCAGCTCTCTCACTGATCTCACCTCTGCGTCAGGAAGATGTCTCTTCTTCCACTCCGAGCCCACAATTGAAACCTGTGACCCCGTGTCCCAAAGCACTGATGTATTAACACCTCCAAGAGAACATTGCACCAAGCATCTGCGTCCCACTGAGTCCTGTTTGTTTGACCATGGTCCTCCAGATAAACAAGCTCTTGGTACGCTTTCAATGATGTCTGATGTAATCTCAATCTTGCTTGACGTCACATTGGTCACAGTTCGTTTCCGACAACCCGCTGCCCAGTGCTCACTGCTGCCACACTTGTAGCAGTGTTCACATCTTCCCTCTGGATTGGACTGCTCACAGTGGGTACAGCGCCTGGTGTTTACTCGAACAGGTGGAAATTGATTACGACTGAATCTCTGGTTACTGTTTCTTATTGTCTGAGGTCGTGCTGTTTGAGCAAGGCTCGCTACTTGAAACGTAAGGCTCTGGATTGCTTCACAGATCACTTTGTCTGGCGCATACAGCTTTTCCATTAGGTTGTTAGGCTTTGGAGCTTTCTCTTTTTTCATACTGACACCTTTATCTTGTTTAGCATGTGCCTGTTCCTCCTCCCTAACTGTGGCCACTTTCACTATTTTTGGTCGAGTGGTTTTCTCCAAAAGCACTTCATCACCCGTGGGTTTTCCAGGTAGGGTTTTAGATCTGTGCGTATGCTGTCATCATGAAGGCCAGTCAGAAATGTCTGCAAAAACTGATTCTGGATTAGTTCATGATTATATCTTAATCCTGTCTTTACATTTTCAGATGCTGACAAAACCCTCTGTCTGAGATCCATGGCTTGATCTGTGCGTATGCTGTCATCATGAAGGCCAGTCAGAAATGTCTGCAAAAACTGATTCTGGATTAGTTCATAATTATATCTTAATCCTGTCTTTACATTTTCAGATGCTGACAAAACCCTCTGTCTGAGATCCATGGCTTGAACTAAGAACTGGATAGGCATTACTTTGGGTTCTTGAACTGCACGTGTGAGTGAGTGATACAATTCAGTTGCATCCTATTCAATAAAATGTGCTCTGAGAATTTGTTTAAGGACAGGCAATGTTAAGTATGTTCTGTGGATCTGTCTGTCCAGGCTGGTGAAGTTTAATTTGTCTCTCTGGCCAGGTTCACCAATTTGTCCAATTATTTTGAGTTCTTTTTTATACACTGGATGCACTAGAGTAACATTTTCTCCTGAAACTGCTGAATTTTGCATTTTTCTGTCTGTTCTGGCGCATAGTGATTCTGTTGCAGTGATTATCACAGGCTTTTCTGGTGCAATTCCACTAACGCCCACAGAGTGGTGCTCCAGGTCAACTTTTCGCTGCCCCTCGTTGTTTGCTTCAACCTCTATACTGGATGAACTTTCGGTTTCCTCTTCATCAGCATTTCTCAAACTGTAAATTTTTTCCTTTGTATCTAACAATATAGATAGTCCTTCATCTTCAAGCAGGGCCACCGGGGCCCTGGCCCCTTCTGAAATCTGATTGGCCCCTGATTGGCCCCCATTCCTAGGGATGGGGGAAAAAATCGATTCTTAGATGCATCGCGATGCGGACGTGGACGATTCTGAATCGATTCACAAATGTCAAAAATCGGTTTTCAAAAAAAAAAAAATTTTTTTTTATTTTTTCCCCTAATAACGTAATATTTACGGAACGCAAAAGGCGGAACTCTAAAGCGGACATGCAGTGCGCGGACAGTCAGTGGCATGCACATAACAGAGACGTATGATGGCTGAGCACCAAATTCGAATGGCACCCTCTTCGTTAAAAGCTAACGTATGGAAAATTGGCAATTTCATTGTTACCTATTTAGTATTTTTTGTATGAGAGCTGCTTTCTGTATTGTTTAGTTTTCACATCAATATGCTGTAAACCGATCTGTTATACGTACGATATGCAATATGTGCAATGCCAGTCACAAAAAGTTACATTTTGACTGTGCTCTCTGCAGATGTTCATTCACTTTTTTTGTATAAGCTGATTTTGATTGTGGTATACAGCAAACATTTCAAGTCATAACTCTTTATTATATTCTATTATATTATATTATACTCTATATTTTTGAACGAAAACTGTTTGTGAATTTGCTACAGCAAAATGTTTCTTTGTTTTTTGTCTGAAGGATTATATTGCTCATTGGAAATAACAAGAGGATGTTGGTTAGAAGTCTATTATTAAATGCTAGAGATTCAGAATATGCTGAAGTTTGTATTAATTTACTACAAGTATGCTGCTAGTACAGGCACACATTTATTTTCCTGTTGGTTCTTTGCAATGTTGGGACAAATGCTGGCAAATGTAACCTTACAGTTGACTTGCCAAATCACTTCCATTTGTTTTACTAATAAAATTAATATAGGAAGTATTGGAAGTAAGTTCGTTATGGGTCACCATAAATACTTTGCTTTAAAAGTACCAAGTAGTAAAAAAAAAAAAATCGTTAATAATCGATAATCGTTACCCTCTGAATCGTAATCGAATCGAATCGTGAGGTGCCTAGAGATTCCCACCCATCAATCGTCGACGAGAAGAGCAACCGGAGAATTCTTCACAACGATCACAGATGCAATTCCACCCCCAAACAATTAACAATAATTTACTGTATATAAGCACGACATGATTATGAAACTTAAAAGGTGGAATTCAGAAAGAAGTCCATTGTGTCCTTTATGCACAGTATAAATAAATGAAAAAAAAAAAATCATTAAGAACTTTACTGGCTCATAATTTTATTAGAGCGTTTGAAAAAGGAATGACTGCCGAAATGTATTTGCAAGGAACTGAATAAATTATTTTGTGTGCTTGAATGTACCCTGTATTTGGCCCCTGAATGTAACATGTGGCCCCTTAATGGCCCGTTACAGAAAAATCCTAGAACCGCCACTTTTTTCAAGTGAAACAATATCACCTCTCTCTAAATGCTGCAGAATGCATCTTCTCAGCGCATGAGGCGTGTGTATCTCATCCTCCCCCACATTTAGCATTAACATTTCACACAAACCTCTTAGTTGCGAAGCAGATAACTCGAGTAATTACGCTCTATTTCATCCAGCGTAGCTTCCCACACAGGCAACATTATGGCGACTCACTGAACAGATTAACTCAAGTTCTCTTACGAGAGGTTCTCTCGTATTGCGTAAGCTTGCTTACGCTGCGGGAAAAGTCTTCTTTTCTCGAGATACTGAAGCCAAAAATTATCCTTAATTTCATATTTTGTCAACGCAGTGCAGCTGCGGGCAGCTGAGCTAGAGCGGCATACTGCACGCTCATTGGCTGCCGCGCGGCAACTGCTTAAGCCTACCAGTGAGCCTGGCGTGACGTCGCGCCCTCGCGCTTCACAGCCCGCCAGAATGGGCGGCGTCAGAGCGTATATAAGGAAGGCTCGTAGGCTATATTCTCTGATTTCTGTCTTTTCAGCGAAGCACTCGCATCGCTGAACTCTGAGAGGAAGCCGTCGCCGTTGTCCTGCAAAGAACAGCTAACGAGCCAGCTTAGGACAGCCTGAGGAAGCCGGACGAATCTTCGCCGCCTTCAGCCTGCCGTGCCAGCTCAGCTATCCGGCGATATCCTTTCATTGCAAAAGCTCTTTGTGTGTGTGTTTTGCTTCCGCAGCACTATCTAAAAGAGCAGAGGCGTTGTTGCAAATGCCTCGCACCACGTGCGGCTCATGCCGCTCTACGCTCAGCGACAGAGACCGCCATCTTATCTGCGCTCTCTGCCTGGGCCGGGACCACGCAGCCGTCGCGCTTTCCACGGGCGGCTGCGCCTTCTGTGAAGAGCTGCCGATGTCGACCCTGCGGGCTCGACTCGCCCTCTTCACAGAGCCTGCTCCAACCATCGTTGGGCCGCGAAAGAAGAAACGCCGCTCTCAACGACCACCGGAGCCCGAGACTCGAGCCAGGGCCTCGCCGGAGCCTCTCCCGCGAGCCTCGCTCTCTCCTTCTCCGCCCCCGCTTCCCGACGCGCAGCCGACGGCTCTCGCCCTCGATGCCGTCGCCTCAGGGGATGAAGCGGATGACAACGCGCTACTGGACACGTGCTCGTTAATGGCGTCGGACAGCGAGGGATGGTCCGGTTCTGTCCGCTCCGCCTCCTCCACCAGAGCGTCCAGCAGGACTCACGCCAGTGTGGACGCAGAGATTCTCCGCCTCCTCACTGTGGCAGTCGAGCACCTGGGCCTCGAATGGTCTCCGCCAGCGGTGCCCCCGCCCAACAGGCTCGACGGATGCTTCCTGCCCGCCAGTCGACAAGCTCCAGCTTCCAGACCAGCGCCTTTTCTACCGGAGCTTCACGAGGAGCTTGCTAAATCGTGGAATGCTCCAGTTTCGGCCAGACTCCGCTCTCCGGCCTCATCAGCTCTCTCCCGCGTGGACGGAGCCACGGAGAAAGGGTATGACCGGATCCCACCGGTCGAACAGGCGGTTGCAGCGCATCTTTGCCCCCCATCCGCGAGATGGCGCTCAAAGACTGCCCTCCCGTCTAAGGCCTGCAGGACTACTTCGGCGTTTGCCAGCCGCGCTTTCTCCGCCGCTGGGCAAGCCGCCTCAGCCCTGCACACAATGGCGGTCCTTCAAGTTCTCCAAGCCGACCTCCTCCGCCAGCTCGACGAGGGAGAACTGGATAAGTCTGCCTTGACCGACCTGCGCAGTGCGACGGACCCCAGCGTGGCCGACCCAGGTCCCGCTCCACCAGCCAGCACAGGCCGCCACCCCCGCGGGGTCCCCGGCCTAGAGTATTCGCTGAAACCCGAGCCTGCGAAGTCCTCCTAGCACTCGTCGAGAGGAAAAGACGGTTGAGTCCCGCCGCGGCCGGACCGCCGTCAAAGCTAACTTGTATCCCTCTGCCAGTCCCCTTGATAAAGGCTACTGCAGTAGTGTCCACCGCAGCCAACGAGCCAGTTTCTCAACTCTCTCGCCTGCACACAAACGCCGTTTTTACGGCGACCCAGATAAATCAAATAAAGAGTGTAAAATCTGGTCATTCGGCTCACGCCGTCAGTGTTATGAGTGTAGTAAACATGCCCGCGTCCCAGTGTTCATTGCTACACACAAGCACAATCTCCCCTGTGTACCCCACAGAGTGCACTCACATAAAGCGCGCTACGGCCGCTCGAGTGTTAGTTGTAGGTCACGTGCCCACGCCCCAGTGCTCACACCTACACAGTGCTCGCTCTGTCTCACACATTCGGGGACCAGAGCACTCCGCCACCGGCTGTGTGTTAATAAAGAGCCCTGTGCCCGCTACACAACGCACACACACTTCGCGCCCGGGTCGAGACTCAAGTGAAGGCGGATGCAGCTCATCTGCTTCACGCAGAAATAGCGAATTTGCTGCACAAAGGGGCGATAGAACGAGTTCACCCTCCGGTTACCGAGGCAGGCTTATACAGCCGTTATTTCCTCGTACCCAAGAAGGGCGGAGCGCTCAGACCTATATTAGATCTGAGATATTTGAACAAAGCGCTCGTGAAACGACCGTTCAAAATGCTCACGACCAGTCAAATCCTCGCGCAGATTCGCCCGGGGGACTGGTTCATCTTAGAGTTCTCAACGGGTCGGGTCGGCCCGACAAACCCGACGGGACCCGCGGGTTCGGGTCGAAAATATAATCAAATGACTCGGGTCGGGTCGGACCTCGGGCTTAATCTTTTCCGCTCAGTGAAAAAAACAACAACATTTATTAATCATCGCTGCTGTTCACCGTAAAGAAAGTCTGGCTGCTGCGTGCAACGTGCATTATGGAGAGGGGCGGGGGCAGACCTGACGCCGCCGCGTGCACGCCTTTAGCCTGGAGAGAAGAAGATGGAGTTGGTGAAAAGTAACTTGCTGCAGGTGAATTCACCGTCGCTACTACAGCCTATTTAGATATTTTAAAGTTTATTGTTTCAGTTGTTTGTATTGTTTATATTATTAAAAGGCGTGAACATTAAAGGTTGGTTTGAATTCCCGTCTGCTGGTCATGATAATACGTGTATGAGGAAAAAAAAATCCGACGCGCGTCGGGCCGCGGGCCGGGTTCGGGCAGATAATTATGTTGATGTGTCGGGTTAGATCGGGTCCGGGCTTTAAAAGCCACGGGCCGGGTCGGGTCGGGTTGTAATTTTCAGGCCCGTTGAGAACTCTAGTTCATCTCTCTCGATCTGAAAGACGCGTATTTTCAGATTCAGATTATACCCCGTCACAGGCCATTCTTGAGATTCGCCTTCAACGGTCAGGTATATCAGTACACCGTCCTGCCGTTCGGCCTGTCCCTGGCACCCCGTACATTTACGAAGTGCATGGATGCGGCTCTCGCACCCCTGAGATCGAAGGGAATGCGAATTCTGAACTATCTGGACGATTGGCTCATTATATCGCACTCAACAGAGGAACTAGTTTCTCACAAGAAAGCGCTTCTCGGTCATTTGGAAAGCCTGGGTCTTTCCGTGAACTGGGACAAGAGCTCTCTAACCCCCAGCCAGTCTATCACTTTTCTGGGTATAGATCTGGATTCGGCGGCGATGACGGCCAGATTGTCAACACAGCGCGCACGCTGTGTTCGACACCTCGCCGTTTCCATTCAAGTGGGAAAAGTTTTTCCCCTGAAAACCTTTCAGAGGCTTTTGGACCATATGGCGTCAGCCGCAGCGGTCCTGCAGCTGGGTTTACTTCGAATGCGCCCGCTTCAATGCTGGCTAAAGTCGGAAGTGCCCCGCAAAGCATGGATTTCAGGCCGTGCACCAGTCAGAGTGACTCAGCGCTGTGTCTCAGCCCTGCAGCCCTGGCTGGCGGCCGAATGGTATCAGCGGGGAGTGACGATGGGGGTCATCGCACACCGCAAAGTGGTCTCGACAGACGCGTCCAACATGGGTTAGGGAGCGATTCACGAGGGCAGTCCGATTTGCGGCCCATGGTCGAATACGGAGAAAAGCCTTCACATAAACTGTCTAGAGATGCTGGCGGTCGAGAAAGCGCTGAAGCACTTTCTACCGCTTCTACGGGGACACCATGTGCTAGTTCGCTCGGACAACATGTCAGTGGTGTCTTACGTGAACCGCCAGGGCGGAATCAGATCCAGAACCCTGCGCGCTCTCACAGAGCGCCTCCTATCCTGGGCTCAGGGCCCGCTGCGCTCCCTAAGGGCAGCTCATGTACCCGGTCGTCTGAACGACGGCCCGGACAGACTGTCCAGGGACAACGTTTCCCCAGGGGAATGGTCTCTACACCGCCAGACGGTCCAAACGCTTTGGCGTCGTTTCGGCGAAGCGGAGATCGACCTCTTCGCCGCGAGCGAGAACGCTCAGTGCCAGAGGGTTTTCTCAAAACACGAGGACGCGCAGGCCCAGACCTGGCCCAGCGTTCCGCTGTATGCGTTCCCCCCGATCTCGATGCTGCCTCAAGTGCTAGCGAGGATCAGGGAGGCGGACTGCGCAGTGCTCCTCATAGCTCCGCGCTGGGAAAACCAACCGTGGTTCCCCGAGCTAATGAGACTGGCAGACACAGCCCCATGGCCGATTCCGGTGAGGAGAGATCTTCTCTCTCAAGCCCGAGGATCGATTCTGCATCCCCATCCAGAGCACTGGTCTCTGCATGCGTGGGAAATCAACGGATATTCGTTGATCTGCCAGAAGGGGTAATTAAAACGATCACGCAGTCCAGAGCCCCCTCGACGAGGCGGCTCTATGCGTCTAAATGGTCGGTGTTTAGCAAATGGTGTGTGGAAAAGGGTTCTAATGCTCAGTCCTGTGGAGTCCCACAGGTATTAAACTTTCTCCAAGAGATGTTGGACGCGGGCAGGTCCCCCTCCACGCTCAAGGTTTACGTCGCGGCCATAGCAGCGTTCGCCGATTCGGCGCGCGGCCGCTCACTGGGCAGGAACGAACTCATTACCCGCTTTCTGTGCGGGGCCAGGAGGATGAACCCTCCTCGGCCCCCGTCAGTCCCTATTTGGGACCTGTCTCTGGTCCTGGAGTCCCTAAAAGTGCATCCCTTCGAGCCTTTGGACTCTGTGGAGTTGAAATACTTGACGCTTAAAACCGTTTTTCTGCTAGCTCTGGCTTCAGTCAAACGAGTGGGTGATTTGCATGTGCTGTCCGTCAGCGCGTCGTGCCTCGAGTTTGGACCTAACGACTCGTTAGCCATCCTCAAACCGAAGCACGGTTATGTCCCCAAAGTGTTAGGTACTCCCTTTAGGGCTCAAGTCATTACCCTATCGGCCCTGCCGTCATCCGGCAGTGAGGAGGGTGTTAACCGCCTTTGCCCGGTCAGGGCGTTAAGGTGTTATGTCATGCGCTCTGCAGCCTTCAGGCTCTCAGAGCAGCTTTTCATCTCGTTTGGAGGGCGCGCTAAGGGTAGCGCCGCCTCGAAACAGACGCTATCCAGATGGATAGTGGATGCTATTGCAGCAGCATATGCGTCAAAAGACCTGCAATGTCCGTTGGGCATACGGGCTCATTCCACCAGAGGCATGGCCTCATCGTGGGCATGGTCCAGCGGGATTTCCATTCATGACATTTGTATGGCGGCGGGCTGGGCGTCCCCCTCTACATTTGTTAGGTTTTATAACCTGGAAGTTCCCGCCCTGCAGGCTAAACTTCTGTCAGTCTAGTCGTGTTCATGTCCTGCTCATGTGCGCAGGCTGTATTATCGATTAGCTTGTCTGTTGAGCTGCACGCTCAGGGTATCAGTATGCATAGACCGGCCGTGCCGTTCTTGTGTTCCCTAGGTGTGCTTATGAACATGTGTTGGCCCGCACCGCTGGCCACCTGTCATTTCACCTCTATGCTTTTCATAAAGAGTCATATGTGATCGTTAGGCGCGCACGGCGTGGACAAGGGGTTCCCGCAGCGTAAGCAAGCTTACGCAATACGAGAGAACCTCTCGTAAGAGAACGATACTTGGTTACTCACGTAACCTCGGTTCTCTCTAGAGAGGGAACGAGTATTGCGTTCCCTGCCGTGCTTAAAGCCTATAGCTCGTGTCGCTTCATTCGACAGAAAACAGAGAATATAGCCTACGAGCCTTCCTTATATACGCTCTGACGCCGCCCATTCTGGCGGGCTGTGACGCGCGAGGGCGCGCGCGCCCTCATTGGGCGTGACGTCACGCCAGGCTCACTGGTAGGCTTAAGCAGTTGCCGCGCGGCAGCCAATGAGCGTGCAGTATGCCGCTCTAGCTCAGCTGCCCGCAGCTGCACTGCGTTGACAAAATATGAAATTAAGGATTATTTTTGGCTTCAGTATCTCGAGAAAAGAAGACTTTTCCCGCAGCGTAAGCAAGCTTACGCAATACTCGTTCCCTCTCTAGAGAGAACCGAGGTTACGTGAGTAACCAAGTATCGTTTTCCGTTATTTTTTCTGCTGTTTCAAAGTCCACCCTCTCCGTATGAGAGTATGGCACAGCGCAAAGACCTACCCCACACTGACTGCACCTGTACTTTGTCTGCAGGCGGCCCTTAGAGCGTGCGCGATCAGAACAAACGACACAATCTGGCCGATCATCTGCAACGCGGAGCCAGTGGCGCTCAGTGAGCCTCTGTGGCATGGCATTGTGGCAAAATTCTGCCAAGTAATCCTCAATTTCTACCTTCTCTACCAGCCCCATACACAAATGCAGTGCTAGGAAGGCCTTCATCTCTGAGACAGAGACATCATACCAATTATGAAATCTGGAATTGGGTTTCAGCTGTTGGGAGTTTAGAAACTGATGAGCATATCTGTTGGTTTCATTTGTAATGAGGTTCCAGAAGTCATCAGTCAGAAAAAGGGACAGAAAGTCTAAGGGTGCAGCACTGGTAAAATCTTTCTCTCCTAGATAACCAACAGGCTCATCAAAGCGTTTGATCCAGTCCTGATACACTTCTTCATTTCTCAAAAAAAAACAGCCACCATTGTCATCGCTATTTCCATCCCTATTTAGAGCCAGATCACCCCTGCTGCCTCTACCACATCTCCCGGCTCTCCCACGCACAGCACGGCCACGTGTACCTCGGCCACTCCCACCTCGAGCCGCTCTGACTGGATCCAAAGAGCTATTGCTACTTCCAGCCCTATTTCTTCTACCCCTGCTGCCTTTACCTCTAGCAACAGCTCTCCTATGTACACTAAGACCACGTCCACCCCTGCCACCCCCATCCCTGTTGGGCAAATGGTCAAAATGATCTGTTTGTGCTTCATGAACACTCGCGCCTTGCGCGGCAAAGATGTACCGGGAGAAGCGCGGGCGGCACCATTGCGCGGCATATATGTACCAGGAGAAGCGCGATCATTAGACGGCCGATCGTCATTTCCAAAAGGCAAATATTCCCCTTCAGAGTCAGAATCGGCGAATAACATTTGCAACACATCCTCACAGTACAAGTTTTTATTAGCCATTTGACGATTTTCTCTCACAAATCTCACAATTTACTCAGACGCTCTTAACTGAACTGCTTCCGCATCAATGACACGATCGCTCACTTGCTCTGCTGTTTCCTCCAACACTTTGAATAGGAACATGACGTCATTTTGGTCTTGAATCGAAGTATTACATGTCTGCCATCTAGTGGTAGGGAATACAAATGAGATATTACACCATATTAGGATCTACAGCCTGTTTTATTAAGTATGACGTCTTGTTGCGACTTAGGCGCTTAGAGGGTTAACATGAACAGCAACATGCGTTAACTGCCCTTATTCTCTCCCTTTTTACTCACTAGTCTTTTCTTCTCACCGCGCCCCCAACAGTGTACATATTTTCTGAGACTTTCTATATTTATCCCCTTTACATTAAATATTAGTGCAAATTATCGTACTCGGTTACTAACGTAGCCTCGGTTCTCTGAGAGTAAGGGAACGAGTATTGCATAGTTAATACGCAGTGGGGAAACTCCTTTCCTCAAGAAATATTGAAGCTAATAATTAAAAACGCAGTGCAGCTGCACAGCGAACACAGCAGAGCGTCTAGCTCGCCCATTGGCTGTGCTGCGGCAACTGCACAACCTATGGCCAAGCGGCTCTGACGTGCGACCCAATCAAATGACTTGGCGCCCAACACGTCAGAGCGCGCCTAAATGGGCGTGACCTTAGTCTAAAAAGGAATCCCATTCTTGCCAAATAGCAGGTTTAAATCGAATGAAGCGACAAATCCTGACAGATTGCAATAGTGCGGCAGGCTACACAATACTCATTCCTTTACTCTCAGGGAACCGAAGTTACGTTAGTAACCGAATACGTTCCCTTTAAAGAATGATCACTTCGTATTGCGTAGCTAATATGCAGTGGGGACGCAATGTAAAACGCTGCACTATTAGCAACTGGCTGCATAATACTGGAGCCTAATAGTGTCACGGTTCATGAATTCACTGTTTTCTTCGTGTCTCGTGTATTTGTTGTTCTGTGAGTGTGGGTGTGTGTGAGTGGGCGTTACCGCTCGTTCCAACTGATCAGCGCGCCAGCTGATCTCATTCCCCGCACCAGCAATTGCCAATCCACTCACCTATAAGTTCTCATCGCACTCTCCTCTCTTTGTCAGATCGTTGTTTGGTGTCCTCAGTGTGTGTTCATCGTGTGCGTTCATCGTGTGCCGTCTACAGTCCTGTTCCTGGTTCGAGTTTCCTGTTCGGTGTCTTCGTGGGTTTTCGTCTCGTCTCGTCTGGATGTTCACCTGCACTGGATCCACCGTCACCACTCTGCACCAGCACGCTGACCATCTTGTCCCTGCGCCACTAGCCCACCCGAGTTCCTGTGTTCCTGTATTGCTCTTGACTATTGACCTTCCAATAAAGAGTTGACTTGCACTTTTGCTTCCGCTTGTGACTTATGACAAAGGCTCACAGAAACAAGCCATAATAAACCCCAACACAGTGACAGTAACCAGATCTGAGTTTCATGAATAAGGTTTCATGAATAAGGGGCTGGAGCATAGAGCCAGGCTCGCTCCAAACATGAGTCCCAGGACAATTGTGCTTATGGACAGTAATAGGTAGACTGATAAGACCGGACATCGTCGGGTCTAATCATCATACTGAGAGGACTCGAGCCTGCAGGCAAGGAACCGCCATGTTATAAAATCTTGCAAATGTAGACTCGCAAATGGAAGTGCTGATAGAGTAATAACCTGAGGTACATAACCACACCTTGGCTTGAGAGTGTCACCTATCCCAAATTCCAGGCAGGAAGGGCTCACAGAGAGGGCCTGCAAATCTCCCACCTGCTTGTCTGATACCAGAGCCGGCAGCAGAGCAGTTTTCAGCGAAAGTGGTTTGAGATCAGCCGACTGTAGCGGTTCGACCGGGGGACCCTTCAGGGCTCCAAGGACCATGGAGAGGTCTCATGCCGGTATAGTAGGAGGCCTGGGGGGGGGTTCATTCTCCTGGCTCCTTTAAAGCTGCAGTCGGCAAGTCTGGCAGATTGAGTGGACTTAGCCAAAATTTTGAATGTTTACAACTCTCATGCCCCTCCCCACTACCAACGAGCACCCGCCCATCGTCAGTGCGTGTGTACCTGATTTTCTGTGAACACGTCCGTCTCTTCAGCATCGATCAACACCATGGACTCGGAGGTAGGCTGCCCTGGCTAATCTATCCATAGATAGCAATAACCGAGGAATTGGAAGCTTGTTAGTAGATTTTCTCTCCGCCATCACGCTTCGTACAATCTTCAGGCGAACTTCAGGCATGTCGTGTGCATGTGATATTGTAATGTGCGCGTCTGCGCGAGGGAGGGGGGATCTGTGGCGTGTGCACGAACTGTGATTGACAGTCAGATCTCACACCCCCCTGCGCTGATTGGACCCGATGAGACGGGAGCGGTGGATTTTTGCAAAACAAATAACACGCTCCAGGTGGAGTTAGAAGCTCAGGTTTTTTTCTAAAACCACCTTATTTATATTGTTCTGTCGGATTATAGTGTCAATTTCACTGAATTTGATCAAAAAAATGTTGCCGACGGCAGCTTTAAGGAAACAAACAATGAAGTTGTTTCTACCCAGTGACTGGCCAGCCACAGGAGCATGGTAAGCTGCTATGGCTGCCACATACACTTTGAGCGTGGATGGGGAGTGACCCGCATCCAAAAGCTCTTGCAGGAAGGAGAGTACCACCGACACCTCGTATGACTGGGGCTCAAGGCCCCTGGCTGAGCACCAGCCAGTGAATACTGACCACTTCAGAGCCGTTTTGGCTGGGTAACAGTTTGCTCTTGGAAAAATTGACCCTGAGCCCCAGGCATTCCAAATGGCTGAGGAACATGGATCTGTGTGTCAATAATTCGGTCTTCGACTGAGACATAATGAGCCAATCGCCGAGATAGTTCAGCACACGCACTCCCTGTTGCCTCAGAGGAGAAAGCGCTGCGTCCATGCACTTTGTGAAGGACTGTGTATTGATAAACCTGCCCCTCGATGGCGAATCTCAAGAATGGCTTGTGATTGGGCGTTATCTGAATGTGAAAGTAAGCATCTTTCAGATCCATTGTAAAAAAGCAATCCCCTGGGCGAACCTGTGCGAGTATTTGTTTGGTAGTTATCATTCTGAACGGCCGTCTCATGAGGGCTTTGTTCAAATGTCTCAGATCTAGAATAGGGCACCGTTCTTTTTTAGGTACAAGGAAGTAACGGCTGTAAAATCCTGACCAGCTCAGCACGGGGGGGAATAATTCTATCGCCCCTTTTGCTAGCAGATTTTGCACTTCGGTGTGAAGCACGCAAGCCACGTTGCTTCTCACCGAGGTCTCGACGACCGCCTGAAACTGTGGGGGTCTGCAAGGGAATTGGAGCGAGTAGCCTCGCTTTATAATGTTCAAAACCCATTTCGACACTCTGGGGATGACTTGCCAGGCCTGGGCCCTTGTGGCTAGGGTTTGAATATACAATGGGGCTGGGCCGCCTAGCATAGACCTAATACCCTTGTGTTGTGTTTTGTGCACATTTTCTCTTCTGGGCTTTGACAGGCCTGACACAGATATAGAGTGACAACTGAGGGAGGGCCGCCTAGTGAAGGGGGACCGATTACCCCTGTGTTGTGTGTGTGAAACATACTCATTTTGTGCTTCATTATTTCAGTGGAGCGTGTCTTATGACGGGTTTGAACTGATTTGTGAACACCCATGTCTTGCTCTATCAGAGCTGCTGTAGAGGCAGTGACTATCTGTGGTGGCGCACGCTTCGCAGCGGGTGCGCTGACTGGAGTGATAGTGTGCGGTATCAGTGGCGTGTGCTTTGTAACGGGCCTGGTGACTGATTTGAGAACGTTTCCAGCCACCTGTGAGTGGGGGGCTGTAGGGGAAACATTTATTTCTCACTCTGTTTGAGCTGCTGTGAGAACAGCGTTTGTTTGCAGCGGTGCGCGCTTTACAGTGGGCCCATTGACTGCAGCTATAGTCCACTCTTTTTGTTTGGATTGACAGAGAAGTGCTCTTATTGTGCTTATTGGCTCTTTGATAAAGCAGCGTTAGTTTGCAGGGGGTGCATGCTTGTAACGGGCCCTTGCTGCAGTTAAAGCATCTACAGTCACCTGAGCTAAGAGGGAACTGTGAGGGATGAGCGAGCTCTCTTTGAAGGTGTTAAATAACACCGGAGAAAATATTTTCTCTGGAGAAAGTGAGTCGTGCGGGAGGCAGGGCTGGTGTGGGCTCACTCGTTCTTATGCTCATTGTGTTCGTTTGAATCATGCAAAGGATGCACGAGACGGAGGGCGCGCGCGCCGAGAGAATGGCGGCTAGTTCTCACAGTGAGAACAGCCATCGTGAGAAAGAGCAGTTTCAGCGTGGTTTGATTCCAGGCATGAAAACGCACTTGTTGTGTCTGAGTCACGGAGAGGGCTCTGCGTGATGAACAGAACGGAAGGGCATGGTAGCTCTCTTGTGTCGTAAAGAGAGATAGGCGTGTGTACATCTAACCGTGCACATCTTCCGTCGATGCTCAATGAGGGAAGGAAGCGGGGGTGTGCGCAAGAAAGAACAGTTTCAGTGAAAACGTGCTTGTTGTGTCTTAGTTACGGAGAGGGCTCTGCGTGACGTGCAGAACGGGAGGGCGCAAGGGCGGGGTATCTCTTTTGACTGAACAAGAGCTAGCCGCGCGAACATCTAAGCACACGCGAGGCTCGACGAGGGAAGGAAACAGGGGGAGCGCGGGAGCGTTTTGCCGTCTGAAAGGAGAGCTAGTGCAGCCTAGGTGTGGAGAAGCCCAGGCACATGGCGCACTCATAGTGTCCATCCGCCTCATGAAACATGTACATATGCTTAAAAGGATATACAGGATATAAACGTTTTCTTGCGGGATGGCCTCAGGAGAGCAGTGACAGAAGAGAAGTGGCTTCGAGGTGAGTTGAAGTTGTCCGCTGTAGACAAAGGCTTGCTCTAGCTGTTCTGGCTTGTTTCCACGGCGAAGGCTTCAGAGGAGTCAGAGACGTGAAGAGGAGAAAAAATCTGATATTTGCCCAGAATGGGCTTCCTTTATAGACTAAGGCCATGCCCATTTAGGTGCGCTCTGACGTGTTGGACGCCAAGTCATTTGATTGGGTCGCGCGTCAGAGCCGCTTGGCCATAGGTTGTGCAGTTGCCACAACACAGCCAATGGGCGAGCTAGACACTCTGCTGTGTTCGCTGTGCAGCTGCACTGCATTTTAAATTATTAGCTTCAATATTTCTCGAGGAAAGGAGTTTCCCCACTGCGTATTAGCTACACAATACGAAGTGACCGTTCTCGAAAGGGAACTACAATAAAGGTTATTACATATGCTCCACTCAAAACTGGACTTTAATCCGGCTGGGCATACACTTCTGAATTCTGAAAGAGCTGAATTCTGACTTGAGCGACTCGTGCGGCAGATTTTCAGCTTTGTCGTGCAGTGTAATAGGGAAACGAGAGGCGATAAACCTTTCCTGGCAATCGGATGGACTGATGAATTTCTGTCATGTCAGTAATATTGGTCGCCTGTCGTGAGTGTATCACACAGTTGAAGCAAAGCTACGAACCGATTGATCTAAACTCAGTGTGTTTTCCCTCACTGCGCCTGCACGAAAACAGAAGTTAAACCATTTAATTTTTAATCTTTAATGAAGCAATAAAGAAAACGAAAAAAAGAGAGATCTTTAAGTTCTGTATGTATCAAACTAAATGCAATTGAGCAAACTCTTGCTCACCTCCAGTACGTGTTGCAAAATGGATAAACCATAGCTATTACCCACATCTTCCAAGCACCAGCATGTAGCTATTCAATTAGCTTCATTCGAGGGCCGGATTATCAAATCGGAGCGAGTATATAACTAAATTAGCCGTACCGCCAGGAAAAGAGGAGGAGGGAGGTTTGTGCCATCGGGCCGGATGGAGATGACTGGCGGGCTGCATTTGGCCCGCGGGCCGCCAGTTGAACAGCCCTGCAGTACAACATACTATTTCTATTTCACATTACTTGTTTTTTTTAAGGCAATCAGTTTGCAGGCTTTTTTTATATAAGTCTAACTAATTAGATTTGACAGTACAGTATATGGTGTATCTTTTATAAATGAATGTTTATTGTGATTGTAGGGAGCTGCACTTACTGTTAGACGAATTGCAGATGAAAGTCAGGTTACGATCACAATACCAATCCTCCCATTTTCCATTTTTCATAAAAGCACAATAATCTCTGCCATCAGGTTGTCTATCAGCCCAGTTCAGATAGAGCGCAGGTTCACCTGAAGACCACTGCCATTTATCGACATTATCAACAATCTTCTTCAGTCCAATCCAGACAACACCTCCATCATTCACACTCTTCTTCAGCTCGTTCATGTCGTTCATGTTGTCAACGGTGGCCAGATCTGTGTAATTCTCTCTGCAGAATCTCTGAGCTTCAGTCCAGTTCTTCTTCACGTTTATAAAGTGATACTGACGCTGAACACATTCAGATACGGAGCAGAGAGCTGTGAAAGAGAGCGTTTGATTTAATGCTTTTCATAACAGGGTCAAACCTGATGAAACTATAAACCATAAATAATACAACAAACACACTCACCAATGAGAAGAAGAATCAAATATAGAGTTTGGTCCATTTCTGAGGAAGAAACACATTGAAAAACTCAGACATCAAACATTCATTATGGAGTAAAATATGACAATTTCAGTTAGTATCTTAACAACAGTATGAATTCACTGTTCATAATCATTGAGACAATATTAACATCTGACAGTGTAATTGTGTTTGAAGAATGAACATGTTCTTACTTTAGAGGTCGTGTGTTTCTGTCCTGAGTCTGATGTTTCTGTCTGCAGATTTAAACTACGTGATTATTATATCTGCTCTCATCCCTCATTCAGCTCATCACGTCATTTGTGTATTGTTCTAAAACTAATTTTCATATTTGACTTCCTCCTTATTTGTGCATTGTCCACCTCTCCTTTTCTTTATTTGCATATTGACGTCAGTATCAGTAAATCTACAAGTTCTGCAGAATAAAGTCTTGGCAACAACATGGACTAATCAGCAAAATATATACATGTAAACATTCATCAAATCAAATCAAATCAAATCAAGTATATTTGTATAGCGCTTTTCACAATACAGATTGTATCAAAGCAGCTTCACAGTATTAAATTAAAATAAAATAATACAACAAAGTTTGTTTCTAGTGGAATTTATTGATTGATAGAATAAAATTAAATATCCCCAAAATATCCCCAACTGAGCAAGCCAAAGGCAACAGTGGCAAGGAACCGAAAAAACTCCATCAAGTGACCTAATGGTGTCCTAAAACTCATCAGGTGACCCAATGGAGAAAAAAAAAAAACCTTGGGAGAACCCAGGCTCAGTCGGGGGCCAGTTCTCCTCTGGCATTTATAAACTAGAGGCCGGATTGTAGTTTGAACTGTAAGATTAACAATATTATATGAATGCCTGGCCGAAAAGATGCGTCTTTAATCTAGTTTTAAACTGGGAGAGCGAGTCCGAGCAACGAACAGTATCAGGAAGACTATTCCAGAGTTTCGGAGCCAAATGTGAAAATGCTCTCCCTCCTTTGGTTGATCTGGATATCCTAGGTATGACCAAAAGCCTCGAATTCATAATTTATATTTGAACATTCACAACTAAACAGCTGCTTTAATGTTATTGCTGGACTGTATAACTCATGGTACATCCCTGTTCAATTTGACATGTACAGTATGTTTTAATTTCAGTCTGGACCACTTTTGTCAAAATGTATATTTATTATAATGATAATGCAGTTAATGTTGGCAATATGGCTCTGTCCTGGGCAAATGCAGCCATTCCTTCGAGCAGCAAGTCAAGTCCCCTTTAGTGTAACAGAACAGATCCAGTAATCATGCATAAAAATAGGCCTAGCTCAAATTCACAAAATTGAACGAGTTGTTGTAAACAAGCCAAAATACATGAGAAAGGATGATGTACATGTAACCTAGTGGTGTCACTGAAGATGACCACAAGACAGATCTCAGATCAGATCACAGATCTCCAGGCTAAAGGTGGAGCTGGGGATGGAGGAGGGAAGTTAAATCCAGTGTGAAGACATGCAACAGAAGAGTGGGGATTTAAAAGAACCTGTGATGTGTGTGTCAAAACACATCAGAAACAGTTGATTGTCAGCTGATACAAGCTTTACTGACGTCGCCTGAACTGATGCAATGCTGGATTTCTCTGATCATATCTAAAGGAATAGTTCCCCCAGAAATGAAAATTACCCGATGATTTACTCACCCTTAAGACATCATAGGTGTATATGACTATCTTCTTTCAGACGAATACATTTGGAGTTATATTAAAAAAAAAATGTCCTGTCTTTTCCAAGCTTTATAATGGCAGTGAATGGAAAAAAGTGCTCCACACGACCACGGCAGACATTCACAACAAAAACAAGATAAAGACATTAAAGTGCTCATATCATGCTTTCATTAAAACATGCGGATATTTAAACATTGTTAATAAAAATGTTTAGAATTAATCTCTTTGTGAAAATTCTTATTTTGTTTCATTTCATACTCCTGCTGTTTGTTTATAAAACATGAACACATTTGCATGTAAACATCCTCATCACTCATTTGTTTATGTCCACATTTAGACTTTCAGGCTGGACAATATTTCCATCTCTGATGTGAAACAGAAGAAACAGAGTGTTATTGTTCTAGTCATATTTCATAAAATTTCCTTCAGTCTTATTCATCTGTTAGTTTCACTGAAACAACAGGAAAGTCAAACTAACTGTGTCCCAATTCAGAGCTAATTCCTTCAAAGTTCATGAAGGTCGAAGTGAATGTTGTAAAACGAGACGCTCTATCATACAGAGGATTTCCCGTTTACATCACCAGCTGTTCCCGCCCACCACTCCTGTCGCCTAGCAACTGTGACAGATGCCATCAGGACACAGCAGAGACGTTTCTGACAGACTTTTCGTTTCATATTTGACATAACCAGGTGTAACAACTTCCTCCAAACACCTCATCCATCAGGATGAACCACGGCACAGTTGCAACATTTTCCCATTAAATTTAAAATTGTCCCTTTTTTGGTATTGTTTGCTTGTTAACAGCAGATATCTTCAATAATGTTCAATCATCACTCAATTAAAGCTATAGTAGGTAATGTTGGAGAGCTAGCCAGATTTGAAAGTGGCACCTCTTCTAAGCTCCGCCCCCTCCTGTCAGTGCTCCGTCCAACAGCTCCGGCTTACACCGACAGAGAAGCTAATATTAGCATTGGGCTAATACAAGCTACAACAGTAACTACGTTGCCTAACATAACATATATCATGGAAATAACAAATCCCCCCGAAGCAAAACAAATAATTACCTGTCCAGCAGAAAGACCGCAACCTCGGCATCGCTTTTTAGGCCCTTCAGCTTCCTTAGTTGTCTCCACCGTTCAAATGCTGAACCAATGTTGACCCGAGTTTGTCCTCTGGCTTTATCAAGTGCCAGTTTTGTTGCAGCCTTTTCTGCCTCAGACTTTCTTTTTTTAGCCTTTTTGTCAGGGCGAGTAGTTACAAGCAAAGCTGGTATTGGTAGTTTTGGCTGCATTTTATCTGCCATTGTGCCGCAAAATCCTGCTTACTCGGTGTAGTGAGCTAAATGTTTCCGGAAACGGTGACATGTGATTAGTGCACGCAGGGCTGTGCACGCAGTGGTGCTCGGGCACGAGACATGAAGGCATCTGATTGGTTCTTTACATTCGCACCGAATGGCAGTGATTGGTCAGAGTTTTTACTGTCCTACAGCTGCTACAGAGGTCAGATTTTTTTAATTCCTTTTTCTGAACACATAATGTATTGACTACTATCAGAATGGATGGACCATTATAAAAAAAATGTTTCTGAACAGGATTACCTACCCTAGCTTTAATTACTTAATTATTTAATTAACTCCAATACTGATTCAGTGTCAAATTTAACACCCTATAGTGCGCACACTGAGCTGAGGACAAAACTGGAATAATCAGCCGCTCCACGGCTAACCTGGTCTGGGCAGGTTATGTTCCAGGGGCCTGTACCATGAAGCCGGATTAGGTGGCTAGCCAGCTATGTTTCAGCTTAGTTTTCGCCAACCCTGGGTTTTAGGTACTATGAAAGTAGCTTGGCTTTAATCGGTGTTCGTTGCCATGGTACCTTACGCTGCACGGCTAACCTGCTCCGGGGCAGGTTATGTTCTGGATTCAAGATCTCAGACCGAAGTTTGACCAATCAGCTGAGAGCAAATAAACATATAGGTGACGTAACTTATTCCAAGTGTCTGTTGCAATGACTTCACCTTTTCTTCCAAATCCTGTGACATCTCAGCGCAAATTGTTTGACGAGCACTTCATAAAGAAAGAGTTTTTAGCATGACAAAATCCCCTTGCCTTAACTGATAGTTCCCTTTGGTCAGCAGGGAACTCCGACGCCTCGTCGGGGGAGTTCCCCTGACGAATTGGGATCACGCTAGGGAGACCAATTGCCTTCGAGTGAATTAAAACGAGCCAATGAACATTGGCATGCAATATTTGCATTCCGCAGCCCGCCTACCAGCGCGGGTATAAAGCCCGGAAGCAAACATTGCATCATCGCTTTTTGCTTCGGAGCCGACCAGTTGTGTCCTCTCTGAGTGAATGAGCTTAAGATTGTATCTTTCTTACGCTCTACGAGTCTGCTGTTTCAGGAGGGGATCTCTCTGTGTTGGTGAGACGGCGCTTCAGCGACCACGCGATTCCTGTCTGCCGGCTGCGTCTACACTGTTAATTCAAAAGCTGTTTTCACAGCTGGTAAACGGTTGAGTGCGCACAGCGGGCTTGCAGTTTCCCCGCTGTGTCGCCGCGTTGGATCCCTGTGTGCTTCAGCACAATAAAGAGAGTACTTTCTTCCTGAAAGAGCAACACGAGTGAAGATCGCGTCCTTTTCAGGATGACGTTTCACTCGTGTGTTTCTGGATGCGATCGTTTCCTGTCCTCATTGACGGCCACGACCGCTGTTTCACATGCCTAATCAGTGTGTTGAAGCTGCGTTCGTGGGTGGTTCATGTTCTCTCATGAGTGCATGACCACGTCGGCACGTTGTTCGTCTCCCCTTTTTAAAGGATCGAGCCGTTCAGCGTGCCGTGTGCCGTCGAGCGCCGGCTGACAGCGCGGGTTGTCACGGCAACTCAGCGCGCGTCATTCGGCGCTCTAGATGCGCGGCCGAGACTCGTGTACCTCTACGAGGTTGAGTCCCATTTGCTTGTTCCCCAATTTAGTTCCTTTTCTAAAAAGAGGACTACTTTGGTTAATGAGCATTTGGTGGTCTGAGGGTTACAGTGTGGAACGTCTCGCCAGGTGAAAGACCCTCACGAGCTTCCTACTCCTCTAGCACGTCACAAACATGCTGAGACTGTGTTTGTGGGTGGTTTATGCTTTCTTATGAGAGCATGACCACGTCGGCACGTTGTTCGTCTTGCCTGCAGGCTTGAGCGCTCAGCGTGCCGTGTGTCATCGAGGCGATGGCCACGTTCACTGTCTTGCATGCCTGGTTGACGGCCACGATCACTGTTTCACATGCCTAATCAGTGTGGTGAGACTGTGTTCGTGGGTGGTTCATGTTCTCTCATGAGTGCATGTCCACGTCGGCACGTTGTTCGTCTCGTCTTTCTCGTAAAGACATCAGCCACTCAGCGTGCCGTGTGCCGTCGAGGCTTTCGAATGGGGTTCTGGTCCTTCTCATAAGGGACCGAGCATTTCATTCGGGGCTCCAGGGAGGACAGATGTCGATTGCTACATCGGAGAGAGGGCTGTTATACTCTGAAAATGATGCTGAGTTCCTACTATAATGGTGTGTTCTCGTGCTGAAGGTTCAGACTTGACAGCCACACTTTCCTGGGCTATTCTAAAGTGCCTGGATGTGTGTGAAAAATTTTGGCAGTACGGAAGCTTTTTGGTGCCAATATGGCAAGCCAAACATGCCTAAATCTGCAAAAGTTTTTCCTCTCTCACTACCCCTGCACTTTCACTGCACGTGGGTAGTTCTGACTCGGGGTGGAGCTGCGCTTAGTGACTGACCGTGATTAGTCACAACGCTGGCCCTCGGTCAGACGATGTCCACACTAGTGGTCCAGGAGCGCCTCAAAACCAGCCCGCTCAGAGTTGTTTCCCCCTAGCAAAAGGTAGGGAAATAACTCTGAGAGAAGCGACCAGAGTATGTGACGTTCTGCTCTTCCGGAGTGCGTGTCATCACCACTCCTTCCCCCGGGGGAGGGCCGGGTGGAGAATTTTGTTCTGTTCCGCCGCTGGTCATCCAGTCAGCGGTACCCAGTTTGAGCAGTCCACTTCCTCTAAGTCACTCACGGGCCCCAGCGCTCAGATGGCAGTGAGGGCTTCGGCCTTGTCACTCTCGTCTCTCGCTGGGTGAGGCGGAAACCAGGACTCGATGCCCCCGGGCCTCGCTCCTCGTTTCCCCTCACGGTCGAGACTGGCAGTAAAATAAGACCAGTCTCCTCCGTCCGAGAGGGTCAGAATGGCAGTGCGCGTCTGAGGTCGCTTCGTGCCGTTCATGTCCCAGGGGAGTTCAATTGTGTGGCCGACGAGCTTTCACGTCAGCCTCCCCTTCCGGGAGAATGGCGACTCCATCCCCAGGTGGTCCAGGTGGTCCAGCTGATTTGGCGAATCTTCGGAGCCGCACAGGTAGACCTGTTTGCCTCTCCCAACACGACCCATTGCCAGTGGTATTACTCCCTGACCGAAGGAACTCTCGGCACGGATGCTCTGGCACACAGCTGGCCCCGGGACTTACGCAAATATGCGTTCCCCCCAGTGAGCCTTCTTGCACAGACACTGTGCAAGGTCAGGGAGGACGAGGAGCAGGTCCTTTTGGTAGCCCCGTATTGGCCAACCCGGACTTGGTTCCCAGAACTCATGCTCCTCGCGACAGCCCCTCCTTGGCCGATTCCTCTGAGGAAAGACCTTCTTTCTCAGAGACGGGGCACTCTATGGCACCCGCGTCCAGACCTCTGGAAACTCCATGTCTGGTCCCTGGACGGGACGCAGAGGTTCTAGATGGCCTGCCACAGGCAGTGGTAGATACCATCTCTTCAGCTAGAGCCCCCTCTACGAGGCGCCTCTATGCTCTGAAGTGGAACCTGTTTGTCGGCTGGTGTTCTTCCCTTGGGGAGAACCCACGAACTTGCCCGATCAGAGTCGTGCTCTCCTTCCTACAACAGGGGTTGGAGCGAAGGCTGTCTCCCTCCACCCTTAAAGTGTATGTTGCCGCAATAGCCGCACATCACGATGTAGTTGAAGGTAAGTCCGTGGGGAAGCACGACCTGGTCATCAGATTCCTCAAGGGTGCTAGGAGGCTAAATCCACCTCGCGATTTGCACCCTGTACCCTCTTGGGACTTAACTTTAGTGCTTAGAGCGCTCCAAAGTCCTCCTTTTGAGCCTTTGACGACAGTTGAGCTTAATATCCTGTCCATTAAGACAGCGCTCCTGTTAGCATTGGCTTCCTTCAAGAGGGTAGGGGATCTGCAGGCTTTTTCGGTCGACGAATCGTGCCTAGAGGTAGGGCCTGGCCTTTCTCATGTTACATCGAGACCCCGGCTCGGATATGTGCCCAAGGTTCCTACCACTCCCTTCGGACCAGGTAGTGAACCTGCAAGCGCTGCCCCAGGAGGAGGCAGACCCAGCCCTAGCTTTTCTCTGTCCCGTCCGGGCCCTCCGGGGTTATATAGACAGAACGCAAAGCTTCAGGACCTCAGATCAGCTCCTTGTTTGTTATGGAGGCCAGCAGAAGGGGAAGGCTGTCTCCAAGCAGAGGTTAGCCCACAGGCTAGTGGATGCTATTACCAGGGCTTATGAGTCCCAGGGTGAGCCCTGCCCACCCAGGTTGCGGGCTCACTCCACTAGGAGTGTTGCCGCTTCCTGGGCTCTGGCACAAGGCACCTCGCTAACAGACATTTGTAGAGCTGTGGGCTGGGCGACACCGAACACGTTCGCTAGGTTTTATAGCCTACGTGTGGAACCTGTTTTTCTCCCGAGTACTTGCTATGGCCAGTAATTAGAGGGAATAGGTGTGTCGGCTTGCGACGCCATTCCGTGAGCGGATACGTGCGTCTTTTTGCTCCGTTGGTTACCCAACAAACGGCTAACCTCGTGAGTTCCTCCATCACCCCCTCCGGTGCCAGGCGTTGCGGACCGCCCGCCACCAGGTCTGCTACCTTCAGTAAGGAGTTGCTAATAGACTGGGTGCTTTTTCCAGTGGTCCCTGCGGTGACCCGTGATTGCCACGTGCAGTTCAGCCGTGTCTTCCCCTTGACAGACTCATTCTGTCGTCCCTGTTGAGTACGCTCCTCACTCCTCCGGACTGGGACTACCTTCATGGACTGCCATATCTTTCACTACCCTACGTGGTTAGTACATGTGTGTATTTGAGGGCCTTCCTCTAGGCTGCCTCAGCTTCCGCAGCGTTCCCCCCCCCCCAACCCCCCCCCCCCCCCCCCCTTTATTTCCTTGGGGTCGGGCACGCTTTCCCAGTGTTATCCAATATCCACTGATTGGGTCTTGCGGAACAGCAGTGTGATTCCCTAGCTAGCTCCCGCAAAATTTCTGAAACTGCTGCAGGGCTGTAGCTTAGCTGGGCGCTGGAAGGGGCCAGCACCATGGCGTTTTGGTAGGGATCCCAATTCGTCAGGGGAACTCCCCCGACGAGGCGTCGGAGTTCCCTGCTGACGAAAGGGAACGTCTCGGTTACGTATGGTAACCCTCGTTCCCTGAGTCCAGGGAACGGAGACGCCTCGTCCCGTCGCCATGTTGCTGTACCTACCACATAAAGAATTTAACACGTCGAATTCATGCACTTACTGTACCGCAAATTGTATTTTTTTTTTTTTGCGAGTGGTACATTCTTGTGACGCACAGAAGCTAGGGGAAACTTATGTTTGTCGAACCATTCGCAAGGTGGTCCTCGCTCTGCAGGAGTACATTAAAAGTTTAATTAATAATGTTCCCCGGACATTTATCGACCATGTCCATAAAAGAGGGCTTTTATAAAATTGCCGGTAAGATATATTGATAGGGTGACATCACATGAACACTTTTTTTTTTTTCCAAAAAGCAAATTTCACAAATGTGTATACATGTTAAGAATTATTTTGAATCTTTTTTATTATTCTTCTGATAATCTTATGATAGGATTCCCAAGTCATTGCAACATGTATGCAGTCTATTGCGCCAATCTCCACTGCTCTAGGGGAACATGAGGCAGATTATGTTAATAGGAAGTCCTATCACAGCCTTAATGTTCAGGTAGAGATGATGTGAATATGTGAGATGATTATTTTCTGTGAGATGAATCTTTAAATTAATAGTAACTTTAACAGATATAACAATGATCTACTAAACATTTCATCTGCAGACGACTTGTGGTCATGAACATATGATCAAGTTTGGATGCCAAATGGCCTGGCTCCAGTGCTTGTCTTACAAATTTTCCATGAGTCTGTGTTGTGTCATCGCTTTGAGGAAAGCAAGTTAAATTTGGTACAGTACAAAACACTGTTCATTTAAACTGAGATAGAAAAACCTACACAATAACCCCCTATCATGACCCTCAGATAGGGCCACAGCACTGCTTCAATGTGGCCCTCAGTAAAACCAGAGTGAAGATAGAGATGACCTTTGGCCTCCTAAAAGCACATTTCAACTGTGTTCAGCGCTTCAGAGTCACCAGAGCGGGCATCACAGATAGTGGCTGCATGTGCCATTCTGCACAATATAGCCACCAGTAGAAAGGAGCGAGAAACACCACAAAACCAGCTTCTCCCCGATGAAACTGACCCGATCACACTTGACCACCCAGCTGGTGCAGATATATATTACATATATATATTACAATTACAATATTACAATATTATACTTAATAAAAGCATATTGAAACTGCAGATATGTCTCAAACTGTTTTATTGGTTTTGTGGGATGGGAGGGAGAAAGAGAGCAAGAGAAAGTTGCATTAATAAATATTCATACTAAAGTGTTACTTGGTTAAATAAGTTATACTATATATATATATATATATATATACTATATAACTATATACATACTGAGATCAGTTTTATCCAGCTGTTTGATTTTTTTTGGAGCCTCCTCAGCTCACAGTCAGCTCCTTTAGTGTGTAGTCTAGTTCAAGTCTCCTTTAGTGTGCAGTCTAGTTCAAGTCTCCTTTAGTGTGCAGTCTAGTTCAAGTCTCCTTTAGTGTGCAGTCTAGTTCAAGTCTCCTTTAGTGTGCAGTCTAGTTCAAGTCTCCTTTAGTGTGCAGTCTAGTTCAAGTCTCCTTTAGTGTGCAGTCTAGTTCAAGTCTCCTTTTGTATAGGGCCCTGACTGAGTCTGTTTCCACCTGAAACATAATTCCACCACAAACATGATCATTACAAGTTTTCTGGAGGCTCATCAAAATCACAAAAAGTTCCTTGACTTCCTACAAACACAGGACTGACTGTAATTTATGTCAAGGGTTTTAAATCCTTACACATTTCTTCTGAAGCCCATTGAGGTAGAGGCCTCAGTTTCTGGGTCAGGTTGTGAAAAATCCTACAAAAGAGATGTGTAAGGGCCAGTCCCTTTTTTATGCCACACATTCAAATGTTTGCCATAATAAAAAGCCCAGTGCGTTCACATCAGCAACAGAACACACAGACAGAGTGTCTTCATCATTTGCTTCACCCTAATAAATAAAAGTAGGCCAATGTAAAGCATAACTATAAGGCAGGTTATGTTTGGTGTTCTGTCTGCTGCATACTGACCTCTGTGTGGGAGACTGTGTGTGTGTGTGTGTGTGTGTGTGTGTGTGTGTGTGTGTGTGTGTGTGTGTGTGTGTGTGTGCTATAGCTTCAACAGAGACACTGTATTTCCCTCTACTGCAGAAGATACAGTCAGCCATATTTAAAACTTAAAAAAAAGTAGTAATGTATTGCACACATACCCAGTGTTACTTGCTTAGAGGAGCCAGCACCAGGGTCAGATTGTACAGCACCTGTAATCCCATCCATAATCGGCCGTCCCTTATTGCCTACTCAGAGCCAACTCCTCCGCCAGTGTATTCTGGTTTTCTGAATTTAATTCTTTATTTCTGTTTGCTGCAAACAAGTGTGATAAAATGTTCACAAAAGTAATAAAAGGTTGTGTTAAATACTCTTTGAATTAACTCCTTGAAATAACCACTTTGAATTATATTTTTATATTTTGTCTTTATCTGCTGCCAAGAACATTTGGAGTTGGGGTTGCATCTAAAAATCTAAAAATCAATGAATATTAATCTTTCTTAGTACATACATGCACATTTTTTATATATTATAAAAATAATCTATAGGCTATATTACACATATAGGCATACACATACATATATACATACATAATTTTACATAAATATAGAACGTATTTGTTTAACTTACACATTAACCATCAGCAATCTTTCTCCAACAGTCTTCTCTTGCTTTGGCAGCAGAGACCGTATTGTTTCGAGCTTGAAATACATATTTAAATTAATCGTAATTATGAATGATTATCTCTTGCTCCTCCGCGGAAAAATATATCGCTCTCGCTCTACCCGCGATTGGTTGTTCAGTGTCGACGTCACTCTTTTATGTGCACGCACGCGTGGAGTAATCATAGCTTAAGGATCAAAGCCTGAGTTGACAAAGAAAGTTGATGAGCTGCATCATGGTACCAATAAAGCCTGATCGCATCGGTTTGGTTTTGTCAACTCAAAACTAATCCTGTAACCCCGAGTTTGTTCAGCTACCTTCATGGTACAGGCCCCTGGTAAGAGGTTGCAAACCGAACTTGGACCAATCAGCTGTGAGCAAAGTGACACATGTCTGATGCTATAAAGTCACTCCACCTGTTTCCACTCCAAATTAAAGGTCACTACATAGCAAATGATTTTTAAAAACAAAATTGTCTGGATTTTACTAATCCTTATTTAGAATAACATTTTTGTATGATTTAGATATTATTTATGTAATTATTATACCCTTAATCGATCACACATGTACAATTTCAGTTTATCAATTATTATTACGCACAATTTATGTTTGTGTAAATTTGTTTAAATTCGTAAGATTTTTCAATCTTGTAATATTCTGCAAAAGAGAGAAGTGAATCGCGCTGCTTCTCTCGTGAGAAATGAATCGCACTTTCACTCTTTCTCAGCATGTGATTGGCTGTTTGTTACTGATATCACACCTAAACTCCTAAACTCAGGATGAAAGCCTGAGTTGACAGAGAAGGTTGATGATCAGCATCATGGTACCAACAAAGCCTGGTTGGATTGGTTTGGTTTTGTCAACTCGAAACTAAACCTGTAACCCTGAGTCATGGTACAGGCCCCTGATGTCTAAGTGTGTCTAAATTTTTACACAAAAGATGTTATGACATTTTTGGAAGATATCACACAGATCTCTTCATTATTTCAGTGTTAATGCATTACAATGGCTGCGTTCGAAACCACACACTCACTGCTACTTAATCTCAATAAGGCTAAAAGAGTAGCCACTATATATCCTGAAGGCGTGATGCAGATGAAGTTGAGTTTGACGTGTTCAGGACGGCTGATCCAGCGCTGATCTCCTCCAGACTGAACTGCTCCAGATCTCACTCCAGACTCACAGTCCTCGTCTCCTGTGCCGTTCCCTGGAGCCCAGTTCTGATAGCACACGGTCTCTCCGCTCACCCAGAACCAGAGGCCCACAGTGCAGGAGTGACGTAAACCCAACCACACCGTCACAGTAGACGCACGTTTAACCACATTTATCACCTCCTCCTGCATCTCGCCTGACTGAACCGAGACCAGATCCGTATAATTTTGTCTGCAGTATCTCAGAGCTTCAGGCCACGTCAGATTCTCGTTGATCAGAATCAGTTTATCTGGACACAAAACAAACCACAAGCAAAAACTAGAGAGAGACTGATCAAAAACAACATGCAGAACAAACACTGTGGAGGAATCTGTCATGTCAGACATGTAGCGTGAACTTTAAGATATCTGGAGGTGATGGATGGATTGTGTGTGTTTGTGAGGATCTGCTCACCTTCATTACACACAAAAGGATATTGGCTGTTGCAAGAGATGTCTATCCATTTTCCTTGAGCGTTGTCTTCAATTGCTGCACAACTTTCATATCCTCCATCATTATTAGGTTCACCAGTATTCCAGTATGTGAATGAGGAGTCACTCTGATCTGACCACTGCCAAGAGTCTTTGACTCTGAACAGACCGATCCAGACATCATCAGATCTGTGACTATCATTGATGAACTTCTGAATCTGTGTATTCTCATTCTGGTTCCTCACACTGACCAGATCAGTGTGATTCTGTCTGCAGTAACTCTGAGCGTCTGTCCAGTTCTTCGTCTTATTGACAAAGACGAGTCCTGTGTTCACTTTAAGAAAAACACATGAATACAGATTCATGAATTAGTTTGTTTATTATTATTCTGATTTATGGTTTGGATGTGAATAAAAACAGCGGTGGAAGCATCAGAAACACGTGTCATTCAAATACTGTTTCTACAGTTTATTATATATTAAATATTCACAATTTATTTTTTAAAAAAATCTGATATATCATTAAGCCCTGTAGGCATTTTTACACATTCTGCACATTTTGCACATTTTCACATTCTGAGTTGCTTTTTTCTGAGTGATATACACAAAAGTAAAGACTCATAACTCCAAAACTATAGCAAGGAGAGGCAAAAGGTATTGGTATCGTTTGATATAACTCCTTTTAAATTTTTAGAAAATTAAAATGTACATTATATTTGGACATTCTCATGCTGAGAAACTTTTTATTATAATGTTACATATCTTTCTTATTTGAATTGAATAAGGTAGGAGGACAAGTTCCCCTACATGTGAGCTGCATCTGGACCAAATTTTGTGGTGATAGCATAAAGTAATCAAAAGTTACAGCATTTGGAACTAAGGTAGCCTTTTTGTTTAGTACGAAAATGCAAAAAGGTGTGCACTTTTTATACTTTATTTGTTACAAACAGGAGAAAAAAAAAATGCAAACATTTCGTACTGATGTCCATTTTATTTATTGATATGATGCACCATGAAAACTAGACATACAAGAAACAAAAAAAAAAAAAAAACACACACAACTTAACACACAACTCCACTATAAACACAAAACAAAATGAACACTTTTACTGTGTTTGCCTGGAAACCAGCAGAAGAATGGTCAGGAGCACTAACACGTGTAACTGAATTCACGTTTCGCTTTCAGTTGGCGCTAACACTTCCAGGTTAAGTAGATCAGAAAGAGTCACATGACTGACATTCAATTTAGAAAAACTGCGAATACAACAGTACTAAAATACAATAACAACAAAATTATGAAATTGGCACAGAAATACATTTAAATTATTAAATCATAAAAAAAAACATCAACCCCTGAAATCCCCAGTATGTCATTCATTTCCCACAGCTGACCTACCAGCAATACCCATATGTGTGAAATATGGGCAGTAAACCCCCGTGCCAGTGTTGTGCCGATAGACCATGATATTGTCTATCAAGAGATATTGTCAAAAGCATCAGCCATAAATATCAGGAGGATTTAGCATTTCCAATTTATGTATTAAATGATGATTATTATTATTATTATTATTATTATTATTATTATTATTATTATTATTATTATTGTTGTTGTTTTTATTATTATTATTATTATTATTATTAGGGTAGGCCTACTTCTAGTATTAAACTGATAATTTGCCCTGCAATAATTTCATTGCACAAGTTCAAGTTCAAGTTCAAGTAGCACATGTAAAAAAAACACAGTTGACCAAAGTGCTTAACAATGACAAGATCCACACAAATAAACAAATAAACAGAAAACAAACACAGTAGAAATTGTCTCAGTCGCAAAACTCAAAATAAAAGCAAAGGAATACAGGTGGGTCTTAAGCAATGACTTTACATTTCAGCAGTCCTAGCTGTTCTTATATGAACCGGTAAACTATTCCAGAGATTAGGACCAGCCACTGCGAAGGCTCGGTCACCTTTATCTTATAACCTGGATCTCGGAACATCTGATTGGACGACCTCTGTAGGAGCCATATTTAGAATTTTGTGCACTACCAAATTGATATTTGTTTACTTTTATGTTTCATATTTAACGGACTCCTCCGCTAACCTCAAAAGGGCTAAAGAAAGTTTTAACAAGATTAGCCTCTACAACCTCAGTGCTTTGACGGGAGAGATAAAAGTGCTTTCACGTTGCAAAGATAATAAAATATTAGATAGATTAGCTTACTCCGCATTGAAAATGATTTGAGGGCGCGGGCGGGTATAGATATATACACTAGACGTCGCCTTGGCTACGGTTTCGTTCCAATGAACTGCAGTAGCGAAGGTGAAATCTAGTGTATATATCTATACCCGCCCGCGGGTGGGTATAGATATATACACTAGATGTCGCTTGGCTACGGTTTAGTTCCAATGAACTGCAGTAGCCAAGGCGACGTCTAGTGTACATATCTATACCCGCCCGCGCCCTCAAATCATTTGGACGCGGCTGTGTTCAAGAGGTAACAACGATATAAATACTGTTCGTTTTCTCACACAAACCACTCGTTTCGTGTCTTAGGCCATTAATGTGTACTTACGATGGGGAATTGTTTAATTTGGACGATGGGGAATTGTTTTAATTTGGACTTTGTGCATGCTCTTTGAGACAGTGACCATAGACCTGCATGAAATGACTGACAGACAAGAATGGTTTGACCAAAAAATATCAAAATTGAAACTACTGCGGAAAAAAAGACACCTACATCTTGGATGCCCTTGAGGTAAGCTAAAACATATAAAAATTTTATTTTAAAGTGAACTATCCCTTTAACAGCAGATATCTTCAATAATGTTCAGTCATCACTCAATTAATCACTTAATTATTTAATTAACTCCAATACTGATTCAGTGTTACATTTAACACCATATAGTGTGCACACTGAGCTGAGGACAAAACTGTCTGGGAAGCTCTCAGATTTCATAAAAAAATATATATCTTCATTTGTGTTCTGAAGATGAACGAAAGTCTTACAGGTTTGGAACGACATGAGGGTGAGTAATTAATGACATAACTTTCATCTTTGGCTGAACTATCTCTTTAAGGATGACTAACTTTCTGGCTTTAAAAAAAATGGCCGCCTAAGGTTGGATGTTATAGAGCAAATAGTGCTCAGTGTGTTAATACAGTAAATGTCCACACTACTGTTGAAATAACACTGCAGTGTTGGAGTTAATGAGATTAAGTGATGATTGACCATTAGTGAAGAAACACTTAAGGAAAGAGCAACAAATATGTGAAGTCACCATTGTGGTGATCAGTGTTTCCTCTTGACTTCTGCTTTAACAGTGTGTTCAGCAGTAGCGGTTTTTGGCACGGGCGAACTGGGCAATCGCCCGGGGCGGCATTTTTGGGGGGGCTGCGCCGCCGGCACGAGCAGAAAAAAAAATAATAATCTGCGCCGCGAAGCGGTTTTCTATTATCTATCATTTCACTGTGTGGGGAATTGGCAAATGTGCACCCCCTGCAGCTGCAGGCGCCCCTGCTTGCTGAGAAGATGCTGTGCACAGAAGCTGTTTGTTTGAGAAGGGGAGGGGGCGCGGAGGCGCGGGCGCGGATGACAGTTCACCTCTGGGTCTCTCCCAAATGGAACGGACAAGGGGGGGAAACGGGGGATCCATATAGTTATCTAAGTCAGTCACACCTCGACTTTCTTCCAAATAGCGCACATTTCATTCATAATATTATAAATATAGGCCTCTATATTTCCTGCACATTTTTGTTTTTCTGAATTGTCTGAATGGCTAATAATAATAGGTAATACAAAACGATTACTTGGTCACCACCACCAAGGTGAATTGGTTTAGTCTTGACTTCTGGTCGTGACTCGTCGTGAGTGACAGTTGGTATGGGGGGGATCAGGGGAAATCTGTTGATTGTCGATGTCGAGTGCCAAATAAGAGATGGACAAGAAAGGTCAAAGCCATCAGGTGCCCAATTTAGAAAAGATAAAGGTATGCAACTATGTTTTCTCTGTATGATTACGGTATCCATGTCATGAATGAAGGGGCAATATTAATTGGTGGGTATAACTCTTATTTGTTAGCCTTTTTGCTATGATTCTTGCTATGCTTAACAATAATTCGGTTTTAACTCAAACACGAGATCTGATTTCACCATAATATTGTGCTTTGCAACAAAACTGTTACAAGTTCAGTTATTACACTGCAAAAAATGCTTTTCTTAGTATTTTTTCTTGTTTCCAGTCCAAATATCAAACATTTCAACATAAAGTTATTTTACTAAAGTAGTAAAATGACATAAGATATTAAGTCTTGTTTTCTGGGGAAATAAATAAAAATTTAGTTTTTGCTTATTGGGGGGTGTGTGTGTGTGTGTGTGTGGGGGGGGGGGGTCTCGCCCAGGGTGTAATTCAATGTAGAACCGCCACTAGTGTTCAGAAAACACTTTTATTGCAGTAGAGGACATCAATACAGAATTTCATCAGATGTTTCCAGTATTTAATGCTGACATTGGGAAGTGCTCTTATTCACTGTTCACATCTGAAATCTAATCACTGTTCAGAAGTGTGTTTTATCATCAACACATTTAAATGAAGAAGTTAATAAATACAGTGTTATTTATACACTCAGGCGTGTTATTTTTACACGAGAACGCTCGCGGGTGAAAACGTAAAAATATTTTATCAGATGTGCCTTTCGTTTAGATGGCGACGGCGTTTTTGGAGCTTAAAAACGCAAATAAGTGAAACCACCCTCCAGAGTGGAAATCTTAAAAACGCTCCACCGTCGCATTCCCGTCTAAAACGCAAAAGTCTGATTTCGCGCTACTAGGGAGAAAAGTAGAAGGAAGGTTGTACATGTGCACGGACTTGATGTTGTTGTGTGGCAGTGCTTTACATTGCCACCTAGCCGCCTGGAGTGCATACTACATTGAATTTCACACACTTTTGCGTCACCATATGCACGCAGATCCCCCAGTGTTAATTCAGTGTAAATGCATTGCAATGGCTGCGTTCGAAACCACACACTCACTGGTACTTAATCTCAATAAGGCTAAAAGAGTAGGCGCTATATATCCTGAAGGTGTGAAGTGATTGTGATCTGGACATCATCCGCCATGTTGACGTTATCATGATCAACAACGTTATCACAAGTGCAACAACTTAAAAGATATGAGCGACAGGTTTAATTCACCTATCTGTAAATATCTTGATTTTGATGAAACTTACATGTTATGGTCTTGGTGAAAAAACAGCTACCCATGTATTTAGTAGCCTATAGTATTTTGTGTTGATTTAAGTTATTTTTAACCCTTCTGATGTGACCCACAGTTTTATCCTTAAAGAGTGATAGAGCCAGAGGTGGGTAGTAATGAAGTACATTTACTTCGTTACATTTGCTTGAGTATTTTTTTGGAAAAATTGTACTTTTAAGAGTAGATTTGAATGTGGGTACTTTTACTTTAACTCGAGTACATTTCTAATGAAAAAAACTGTACTTTTACTCCGTTACGTTGGGCGACGTTCCTCTCGTTACTTTATTTTAATGCAATATGTGTTGTTAAATGCGTAGTTTATTCCAAGCGCGCTGTATCTTTTTTCTGGGCTTGAACGATGCTCAATTCACAAATTAACCCATTTAAGCCCACCGGCAACTATAGTTGCCGCAGTGCATAGTTGTCATTTTCCTTTTGTAAATATTTTTCTAGATGTTGTCCATGAGGCTGTCAACTTCCTACCCCTACTTCCAGGAAGCATGGCGAAGGCAAACCCTACCAAAGAAAGGTCATTTTAGTGTTACTAATAAGTATTTTTTGTTGACATATATATATCTACATAATCATGAAGGTCTCTAGAATCATCCAAATAAAACAAATTTTACAAGAGATCTATAGTTTTTTGTATACTTGGTCAAAAGTCCAAGCGGCAACTATAGTTGCCGGTGGGCAAATGCCTTGTAAGTACATATATCATGGGAAAATGGGGTATACTGTGTTAATAGGTTAATAAATCAAGTTTATTGGTCTTGTTTAGTGCATAAACATAACTTAAACCTTTAAATGACATCTCTATATAGATTTTTTTTCTTCATTCTATTTATTTGTATTTATTTATTTTCATTTAACTTTTTGATACACAATGCCCTGTTATGGCTGCACTTTGTTCTGCACTATGTTCCACAACTTTCTAACTTTCATTCATGGGGATAACATGGATAATTTGACATGGTTTAGTGTAAGATTTTTGGCAAAATCTTGGAAAATGCCGTTTTAAAAGTAAAAAAAAAAATAAAAAATCACTTTAACCAGTAGATGGCTGCAGAGCTCTAAAAGTACTAAAAGTTTCAAACTAAAAGACATCTTTTCACAAGTTCCCTTTCAAGGGAACTCGCGTTGCGTCGAGTTTGACGCTATGGGAACGCTTTGCGTGATGACGTCTTGAAGCACATGTAAAATCAGTCCAATGGTGTAGCGGGACGTCAGAGGCGGGTGACGTCACGTACCAGGAAGCTATAAAAGCCGGCCTGAAGCAGGAAACAACAGCTTTCTGAGTCTTCAGTTGCGCTCTGTGTGAAATCTGTCTGTATATTTGGTGTTGTCTGTCTATATCATATATATATATATATTCAGTATGGCGAGCGAGCAGCAGTTTAGAGTGTGTGTCCATCCCTGCCCGCGTTATTTTACGGGAGGTGACACACACACTCTTTGTGTTGTTTGTTTGGGAGAGGAGCATGCCCAGTCAGCACTCGAGGGTGGTGACTGTGTGCATTGCTGTGCGCTTCCATTGCGTACGCTCCGATCCCGCTTGGCTCGGTTCAATCCCGACCACGCTCCCCAGGGCTCGGGTCCCGCCGCTGCCGAGGCACGGCGTCGATCTCAGACCTGGGGTTCACAGATGGATTTATCAGTGGATGTTGAGACGGGCTCTGCCTTATCTCAGCATCCGTCTGATAGATCCAGTGCCTCTTATCAGGGTGTGGAAGCACGCGCTGCGGTTTCTTCCCCCCCGATAGAGGTGCCAGTACTGCAACTATCCAGCTCTGAGGAGTTGGATGTTGTGAGTATTGTAGCTGAGTCTGAGGATTCGCCACCTCAGTCTCATGCGTTTGAGGAACTGCTCGATGTCATTACTAGAGCTGTTGACAGACTGTCTATTGAGTGGCCAGAAGATAGGCAGGACGTTCGTTCGAAAAGTAAGCTCGACGAACGCTTCCTGCCATCTCGTGCGCAGCCCCAGCGCAGGAGCCTGCCGTTTTTCCCCGATCTCCACACCGAGGTGTCGAGATCGTGGGCGAAACCAGTGTCATATCGAGTGTATACTGCACAAACATCACACTATTCATCCATTCACAATTATAAAGAGCATGGTTATGGGGAGATGCCGAAGGTGGAAGAGACGCTCGCGAGCTATCTCTCTCCAGCAACGGCATCTTCTCTGAAGGCTCCTGCACTTCCATCCAAGCCAGTAAAAGTTACTTCTTCCCTGGTTCATAAAGCTTATGCCGCCGCCGGTCAAGCTGCAGCGTGTTTACATACAATGTCCATAATGCAGGCTTACCAGGCTGAGTTATTGGGTGATTTTGAGGAGGGCGGGGGTATTAGTGCTGATACGGTGTCTGAACTGCGTAGAGCCACGGATTTGTCTCTCAGGGCCACCAAGGAGACGGCTAAATCCATCGGCCGCTCTATGGCAGCCCTGGTGGCCGCTGAGAGGCATCTGTGGCTTAACTTAAGTGACATAAAGGACAAAGAAAAACATGTTCTTTTAGATGCACCAGTATCCACGCAAGGGTTATTTGGAGACGCAGTTAATAGTGCTGTAGCGAAGTCACAAGAAGCTTCAAAACAGGCAGCTGCACTTCAGAAACTTCTCCCCCGCCGTTCTTTCTATGAGGCTGCTGAGCGGGAGCAGCCTCACTCCTCTAAAAAGAGCGCTGAGCACCGCGCCACTCAGAAACAGAGCGTTTCCTCCCGTGCTCCCCCACAAAAATCTCGGGGACACGGAGGGCGCTCTCAAACCCAGCAGTCTTCGAGGGGTAAAACGGATCTGCGGACCGTTATTACCGCCAAGAAGGCTGCTGGGAAAAAGTCCTGATGTCTGAGGGCTCAGGACAAATGAGGGTAGTCCCCCCGAAGCAGAGCGGTTAACACCTCTTTTCACGGTGCCCGTCTCTCTTCGGTGCCCTCAGGGGACCGTTCTGCCAACCCTGCCGCCTCCGGCGTTACAGGGCGCAGCGGTCTCCGGCGAGCACATATCTCAAGGTCCACCCGGAAACGTAGTGGCCTCGGGATGCCCGCCCCCTCTGAGGAGGGTGCTAGAGCAGTCTGTTTGGTCGTTCCCTGCCGGTGCGCCGTTACAGGGCGACGAACCGACTGCTCAACAGCAGGAGAAAAATACGGTGCCGTCTCTCTTCGGTGCCCTCAGGGGACCGTTCTGCCAACCCTGCCGCCTCCGGTGTTACAGGGCGCAGCGGTCTCCGGCGAGCACATATCTCAAGGTCCACCCGGAAACGTAGTGGCCTCGGGATGCCCGCCCCCTCTGAGGAGGGTGCTAGAGCAGTCTGTTTGGTCGTTCCCTGCCGGTGCGCCGTTACAGGGCGACGAACCGACTACTCAACAGCAACAAAATCCAGAAACCAGTCTCGAGAGACTGGTACCTCTAGTAGAATCTTTGACAGCGTGGAAGCTACTGTCAAATGTTTCTCGTTGGGTCCTGCAGACCGTGGAAAAAGGGTATTAGATACAATTCTAGTAAAGCCCACCGCGGTTTATGGGGGTCCTGCCCACAATGGTGGGCCCCCAGCAGGTTCTGGTTATGGAACAGGAAGTAAACACTCTGTTAGAGAAAGGGGCCATAGAATATGTACCTCCCTCCAACAGGGAAACCGGGTTTTACAGCCGGTACTTCATAGTTCCAAAGTAGGACGGGGGATTGCGTCCCATTTTAGGTCTTCGAGTTGTCATGCAGCTCAAGTTCAAAATGTTAACATTGAGACAATCGTGCCACAGATTAGTCCGAGGACTGGTTTGTCACGATAGACCTCAAGGACGCATATTTCCTTCCGTCCGTGACATTGGAAGTTCCTGAGGTTTGCTTTCGGGGGCAAAGCATACCAATATCGAGTTCTTCCATTCGGCCTGGCTTTATCACCCCGCACTTTCACCAAATGCGTGGATGCAGCTCTGGCGCCTCTGCGCCTCCGGGGTATTCGCATCACGAACTACATCGACGATTGGTTGATTTTAGCTCAGTCGCATTAGATGGCGGTTCAACATCGAGATGTTGTTCTCGCCCATATGAAAGAGTTGGGGTTACGGCTGAACGCCAAGAAGAGTGTGCTTTCTCCACTCCAGAGGACCACTTTTTAGGCGTGGTTTGGGATTCAGTGTCGATGCAGGCGCGCCTGTCATCGCCACGCTTCGATCCTGGCAGCTGTGAGAAGTGTAAAGCTAGGCCAGCTACTCACTGTCAAACAGTTCCAGAGACTGTTGGGTCTCATGGCAGCAGCTTCCAACGGGATACCTTTTGGACTGCTGCACATGAGGCCCCTGCAGTGGTGGCTCAGGACCAGAGGGTTTTTCCCCGAGGGGCAACCCATTTCGCACAATCAAGGTCACGCGGTGATGCCTACGTGCCTTGGTTATGTGGAAGAAACCTTGGTTCCTGTCCCAGGGCCCAGTGCGGGGAGCTCCTTGTCGTCGCAAACTGCTAACGACGGATGCTTCCCTCACGGGTTGGGGAGCGATCCTGAGGGTCGCTCATCTCAAGGTCTGTGGGAAGACCATCATCGTTCCTGGCATATCTATCGCCTAGAGATGTTAGCTGTCTTCCGGGCTCTGAGGAGCTTTATCACAGGTCTCAGGGGACACCATGTGTAGTACATACGGACAACACGTCGGTAGTCGCCTATATCAAGGGGGTTTGCGCTGGCACGCCATATCCTCTTGTGGTCCCAGGGGAAGTTGCTGTCACTCAAGGCAGCCTACATCCCCGGGGTCCAGAATATAGGAGCAGACACTCTGTCGAGACAGGGGCCGAGGCCCGGGGAATGGTGGCTCCACCCCCGAGGTGGTGGAGCTGATATGGAATTATAAGTGGGTCTGTTTGCGTCTCGAGAGACGTCTCACTGTCCACTTTGGTTCTCCCTCACGCATCCAGCTCCTTTGGACTGGATGCTATGGTGCAGACGTGGCCGAGGCTACGTCTGTACGCTTTTCCCCAGTTGCTCTGCTCCCGGGAGTTCTGGAGAGAGTTCGCAGGGACCGGGTTTGCCTGCTTCTTATAGCCCCGCGCTGGCCGGGCAGAGTATGGTTTCCCGATCTTGTGTCGCTCCTCGACGGGCCTCCTCTGGAGCTACCCGTCAGGAGGGACCTTCTGTCCCAGGCGGAGGGCTCGATATTTCACCCCCGCCCAGAACTGTGGAACCTGTGGGCTTGGCCTCTGAGGGGGCCCAGCTCATAGAGTCAGGTCTCTCAACTGAGGTTGTTGAGACCATTCTACGGTCCAGAGCTCCCTCCACGAGGAAACTTTATGCCCTGAACTGGAGAGTATTCACCTCTTTGTGTAGTGACCGTCGGTTGGATCCAGTCAACTGCCCAATTGGTACAGTTCTGGAGTTCCTGCAGGACCGGTTCACTGCTGGTCTGACCCCGTCCACCTTAAAGGTTTATGTGGCGGCCATAGGTGCTTACCACATTCCTTTGGGTGGAATGTCTGTGGGGAAAGACCCCTTTGGTATCTCGTTTCCCTCGTGGCACTTGGAGGTCCTCCTCCCTTTCGAAATCGGACCAGGAGGCTAATAATTTGCTTGCCCTGTTCGGGCGTTAGACGCGTATGTCCACAGAGCTGCCCTGTGGCGTAAAAGTGACATTTGCTCCCCTAACAAGGGAGGTCCAGTGTCTAAGCAAAGGATGAGCAGTGGGTGGTTGAGACTATCTCACTTGCTTATGAGGCGGCTGGACAGCCTTCTCCTTTGGCTGTCCGGTCGCACTCTACGAGGAGTATGGCGGCCTCTAAGGCCCTTATATCAGGAGTTTCGTTACAGGACGGTTGTGATGCGGCAGGCTAGTCCTCACCGCACACTTTCGTCAGGTTCTACTCTCTGGATCTAGACTCTGCTCCAGGGTCTCATGTTTTGTCTTCCTAGTGCTGCTCACCAGATTTCACACAGGACAGACATTTGTAGCTATGGAGGCGTTGGTATAGACGTTCCCATAGCGTCAAACTCGACGCAACGCGAGTTCCCTTGAAAGGGAACGCTCCGGTTACGACTGTAACCTCGGTTCCCTGAAGAGGGAACGAGCGTTGCGTCACCTTGCCATATCTCCTTCATGCCTGTCAGCACGACTTCAGACTTTACTAAGCTGTTGTTTCCTGCTTCAGGCCGGCTTTTATAGCTTCCTGGTACGTGACGTCACCCGCCTCTGACGTCCCGCTACACCATTGGACTGATTTTACATGTGCTTCAAGACGTCATCACGCAAAGCGTTCCCATAGCGTCAAACTCGACGCAACGCTCGTTCCCTCTTCAGGGAACCGAGGTTACAGTCGTAACCGGAGCGTTTTTCCAGTTAGATTCATATCTACATATAATGAAATCACAATTATAACAATAAAAGTTACTTTTTGTCAAAGTTTGGCAGTTTGTGTACTGAAAAAAAAAATCAGTTTTTAAAAAATTTTACATTATGATTAGAATCAAACCTGATCAGGATGTTACAAAAAGAAAAGTTGGAGTTTTTAGAGTTTATCATTTATTTCAAACATCTGTTTTTCATATAATTCTACAAATTTAAAGTGTGCCACTTCATTTCTGTCTATGTGTGTTCTGTGTTGTTTCTATTTTGAGGATGGATTTTGTCCATTGATCAAATTCATTTGATTCTAATCATAATATAACACTACTGAAAAACAGATTTTTTTTTCAGTACAAAAAGTGCCTAAACTTTGACAAAAATAAACTTTTATTGTTATAATTGTGATTTCATTATATGTAGATATGAGTACAACTGGAAAAACTTGTGAAAAGATGTCTTTCAGTTAGTCAAAAAGTAAATAGCAAATAGTGGTGCTCTGCAGCCATCTACTGGTTAAAGTGATCATTTGTTACTTTTAAAACAGCATTTTCCAAAAGATGGGCAAAAATCCTACACTAAACCATGTCAAATTATCCATGTTATCCCCATGAATGAAAGTCAGAAATGTGGGTCAAAAAGACCCTGAACAGCGCACAATGGTTAAGGCAAATGGATTTGTTGTTTGTTGTGTTTTCATATTCCAAGAGATTATAAGCTAGATGCAGTTTTTTTGGGTCTGCATCAAATGTTCTTCGACTTTTATACATAATAAATTTGTTTATGAATAAAGATTGATCTGTTGAAAGCAGTTATTTTGAGATAAATGCCAAATGTTCTCCTCCTATCCATATTTTACATTGAAGGGGTGCATACAACATATTTGCCCACCAGCAACTATAGTTGCCGCACATTCAAATATGATTTTCAAGAAAGAAAAAAAACCCTGGGGAAAATAAATGCAGAACATGTTCACAACACTATTAACAGGATTATATGCATGAAACCATTCAGAAAAATTTGGGCACAAATGGGTTAATCACTCTTTTGAGTCGATTCTGTTCAAAGACTTCATCAAACAAGTTGGCAGATCTGTCTAAATCGATTCGCGAATCAGTTTGAATGATCTGTTCAGTTCCTGCACGCACTGAATCGTCTGATGCGCTTTCAATTCACACTCGACTCAGAGTCGTAACAGGAAGATTTAAGAACATCAAGAGCGTTAGATGAAGTGGCCGTGGACCTGCAGTACAGTCAAGTGAGAGCAAATCTTCAAATGCATCATATTTTTGCCAGCGATGAAGATCTTTATTAGTTGAACATCTTCGCAAGCTGTCTGTGAATGAATGAGTCCACAGGACGATATATTCTATTTCATTTCATTCAGGTAATACATTTTACAACCAAACAGATTATTACGCCATGATAGCACTACTAGAAAGTATGACATTACCCGTTTTTTGGACATATACATTAATTTATATAAATAAGCTACCATTGTTCACAGTTTATGAACACCCGCCATCCCGCGGTAGTTTGTGTGTATTGTTGCGCAGTGGCGTGCGAACTCGACTTGAGAACGAATGCCTTTGCCTGCCGTAGACACAGTTAACCAGTTTAAACATGCTTGCAGAAATATACATTTGATTATATTTTGGAGAACAGACAGAAGAAGATCCGTCGATGTACTTTTGTTTGTTTTTTGTGTGTTCAGATGTTCAGTAGAAGTCATGAGCGCGAGCACATGCGAAGAGTTTTAACTTTTTCTTCTCTGTGTCAATTACATGCCTTTTAATGCAACACTCTGCAGATTCACTTTATTTCGACATTGTCTAATAATCCAAATGTATAGTTGTATAAGTTACTATTATACAAACCAAAGGACATGCAATGATTTTCGGGCTATACAGATGGCAGAAATAATGCTTGTCTCTTCTGTTTTTGTTGCTACTTATGATAATAATAGTCATTTAAATAAAAAATCTAAATAATATAATTTTACATATGACATCTGAAATTTTCTTCTAAAAGAGCATTTTTATCAAGCATGTATCTTTATTTCACATAAATGGCAATGAAAAGTATTAATTGTCATTGAAGTGAAATTACTGAACTTAAATATACAAGCTTGATACAAATGCTGTTTTAGAAGAAAATTTCAGATGGCACTCAGAGGCTTTTGCATCATGAAGTCTTCATATATATATATATATATATATATATATATATATATATATATATATATATATATATATAGGCCTATATGATCCGAAGTAACTAGCTACTTGAGTAGGTTTTTTTTTACTCTTACTCAAGTAACTATTATGATTATTACTTTTACTTTTAGTAAATATTTCTATAAGTAGGCTACTTGTACTTTTACTTGAGTACAGTTTTTGGATACTCTACCCACCTCTGGATAGAGCTGATTCAGTGGATGAGCATTAGGAGATCATGGTTAATATGGGCCAATGGAAGGTCTTTGGCACCGGTTACACTCATTAAGAGAAGTGCCATGGGTTTTTTTGATGACCAGAGAGTCTTGGATAATGTGATGAAAGCCCCAGAACAACGACACCGGTGTCTCACCACACACCAGTCTTTTTTTTTATTGTCAATATTGTTGAGGTTTGTATGATGAGTGTTGCTGTCTAAGTGTGTCTCAATTTTTACACAAAAGATGTTGTAGCATTTTTAGAAGATGTCACAGATCTCTTTATGTTAATGCATTACAGTGATCTTTCACAACAGCAGAAGTAAAAAAAAAAAAAAAATCATATTCATTAATACTTAATTTTCATAATTGTTTAAGTCAGGCATGGAACTACAGAAAAAGCAGTTCTCTTACGAGAGTTCTCTCGTACTGCGTTTGAAAAACGCTGCGGGAAAAGTCTCTTTTCACGAAACACTGAAGCAAAAATTATCCTTTAATTTTTCATATATGTAAAACGCGTTGCGGCAGCAGCAGACAGCTGAAGCAAGACGGCTTGTCTGCTCATTGGCTGCTCTGCGGCAACTGCATAAGCCTATCGAGCGCAGGCTGATGCAACATCAGACCAATGAGGGCACTTCGCGCCCTCCTCGCCACTTCCCGCCGAGACGGGCGTGGCTTACCTCTATAAAAGGAGCTCGAGAAGGCTGACTCACTTGATTTTAATCTCTTCAGCGAAGCGTACGCATCGCTGGATCACGGAAGCAGCGTCGTCCGAAGCAAGCACTTCAGCGGGACGAGCCCTCGAAGCCGCTGGCCTACGCCGCCTTCTACAGCCGTACCTGCTGCGCTTTCCGACGCCCATATCCTTTATTGTGCTCTGTTTTGTGTGTGTGTGTGAGTGTTCTCGTAGCACTCACCCCCTAAAAGAGCGGCGTCTTTCTAAAGATGCCTAAATCCTGCGGCTCGTGCAGAGCCCCACTCGCCGGGGGAGACGACCACGTCATCTGTGTTTCCTGCCTCGGTGAGGACCATGCAGCGCTCGCGCTCGCTGACGGCGGCTGCCCTCACTGCGAGCTTTTGCCTATGGTGGCTCTGAGGACCCGCCTGGCATCCTTCTCGAAGCCTGCATTCTCCGCCGCGATGCCGCGCCGTAAGAAGCGCCGCTCGCAGCGGGTCCCGGAACCCTCTCCACCCCGACCAAGCTCGCCGGTTCGCCCGCCAGCTTCACCGACCTCCCCCGAATCACTTCCTGATGCTCAGCGCCCGCAGCCCGCCGCCGCGTCATCAGAGGAAGTTGTTTCGGAGGCCGCGTCGGGGGAAAAGGATTCCTGTTCTCTCCTCGCTTCAGGCAGCGAGGATTGGGCGAGCTCTGAGGACCTCGCGCCTCCTGCCCGAAAGCCCTCAGTGAGAGCCAGCATCGAGACGGAGCTCATGCGAGTGCTCGCGTTGGCCGCGGCGAACCTCGGCCTCGAGTGGTCTGCACCGGAGCCCCCCTCTCGCACCCGGCTCGATGGTAGCTTCCTCCCAGGTGAGCGCAATTCTCCGGAATCTAAGCCCGCTCCTTTTCTTCCTGAGTTACATGAAGAAGTTGCGAAGGCCTGGAACGCGCCCTACTCTGCGCGTACACGCTCATCTGTGTCGCCTGCATTCTCCTCATTGGACAAGGCGAATGAACGAGGCTACCTCTCTCTGCCGCCGGTGGAACAGGCTATAGCGACCCATCTGTGCCCGCCCTCTGCTGGACGGCGAACTAAACCGGTGTTGCCTTCAAAAGCCTGCCGCATGACGTCGACGCTGCTCGCGCGAATATTCTCCGCCGCTGGGCAAGCCGCGTCAGCGCTACACACCATGGCTACATTGCAGATTTTCCAGGGTGATCTCCTCCGTAAATGGGACGAGGCTGGACCTGATGCTGTCTGCATTGCGGATTTGAGGAGTGCTTCGGACCTCACGCTCCGAGCCACCAAAGCTGCCGCACAAGCCATGGGACGCTGTATGGCTTCCGCCACTGTCGCTGAGAGGCACTTATGGCTGACGCTCACGGAGATGGCCGATTCCGAGCGCATCGCGTTTCTCGACGCCCCGCTGTCTTCCGCTGGCCTCTTTGGTTCTTCTCTCTCCGAGTTCGTAGAGAGATTTACCGAAGCCCAGAAAGCGTCTCAAGCCTTCAAGCACTTCCTTCCGAAGCGCTCTGGTTCCGCGGCGGGTCGAGACAAACGGACCCCGCGAACCGCACAGCCTCAGCCGCCGCCTTCGGCCCCCTCTTCGCAGCAGCCTCAACAGCGCAGCTCGAGACCCCGCTCTCGATCGAGCGCCCGGCGCCCCGCGCGCGCGCCGCGACCGAGGATTGTAGTGAAGCCAGAGGTCCCGAAGAAGTCCTAGCCCGCCTAGGAAAGCGCAGGTGTGTGAGTCCCGTTGCGGCCGGCCTCCCACCCAAGGAGGTGTCTCAGCCCCAAGCTTCGCGGCTGTCCCAGCGTTCTCTGCAAAGCGCAAGCCTGTACAAGTGCCCGCTTGCCTGCACTCAAAAGCCGTTTTTACGGCTACCCAGATATGTCTCGAAAAGAGTGTGTTTTCTGGTGTCCCGGCCACGGCCGATGGTGCTATAAGTGTAGTGTCGATGCCCACTCCTCTGTGCCCATCCATACACATAAGCACAGCCCTGCACCCAGGGCTCGCGCAAATAAAATCGACTCAGGTCGATTGCGCCCCCCACATAGTAAAAGTGCCCACTACTCAGTGCCCACGAACACTATGTCTATCAGATCACAGGCTCTCTGTAAAAACGAGACCTGTGAGCGCGCGCGCTGCTTACACAAGCAGCGCGCCCCAAGCAGTAAATGTGCCCGCTCACAGCCCACATCTACTCGCACACATGAGTCCCACGGGGCTCGCGCAGCCCTCCCTCACTCAGTCAAACACTGTTGTAAGGTCGAGGGCGAGCGCTCCGCCCGCTGTATTAAGCGCGCCCCCCGCCTCAAATGCCGCAGGCATAACGCCTATGTTTGTGAGCCCCGTAGCACCTCTGTCGCACGGCGAACAGAGCGCGCTCTGTATCCGGCCCTTAGCCAACCATGCAGATGCATGGGCAGCGCTTCCAGGGGTTTCGGACTGGGTCTTAGGCATTATAAAGAGAGGCTTCTCGCTACAGTTTTATCGACGCCCTCCGCGCTTCACAGCGCGCGTCGAAACTTCGGTACCGCTGAATGTAGCACACCTACTTCGCGCCGAAATATCAAAACTGATAAGCAAAGGGGCGATAGAGCTTGTTCCCCGAGTTCAAAGCGAACAGGGGATATACAGCAGATACTTTCTAGTCCCCAAAAAGGACGGCGGTATCAGACCCATTCTGGATCTAAGACGACTGAACAGAGTATTAGTGAAACACCGTTTCAAAATGCTCACAACCAGCAAAATTCTCGCGCATGTTCGCCGAGAAGACTGGTTCATGTCGATAGATCTGAAGGACGCGTATTTTCAAATACAGATAGCGTCACATCACAGGCGATTCTTGAGATTCGCCTTCGAGGGTCAGACATACCAGTATACAGTCCTGCCTTTCGGCTTGTCCCTGGCACCTCGTACTTTTACGAAATGCATGGACGCAGCGCTCGCTCCTCTCAGACTCAGAGGCATGCGAGTGCTGAACTATTTGGACGACTGGTTGATCCTAGCCCAATCACGATCTCAGCTCATAGAGCACAGAGCCATTTTACTCGATCACCTCGAGAATCTTGGTATCACGGTCAATTGGGCGAAGAGTTCACTGAACCCCAGCCAAACGATTCTGTTTCTGGGTATAGTTCTGGACTCACAGTCTATGACAGCGCGTGCTGAACATTCAGCGCGCGGCGATGTCTTTCCGCCGCGGCGCTTTCACCCCGCTCAGAAAATTTCAAAGGATGCTGGGTCTCATGGCCTCAGCATCGTCAGTTCTCCGGCTGGGCTTGCTCCGCATGCGCCCGCTGCAGTTCTGGTTGAAAGCACGGGTTCCGCGCAGAGCGTGGGTGTCCGGTCATTTACGCCTCAAGGTCGATCAGGACTGCGTCACAGCCCTGGTACCTTGGATGGCGAACGACTGGTACCAATCAGGTGTAAGCCTGGGGACTTCCTCAAGGGTGAAGATGGTGTCTACGGACGCATCCACCTCGGGATGGGGAGCGCTGCTCGACGGCAGACCGTCCTTCGGCCTATGGTCGGAACGGGAAAAGCTCCAACACATAAACTGCCTAGAAATGCTGGCAGTGCACAACGCGCTGACGCGTTTTTGTCCCCACATCAAGGACCAACACGTCTTAGTCCGTTCGGACAACATGGCAGTGGTGTCCTACATAAATCGCCAGGGCGGTCTGAATTCCAAACCCCTGTACAGGCTGGCGAAACGCCTCCTGCTATGGGCTCAGCACAACCTACGCTCGCTGAGAGCAGTACATGTGCCCGGGCTGCTAAATGTGGGCCCGGACAGACTGTCCAGGAACAACGTTCCTACGGGCGAATGGTCTCTACACCCACAAACAGTCCGGCTGTTGTGGGAGAGATTCGGCAAAGCGGAGGTGGACCTATTCGCGTCCCACGAAAACGCTCACTGCCCCGCATTCTTTTCAAAGACCGACAGCGCGCTGTCCCAAAGGTGGCCGCGCTGCCCGCTATACGCTTTTCCCCCCGTCTCCCTCCTGCCTCAGGTGTTGGAACGGGTCAGGAAAACAAAATGCCCAGTGCTGCTTGTAGCACCGTTCTGGAAGAACCAGGCATGGTTCCCAGTTCTGATGCAGATAGCAGACATTGCTCCATGGCCAGTGCCGTTGAGGAGAGATCTCCTCTCGCAGGCCAGGGGCTCGATTTGGCACCCACACCCGGAGCTATGGTCCCTTCATGTGTGGGCGCTCAACGGATACCCGTTGGTCTCGCAGAGGGAGTCATGAATACCATCACGGAGGCTAGAGCGCCGTCGACCAGGCGACTCTACGCTTCAAAGTGGTCGGTTTTCTCCGGCTGGTGTACAGCTCGGAGCCTTTCACCCCTCGAATGTGAGGTAACGGAGGTTCTCTCCTTCCTACAAGAGCTGTTGGATAAGGGCAGATCCCCTTCCACGCTCAAAGTGTATGTGGCGGCTATTTCAGCGTTCTCAGGTTCAACGCTGGGTCAGTCACTAGGAAGGAATGATTTAGTCATCCGCTTCCTCAGGGGAGCTAGGAGACTGAATCCACCCAGGCCTCCGTCAGTCCCTATGTGGGACCTTTCTACGGTCCTGGCGGCCATGAAAGGTGCCCCTTTCGAGCCTATCCAGTCAATCAGCCTCAAACATTTGTCTTTCAAAACAGTGTTTTTGATGGCTCTCGCTTCAGTGAAGCGCATAGGCGATCTGCACGCGCTCTCCGTGAGCCCGACGTGCTTGGAGTTTGGTCCTAATGACTCTAAAGTCATACTCAAACCTAAGCACGGCTATGTGCCGAAATCCCTCAACACGCCTTTTCGGGCTCAGGTCATTTCCCTGGCTGCCCTGCCGGCGTCGAGTGAGGAAGGGGACTCGAGTTTTCTTTGCCCTGTTAGGGCTTTAAGAACTTATATGTCCCGCTCTGCTGCCTTTAGACAGACAGAGCAGCTCTTTGTCTCGTTCAGCGGACGTTCCAAAGGAACGGCTGTTTCGAAACAAAGCCTATCCAGATGGATAGTTGATGCAATAGCGCTGGCTTATACTGCCAAGGGCATTCAATGCCCGTTGGGAGTCAGAGCGCACTCTACGAGAGGCGTTGCCTCCTCGTGGGCTTGGTCCAGCGGGATTTCCTTACAGGATATATGTACGGCGGCAGGCTGGGCCTCTCCGTCTACATTTATCAGGTTTTATAACCTAGAGGTTCCCGCCTTACAGGCTAAGCTTTTGTCGGTGTAATACTATGCCGACTATGCTGGGCTGAACTGTGTAAGACCCACGTTTTCCCACATTAGTGCAGGCTCCCTACCCTGGCTATGTGATGTCATATTCGCGTCTGTGGACATGTCTATATAAGGACGGAGGAATCCCCTCCTGTCTTTAGACTCTCCCTGTGAGGTCATGTTAAGCCTGCAGACGCTACAGTATAGGGAATTAAGGCTTCCCTCCCCTTATTCCCCGACTCTGTGTGAGTCTATCTGGTGATTATGCACTGTATGCCTGAAATGGCTTCCGGTGATCAGTGTTTTTATCCCAGCACGCACGGCGTTTTGCAAGGGGTTCCCGCAGCGTTTTTCAAACGCAGTACGAGAGAACTCTCGTAAGAGAACGTACTCGGTTACTAACGTAACCTCGGTTCTCTCTAGAAGAGGGAACGAGTACTGCGTTCCCTTGCCGTGCGTTTGGTTCACTCTGGTTCGCTTCGGCGATCAAAATCAAGTGAGTCAGCCTTCTCGAGCTCCTTTTATAGAGGTAAGCCACGCCCGTCTCGGCGGGAAGTGGCGAGGAGGGCGCGAAGCGCCCTCATTGGTCTGATGTTGCATCAGCCTGCGCTCGATAGGCTTATGCAGTTGCCGCAGAGCAGCCAATGAGCAGACAAGCCGTCTTGCTTCAGCTGTCTGCTGCTGCCGCAACGCGTTTTACATATATGAAAAATTAAAGGATAATTTTTGCTTCAGTGTTTCGTGAAAAGAGACTTTTCCCGCAGCGTTTTTCAAACGCAGTACTCGTTCCCTCTTCTAGAGAGAACCGAGGTTACGTTAGTAACCGAGTACGTTTTTTTTACAACTTTGGTTTCATGTGTTCATTGTCTTGCTGTAAATATTTCCTTTACACAAAAGTTGCTGACTTTACATGTTTGAGTACATGTGGCATACCACAAATTCATGTTGAGATGTACTGTAAATGTCTTTTAGTAAACATTTTGTGTGTGTCTTTGTTTTTTTTTTTTATAAATGTAAAATAATTATGCTTCTAGTCAGTTCAGTTGAGCTGGTGCTCCTTTGAATTAGTTTCAACATCAGATACAGTTCACAAGATATTTTATACTCAACTTCCACTTTTTCCTTTAAGAATAAACTATATTTAATTTAATTGAGACAAACATCGATGCTCACAATCACTTTTTAAACAAGTAATTTAATTATATGACTAGTGCAAAACTGTCACGAAATGCACACAAACAGGTAAGATCCAAGTGCAGTTTATTAAGGGTAAGCCGTAATCCAGGCAGGCAAAAGGTCAAAGACCATACAAAGCAGTCCAAAACGAGAAACAAGAAACAAATGTAAACAGAACTCCGAAGTGCAGGGTGATATTATACAAGGACTCCATGACAATGACTGAACAGACATTCTTCAGGGTATAACACAGATACTAACAAGGTGAGTGGGAACAGCTGAGTGCAATGATCAATGATAAGACAGACAAGGATGATGGGAAATGCTGTTCATGAGTGGATGTAACAGTGTGGGGAAAAGACCTCTAGTGGACACCCAGGGAACACCAACCAGACACTGTGACATTACACCCCCTCTAAGGAGCGGCTACCAGACGCTCCTAAGAAAACAAAAACAAGAGTCCAGGAGGGAGGTGGAACGGTGGAGGATCAGGGGGAAGGGAGGGATGGGGGGCCAGGTCCATGGAGGGGAACAGGAACAGGGGGTGATGACTTAGCCGGCGGCCGATCAGGCCATTCTGAGAGCCGGGGCGGATCCAAACGTTCAAGGGTCCAGGGCGGAGCAGATCGTGCAGACGACCAAGGCGAAACCTGCCATTCGGGAAACCAGTGTGAAGTGGGTTGTGTAGATGGCCAGGGTGGAATCAACCATTCAGGAAACCTGTGCGAAGCAGGCTGTGCAGATGACCAGGGTGGAACCTGCCATTCTGGAATCCAGTGTGAAGCTGGAAGCAAGGCGAGCGGCCTGGACGGAGCCGGCAGGGAGGGCAGCTTGGGTGAAGCCGGCAAGGCGAGCAGCTTAGGTGGAGCCGTCAGAGCAGGCTGCTCGGGGACGACCTCCGGGATGACAGCGGGCTGTTCGGGGGACTCGGGCGTAGAGTGAAGGACGAGGAGCGCGTTTCTTCATTTCATTGAGACAAACATCAATGCTCAAAATCATTTTTTAAACAAGTCATTTTTAATTGTATGACTAGTGCAAAACACAGGAGTGATCAGAAGAAAGTTGCCAAACCACCAAAACACCAAGATCCCATGAAATCAACTGATGTGACTTGAGCTTTGTTTTTTTATTTTATTTTAAAGCCATCTTTTTATACTTTCTAGTTGACTTGGAAGTACATTGGATTGAATAGACTGTGTCAAAAATATTGAGTTGTGTTTCTGGAAGTGAATACATTTAAAAATAAAGCCACATATTAAAATTTATTTTGATTTCATGGGGTCTTTAAAACATATATATATTGCACAAAAGTAAAAAACTCATCCAATTAATCTTCAGTAACAGAAATGATCATAGTAAATTGATATAAGAACTGATAAAAACAGTACAAGATGTGTTTGCCAGTTATGAAAGAACACAAACATATCCTTCACTCCTCAGATCTGCTGCAGATGAAGTTGAGTTTGTGGTGTTCAGGACGGCTGATCCAGCGCTGATCTCCTCCAGACTGAACTGCTCCAGATTTAAACTACGTGATTATTATATCTGCTCTCATCCCTCATTCAGCTCATCACGTCACTTGTTTATTTCTCTAAAAAAAACCCTACTTAATATTTTACTTCCTCGATATTTGTGTATTTGTCCAACTCTTTCCCCTTATTTGCATCTTGGCGCCTGTCAGTCTGTATCAGTCTATGTTAATATGGACCTTGATCAGAACACTATATACATATGAACATTCATAATTTATATTTTAATTTTAATAACTAAACAGTTTCTCTAATGTTATTGCTGGACTGTATAACTCGTGTTACATCCCTGTTCAATTTATTGTGTGTTTGTGTTTCTCTGTTTTTGGTCACTTTTATCTGTTTGTGTGTGAACCGAACAATCCACTAATGATCTGATTGATGAGGGTTGAGTCCATTAGGGACCGTTCGGTATTTATGGAAGGGGCCACCGGAGGAAAATAGGGGAGGGTCATGTCTTTTTATTCTTTGTTGAGGGGAGGGTCATTCAACTTTTTTTAGTCTAGGGGGAGGGTCACCCAACTTTTATATTCATGAAAACAGCAACATTTCAAAGTGGCTTGTTTGGTGCTATTTTTTTCCCCATTTAGCTCCATGTTGATCTCGCGTTATCAGCCCCCCTTCGATATCAGATGGGTCTGACCCAACAAAAATCCAGTTTGGCGCTGTTTGACAGTGTGAAAAAGTGCATCATGTCAGAATGCCAATGAAATGTTTACCCGGCAAAGCAAATAATGAACTTTTGTGATTGCGAATAAATGCACAGTGTCCTGTGAGTGTAACTCTACCGCTGCATTAACATGTGATGTGAATGTACGTCGAGTTTTACAGTATTGGGACTGATGCGCCAGAACTGCAGCTGATAGAATGTGCGCTGTAGCGCGATACCATATTTTAGTTTCCATTCTTATTTTGTTTCCACGATGTGTAAGATGTAGGGCTACCACATCTTTAAATTACTATTAGTAGGCCTATTAAGTTAACATAATAAAATACGTAGACCTACACCACAAAAACTAGTTGAGGATAAATTCGTTAAAATTGGGCGATTCCAGTGTTATGGACGTGACATTTGCAGTCAAAACTTGAAATATAAATTCTCAGAAAATGCATTTAATACCAATATTTTGAAACGTCTGAAAGGAGTCAAGACATTAGAAAAATATCAGTCTACACATGCGTTTTATATTTAATATGAGGGAAATACACAACAAAAAATCTTTAACTTTTAGGTGGCAAAATATTTTTTAGTAATTCTATAAATTACACTGTGCAAACCAAAAGTTATATACCCACCGGATGAATAAAGATCGGCCTCCACAGAACATAAAATATTATTTTTATTTTATTTTTCGTGTTTTGTATTACGTAAAAAAAAAAAAATGTTACGGGCGTGACAGTTCTCCATTACGGACATGACTGCTCTGAGAGCGACTTTAAAACTTTCACAGAGACCTCAAACAGAAAGCACAAAGTCTTTCTTTAAAGTTAATTTCGTTTTTTTATTAATTGTATCTTAATTTTAATTACTGTTTCATCTGGATTTAAGAAGTAAATATAGTAGAAAATAGATAATCATGACACGGAGGCGCGGGCGAGTGAACTGGACTCTTGTCTCATAAATGAACCGAAACTCAGCGTAAGGTAAGCTACTTGCCTCACAGACCTGAGAAATATATAGAAAGCTTGAAATGTCTACTTCTAAACAGAACAATTCAAAACGAAGGAAAACAGACTGCTGCTTATGAAATGTGCATTTCTCTCTGGCGCGTTCCGGTTCATTTTAGAAGATCGCGACGCATCGTCAACTTCATCTTTGCAGTCGACACAGAAAACACTTGTTTATTAATAAACAATTAAAATGTATCCTTGCTATATTTGACATATTAATAATCATTACTTTTGCCGGTTCTTTGTGACAGCTTTTAGATGCTTTGTTGGCAGCGCCACCCACATGTTGAACGAGTCACACCGCATCAGCACCGAAAATCTAAATAAAAAAATTCTAAATTCAAATCTAAAATCAAAAATCGTGATACGAACCGAATCGTAGGTTTGGTCTATCGTTACAGCCCTAGTAAGATGAGAAAGCAAGAGTTTATGGTTTCAAAAAACAAAAAAACAATGGCTATCTGAACATCTTTGCCAAGCGCAAACCAGTACAGAAGTAGGCTAATCAATAAATTATCGGGGAGGGTCATGCCTTTTTTCACAATCATTTTGGAGGGTCATAGAAAAATGTAGGCCTATTGCTGGCGAAGGGAGGGTCAAGTCTTTTTTGACAACAGATCTCAAAACTCCTCCGGTGGCCCCTTAAATAAAAAACGAACAGTCCCTTAGTGAAGACTGGTGATACTGGTTACTGAGAGCCTTTAAAAAACCCTGTTTGAGACTCCAGTCAAAGAGAAAGAAACGTGTGTGAGATGAAGGAGTGAGTTTGACTATTGAGAGAGTTTGGCTGTGTCTGAAATCACAATCTCTCTTAAAGTCGGTGCTTATTTTGAATAAGAAATTACTTCATGACCAGTAAAAAAGAATGTTCTATATAGTGTGTGTTTGTGTGTGTGTGTGTGTGTGTGTGTGTAGTATGAATGTAATGCAGATGTACTACATTCGCCATGTTGTCATTATCATGTGACCTACCAGCGTCAGTTGTGTCGCTTCACTACCATTCATCAATCCTCTCCTGTGGCCTCATGGGATAGTAAAGTGTCCATCATATACACACTTCAGAATCTCACAGGAAGAAGTAGATCATCCGGGTACTTTTTAACAACTCTTTTATGAGTGCTGTGAATTCAGACATAGGCCTACTTCTACTGCTACCTACTATATAGTGATGAATGGGATTTCAGATGTAGCCTTTGTGTTGAGAAGAGGGTTTGAGGGATTAAAAAAGACAAAAATGAAGAGAAAGGAAAGATGTTTCCTTGAGGAGGAGACACGACAGACATTCACAACAGAGACGAGATAAAGACATTAAAGTGCTCATATCATGCTTTCATTCCCCTGAAGTCCATTTCCAATGTTAGTAAAGGTTGTTGGACTCTCATTATCTCACTGAAATAATATCATCATCTTCTGCTGCTGCTGTTTCAGAATAAACGTGTCTTTATTTCCTCCGTCTAAATACTTGATTGTGATTGGCTGGAATGCGGACATTAAAACATTGTTATGCGTTTTTAGAATTCATCTCTTTGTGAAAATTTTTATTTTTGTTTTGTTTCATAATCCTGCTGTTTACTGTCTGTTTTTTTTTTTTTGTTGCTGTTTATAACTCATGAACACATCTGCATGTAAACACATCCTCATCACTCATTTGCTTATGTACAGACCACATTTAGACATTCAGGATGGATGATATTCACATCTCTGACGTGGAAAAGAAGGATAAACACCATTGACCTTTAAAGAGATGCAATCAAATAATTTTTGAGTGGTTCAAAACTTGGTCTTTTTTAGATATGCCATCTAAACAAATAAAAAAAATGGACTTTCAATCTGGTGAGAGTCATTCAAGTGGTCGAGTGGATGAGTCAAAATCTTAGAAGAAATAAAAATAAAAAGCAGGGTTAAAAAAACATATTTTCTAAAACATGTTTAAAGTCCTCTGACTTTGATAATTTATGGTGTGAATGAACATCTCTCTATAAGTTATTGAATAAAAGTTGCTTCCCTTTCGAAACATTTACTAGTATTGGGGAAAACTCATTTTCTCTGAACTTTGAAGCCTTTAATTCAAAAGCACAGTGGCACAGCCATAACAGAGCGGTGATCTGGGTTCTGAGCACGGTGACTCGAGGTTATTCGCTCCTGTTCGCTCGCAGGCCTCACCGATTCGCGAGCATAGTCGATACGTCAGTGAAGAAAACGTGGTTCACGTCCTACGCACCAAACTAATTAACTTACTTTCGCTTAAGACCGCATTACTGCTAGCATTAGCATCGGTCACGCGAGTGGGAGACCTGCAAGCTCTCTGTCAGCGCTTCCTGCCTCGAGTTTGGGCCTAACGGCTCCAAGGTTGTCCTCAAGCCGAGGCATGGCTACGTGCCCAAAGTGCTCTCTACTCCGTTCAGAGCACCAGTGATTACGCTGTCCGTTCTTCCCGATTCAGAAGACGAGTGTCAACCTCACTTACTCTGCCCTGTTCAGGCCTTAAGAGTATACATTCAGCGCTCTGCCGAAGCAGAGACTATCCCGTTGGGTAGTGGATGCTATAGCGTTGGCTTATGCTTCAGTGGGCCTTCAATGCCCCCTCGGAGTCAGAGCTCACTCTACCAGAGGCGTGTCTATTGGTGACATCTGTGCGGCGGCCGGCTGGTCCTTGCCAGCCACCTTCAACAGATTTTACAATCTGGAGGTCCCTCTGTCCCCACAAATCCTCTCTGTCTAGCTGGAGTTGACCTCGAGGCAAGCTCAACCCGCTATTACCCTTCCAGAGGCTCCGATTTCAGTCCGAGCCCTTCATTGTAGGCATATCTTGCTCTTCGCCCTACGCATAGGGACCCTCAATGGAGCGTTCCAGGCTAGGGCCACAGAACATGCCGTTCTGCTCATAAGCACAGCGTGATTGGATTGGTTCCCCATAGTGTCAAGCGACACAATACGAGTAAACATTTAGAAAGGGAACGTCTCGGTTACTTGCGTAACCTTGGTTCCCTGAGATAACGGGAATGATTATTGCGTGGACGACTGTGCTATATCACTTCATGACTGGTGTTCATTGCTTCATTCAAATTAAACTTGATTCCTGTGGCGAAATGAGCTGCTTTTATAGGCAGACGCCCAGCCGTGATTGGCTCGCTCAGACACGCTGTTTCGCCATGGGTTCGTGCAGTTCCCCCTGAGCAGCCGATGAGCGCACTCAGATCACCGCTCTGTTATGGCTGTGCAGTGGCACTGCGCTTTTGAATTATACGCTTAAAAATTCATAGAAAAGGAGTTTTCCCCATAGAGTCTAGCGATGCCATACAAGTTCCCGTTATCTAAGGGAATGAGGCTATGTAAGTAACCGAGACGTTATCTCCTTATATTGAACATATAACATCATATCATCTAAATAAATACTATGTACATTAATTAAACCCATAACTGATATTTAATTCTGGAAGCTTGTAGACAGTGAACTCATATTAATGTATTTCTTTGGAAGATCACATAAGCTGCAAGACAGCATGAACATATGAAAATAAAAGTTTTTTTTTTCTTTCTGATAAATATCTGATGCCTTAAAATCTTTAAACAAACTTTCACAAATATGTCAACTCAAAAGCCCTGAAGAGTTACAATCTCATTTACATGTGACAATGAAACTTTGTTTGAATATTATAGAAAATACAATTAAAACATGACTTTTTCTGAAAATTCATATTTTGTTGTTTCATACTCCTGCTGTTTACTGTTGTCTATAATACATGAACACATTTGCATGTAAACATCCTCATCACTCATTTGTTTATGTCCCCGTTTAGACGTTCAGGCTGGACAACATTTACATTTCTGACGTGAAACAGGAGAAACAGAGAGTGTTATTGTTCTAGTCATATTTCATTAAATTTAATTCAGGCATATTCATTTGCAGAGATGGGTATACGTCCCAGGTCTAGGGTCCAGGAGTATAACATAAATAAAGTCTTTACATCTGACTGCTAATTTTATTTATTAAAAAGTTGTTAAAATTGTCACTGTCAGCACATGACATCAAAAAGGAAGCATATTGACTTCAGGGTTGGGTCAAGGCCAAAATAACAAACAAAAACTGAATCTACCCTTTTCCCTGAAGAAAACGTATTACCCTCTCAAAGAAAAAGTCTAAACTAAACACAGGTACTGAACTGATGCCCTTACTAACCTAAAACAACATACATAAAAAACAAGAGAAGGTAACACTTTACAATAAGGGTACATGAATAATCATGTACCAATGCCTGAATTAACCCTTGTGTGGTGTTCGGGTCATTTTGACCCGGAGAGAATTTTCTTTTACCCAAAAATACTAGTTAATGTTATCGCTTTGGACTGAAACTTAGTGACTTTATTCACAGATGGAACTGTATAACTACTTCTCAAATGTTTTTTAACAATTTTCTTACTTTTTTAGGGGGGATTTTGTCACCTTGTTACACTTGTGGTCTTCCCGGTCAAAAATGACAGGCCTACAAAAAATTGCTTATAAATCACTCTTTATGCAATATTATCACCCAATATTGGATTCAATCTTTTTGTCCACTTGTTCTCTTTCAATTAGGACTGGTTTTATATTTCTATTTGCATTTAAATAATTGTAGGCCTCATTTATTTGACAGTAGGCATCTCAATTTTTGAGTAAAAAAAACATTATTTTTGAATAATTTTGGAAAAATCAAATCAAATCTGAAGAAAATTGGTACTGTTGATCACACTATTGTACTTAAATTTTTCACCAGGAATTTTGTTTTGAAAAACTTTTATTTTGTACAATATGGCACAGAGTTACACTTGTGGTGTTCCACTGGGCCATTAAGGGCCATTGTGGGCCATTGTTTCAATGGGCCATTGAAAGTGAATGGGAGAGACCAATGCAAACAATGAATGGAACAACACAAAATATGTATCATTTTAAAGCTTAGAATCTCAGCTTTTTAATGCATCTAATCACTTTGATCAACTCTAAAACAGAGTGTTAACAGCCTGTGCCCCCCGCAGGCGCCACCTAGCTGCGAAATAAATAATCATAATTTGTTTTCAAAACTATTACCTTGATCAACTTAAAATAGGTGTCATTTGAAATATTAGAGTCTGAAATTTACAATGAATGTAGCCAATTTGATAAACTCCTAAGTAGTGCTGAGTTATTTGCTGATAAATAGAAAAAAAACAAATTCATAATTTATAAACTACTTTTTTGTACTACATTCAGCAATATGTCAAATACATCATACAGCTCAGATAGTCCTGTGTCATATGTCATTTGAAAGGTCTCAATGAGTAGAATACAGCAAGCATAATTGTTTCAGGCTTTTTACTAAACTTGAGTGAGGTTTTTATAAAAGAAGCCCTTCAAGAGACCCATTTTTAAACCATATATGGATGATGGAATTTTAGACACATTTCTGCTCGTAACGTCATGAAACATGCTCCAATTGTGGAAAAAACACGTCATTATTTACAGCATCTAAAGATATTCCTAATGGAGTTGTAACACACGAACCCCCACATGCGCTCACAGAGCCTTGACTATAGATGTAGCCTAGCACTTATGTCGCGTTTTAACTCATAACTCAATGAAGCATGCATAAATTGTGGTAAATGGCACATCATTATTTACATGAGATTGTTAAGATTAAAAAGAGCCCAAACTCACCATAATCCATCACATGCACATATGTGTACATAAACAATGAACATGCCCCTGAAAACTTTTCAGTCTCTCCCATTCACTTTCAATGGCCCATTGAAACAATGGCCCTCAATGGCCCAGTGGAACACCACAAGTGTAACTCTGTGCCATTTTGTACAAAATAAAAGTTTTTCAAAACAAAATTCCTGGTGAAATATTAAAGTAGACTAGTGTGATCAACAGTGCCAATTTTCTTCAGATTTTATTTAATATTTCCAAAATTATTAAAAAATAATGTTTTTTAACTAAAAAAATGAGATGCCTACTGTCAAATAAATGAGGCCTACGATTAATCAGATGCAAATAGAAATATAAAACCAGTCCTAATTGAAAGAAAACAAGTTGACAAAAAGATTGAATCCAAAATTGGGTGATAATATTGCGTAACGAGTGATTTATAAGCAATTTTTTGTAGGCCGGTCATTTTTGACCGGGAAGACCACAAGTGTGACAATGTGCCATTTTGTACAAAATAAAAGTTTTTCAAAACAAATTTCCTGGTGAAAAATTAAAGTAGACTAGTGTGATAAACAGTGGCAATTTTCTTCAGATTTTCTTTAATATTTCCAAAATTATTCAAAAATAATGTTTTTTTATTTCAAAAATGAGATGCCTACTGTCAAATAAATGAGGCCTACGATTATTCAGATGCAAATAGAATTATGAAACCAGTCCTAATTGAAAGAAAACAAGTTGACAAAAAAATTGAATCCACAATTGGGTGATAATATTGCGTAACGAGTGATTTATAAGCAATTTTTTGTAGGCCGGTCATTTTTGACCGGGAAGACCACAAGTGTGACAATGTGCCATTTTGTACAAAATAAAAGTTTTTCAAAACAAATTTCCTGGTGAAAAATTAAAGTAGACTAGTGTGATAAACAGTGGCAATTTTCTTCAGATTTTCTTTAATATTTCCAAAATTATTCAAAAATAATGTTTTTTTATTTCAAAAATGAGATGCCTACTGTCAAATAAATGAGGCCTACGATTATTCAGATGCAAATAGAATTATGAAACCAGTCCTAATTGAAAGAAAACAAGTTGACAAAAAAATTGAATCCACAATTGGGTGATAATATTGCGTAACGAGTGATTTATAAGCAATTTTTTGTAGGCCAGTCATTTTTGACCGGGAAGACCACAAGTGTGACAATGTGCCATTTTGTACAAAATAAAAGTATTTCAAAACAAAATTCCTGGTGAAAAATTAAAGTAGACTAGTGTGATAAACAGTGCCAATTTTCTTCAGATTTTATTTAATATTTCCAAAATTATTCAAAAGTAATTTTTTTTTACTCAAAAAATGAGATCCCTACTGTCAAATAAATGAGGCCTACGATAAATTAGATGCAAATAGAAATATAAAACCAGTCCCACACTCAAAAAAATAATCTGTTGAACGAACTTAATTAAATTAAGGAAAGGTTTTCCACGAAATTGAATTACATTTTTCCAACAAAATCGAATTAGTTTGAAATAATTTGTTGTAATCTTGTTGAATGAATTTAAATTCATTTAGTCATTCCTGCTAGATAAAGTTTTGTCAGGTTAACTACATTTAGTTTTTGTCCTGCCTTAAATCACCAACATTATTAATTTTAGTTAATTTGACTCTACAGTCACTTCAAATGATAGCCACTACTAGTGTTCAATTGAATTCAACCATTTTTTACATAGTAATATAATATTACTTGTGCAGGTCTGCGAGTGAGGTGTATACTGAGTGCCCACAGCCTGAACTCAAGGTTTAATGCACATATAGCGTAATACTGAGCCCACAGCCTAAACACAGTCGCCACTCTTCTGCATAATGGTAACCACAAAATTCAAAAACATTACAGAAAGTCCTCTACGTTTCTAACATAACTGAACATTAAACACTAACATTAACTAACAACATCTTTCCATTTACTGAAAAACACATAAAATAACACTTTTTCCCTAAATTGACCCTCTTAATGCAGTCCCTTGCAAAGCATGCTGGGAACTACAGATCCACTGCCCAGTTAGATTTCAACAACGATTCATGTAGTTTTCACACAAATGAATTAGGTTGATTGAACACAATTAAATTAAGTTGTGACAATATTAAACAATCGTGTTACTTTTGTTTATTTTAATTAATTATTTTAACAAGAGGCCAAAATTCATTTTTTGAGTGACATCCGGTTAAGACGAACGAAAAATATTCATGTTGACTCAATTAAAAAAAATTTGGTAAACCAATTTTTTTTTAAATTACATTGATTACATTTAATAAAATTAAGCTGGAATCATTTCTATGAAGGGTTGTGCCGTATATGCTCATTTTAATTAATGAAATTGAACAAAGAGCTAAAATCATTTTTTTTTGAGTGCAATTGAAAGAGAACAAGTTGACAAAAAGATTGAATCCAATATTGGGTGAAAATATAGTATAATGAGAGATTTATAAGCTATTTTTTATAGTCCGGTCATTTTTGACCGGGAAGATCCCGGGGGTTTTAGGGTTCTGAACACCACACAAGGGTTAATAGTTACTTCAACATGAACTCATGATTAGTGAATATATGAACTAAATGGTAATTAATGCATTAACTATCAAACATGTACTAACATTTAGTTAAGGCTGCTGTTATACATGCATGAATCCTAATGACTCCTGTCTTAGTTAAGGTTAGCTCTTCATTTGTTCATGATTAGCTCATATATTCACTAATCATGAGTTCATGTCAAAGTAACTATTAATTTAGGCATTAGTACATGATTATTCATATACCCTTAATAATATAATCAGATAATAATCATGTTTATGTAAGTTGGGGTTGGGGGTCCTGAACTGGCTGATACAGGAAATCAGCAGACTAATAAATAGGTTGACTGACACCAAGTATTCTGAAAATACAAAAATACTAAACTTATATTTAAATACAAATTACATTAGATTTTTTTCAAAGGCTTTAAAATACAAAGTAATATTTTGTTTTGTCAAATACGTATTTAAAATACATGTATCTGAAATACTGCCCATCCCTGTTCATCTGAAAGTTACTGCACCAACAGGAAAGTTACTCTATAACTGTGTCCCAATTCAGAGCTGAATCCTTCAAATTCACGAAGGTCGAAGTGAATGTTGTTTTAACGAGACGCTCTAAAATACGGAGGATTTCCTGTTCCCGCCCACCGCTCCTGTCGCCTAGCAACTGTGACAGACGCCATCAGGACACAGCAGAGACGTCTCTGACAGACTTTTAAATACAAAGATGGAGACAGAAATGTTTCTATTTTTTCAGAAGGCAGCACTGAGTCTGGTTAAACTGTAATGTTAATTTTGATCTAATTAGCAACAATTAGTTAACTTAGATTATTTCACGTTATTTAACTGTGAACATTTGGTTTCATATTTGAAATAAGCAGTGGTGGAACGCCTCTCTAACAACACCTCATCCATCAGGACGAACCACAGTCCAGTTGCAGCATTTTCCCATTCAATTTTAAATTGTCCCTTTATTTTGGCTGAATGTGAACTCCAACGACGGTCAGACATCTAATTTTGGTTGAAAATGAAATTGAGATGACGTCTAAACCCAACATTTGTTTGATGTCAGGCTCCAATGTTGAAGATGGTTATATGTGAATATACACTACCGTTTAAAAGTTTGAGGATTTTTTATGTTTTTAAAAGAAGTCTCTTCTGCTCAGCAAGGCTGCATTTATTTGATTAAAAATACAAACAAAAACAGTAATATTGTGAAAAATTATTCCAATTTAAAACAGTTGTTTTCTATGTGAATATACAGTAAACTGTAATTTATTCCTGTGATCAAAGCTGAATTTACAGCATCATTACTCCAGTCTTCAGTGTCACATGATCCTTCAGAAATCATTCTAATATGATGATTTGATGCTCAATAAATATTCATTATTATTTTCAATGTTGAAAACAGTTGTGTACAGATTTTTTTTTCAAAATGCTTTGATGAATGTAAAGTTCAAAAGAACAGCATATTTTCTTTTCTTTCTTTCTTTCTTTCTTTCTTTCTTTCTTTCTTTCTTTCTTTCTTTCTTTCTTTCTTTCTTTCTTTATTTATTTCTTTATTTCTTTCTTTCTGGCAATTACAAATAAACTTATGCAAAATAGCAGCCATTCATATAGGCTACTTATTTATGGTTACAATGTAGTCTATTACTTGTGGTGAACACTATTAAAAAAGTCATACTGTATGTAAAACTGTGGGAACCTTTTCTGCTATCTAGCAAAGAATATGCATAGGCGATATGACCAAAATCTCACAGTATTTCTCAGTATAATCACAGTATAATCTCACTTTTACTTCACAGTAACACTATCATTGTTTCACAATTCTCAATATCAGTTTTGATTCCACAGCATAAACTGAATTTCAAACTCTTTTTTTTTTTTTTTTTTTTGCAGGTAGTCCAATGCTTTTCAAGTAATTTTATGTTTATTTTATGTATTTATTTGTTTCTGTAAGTTTATTAAAATTAGAAAGTGTATCTAAAATTTAAAATTAGAATTAATTTAGATTAATTTGACACTCTTTACCCCTTTTTGATTATTATTCTTTTATGTACAATAAAACTAAAAGCTGAAGATGTTTGTGGAGTATCATTCATAAGTGCTTCTTTTTCCACTCCAACGTTCCAGTAATTTCTGCCCACTAAAATCTGCACGGATAAATTTGCCCCACAAATAGGCCCATCTATGTAAACGATTTAGAAAAAGTTCAATCAATTCAAACTTTATATCATCGCTATGATATGTAGTGTCATTCACCCAGCCCTAACATGCAGTAATGCTTTACACACATTTGACAAGCTAGTTGATAAAAATCAACAACCGGTCAAGACTGATTGGCTAACGCTATTTTCCCACTTGTCTCTGCTCTTTTATTCTTTCATGTTAACTGAAGTGATTAATGCACTTTTTTAACTTTAATCAACAAGTAGAATTGATCATGACATGCTCACCTTATAAAAAAAAAAAAAAAAAAGAAAGAAAAGAAAAAATCGCTGATCTAATGTTGAGCTAGTGAATGTCTGGACTAGTTGATGCACAAAATCAATACCCTGATAAAGAGGTGACTGGCAAAAAGTATTTTATGTATTTTGAAAATACAAAAATACTCATCTTAAATGTATTTAAATACAAATTACATTTGATTTTTTTCCAAAGGCTTTAAAATACAAAATACAAAATAGTATTTTGTATTTCAAATACGTATTTTAAATACATGTATCTGAAATACTGCCCATCCCTGATTACAGTGATCTTTCACACCAGCACAAAAAAAAAAAAAAAAAAAATTCATATTCATTGATGCTGTCCGGGGGGAGTTCGGCCCGAACCCAGAGTACTCAGAGTATGTAAATGGTTAGGACTAGAAGTGTGGAGAAGGGGTGATGGAGGGATGCTGCTAATCTGTCAATGAACAGAGGTGAGACTGCTGAATATATATATATATACCTCTTATCGATGATTGCTGAGACCTCTCCACTCGTGTTAATTATCTGAACGTGCTCCTCCTGAACTTTGTTAATAAAACATAATGTTAGAGTACATGTGGCATATTACAAAAAAATTTTGAGATGTACTGTATATGTCTTTTATTAGTAAACATTGTGTGTGTGTTTAGGTTTTTTATAAATGTAAAATAATTCTGCTTCTAAGTCAGTTCAGTTGAGCTGGTGCTCCTTTGAATTAGTTTCAACATCAAATACAGTTCACAAGATATTTTATATTCAACTTCCACTTTTTCCTTTAAGAATAAACTATTTCATTTAATTGAGACAAACATCGATGCTCACAATCACTTTTTAAACAAGTCGTTTTTAATTGTATGACTAGTGCAAAACACAGGAATGATCAGAAGAAAGTTGCCAAACCACCAAAACACCAAGATCCCATGAAATCAACTGATGTGACCTTTACTTTTTATTTTATTTTAAAGCCATCTTCTACTTTCTAGTTGACTGTAAGTACATTGGAATTGAACAGATTGTGTCAAAAATGTTGAGTTGTTTCTGGAAGTGAATAAATTAAACTAAATTTAAAAATGTATATGAAAAAAATGTATATGAAGCCACATATTAAAATTTATTTTGATTTCATGGGGTCTTTAAAACATGTATTTATATATGTAATTATGTATTTAGTGCACACACACATATATATATAAAATATATATATATATATATATATATATTCCGTCCTTCGGATGAGACGTTAAACCGAGGTCCTGACTCTCTGTGGTCATTAAAAATCCCAGGATGTCCTTCGAAAAAGAGTAGGGGTGTAACCCCGGCATCCTGGCCAAATTTGCCCCTTGGCCTCTGTCCATCATGGCCTCCTAATCATCCCCATGTACTGATTGGCTTCATCACTGTCTCCTCTCCACCAGTAAGCTGGTGTGTGGTGGGCGTACTGGCGCAATATGGCTGCCGTCGCATCATCCAGGTGGATGCTGCACATTGGTGGTGGTTGAGGAGATTCCCCCTTCCATGTAAAGCGCTTTGAGTGCAGAGAAAAGCGCTATATAAATGTAAGGAATTATTATTATTAGTATATATATATATATATGGTGCACAAAAGTATTTCAATATCTAATATTAAAAAGACTCATACAATAATCTTCAGTAACAGAAATTATCATAGTAAATTGATATAAGCACATATAAAAACAGTACAAGAAGTGTTTGCTAGTTATGAAAGAACACAATGTCAATGAACAGAGGTGAGACTGCTGAATATATATATATACACACCTCTTATCGATGATTGCTGAGAGCTCTCCATTCGTGTTAATTATCTGAATATGCTCCTCCTGAACTTTGTTAATAAAACATCATATGTTAGAGTACATGTGGCATATACCACAAATTCATGTTGAGATGTACTGTAAATGTCTTTTATTAGTAAACATTGTGTGTATGTGTTTAGGTTTTTATAAATGTAAAATAATTCTGCTTCTAGTCAGTTCAGTTGAGCTGGTGCTCCTTTGAATTAGTTTCAATATCAAATACAGTTCACAAGATATTTTATTCTCAACTTCCACTTTTTCTTTTAAGAATAAACTATATTTCATTTCGAGACAAACATCGATGCTCACAATCACTTTTTAAACAAGTAATTTTTAATTACATGACTAGTGCAAAGCACAGGAGTGATCAGAAGAAAGTTGCCAAACCACCAAAATACCAAGATCCCATGAAATCAACTGATGTGGTTTTTGTTTTTTAA
>JAKKIH010000058.1:0-120000 GCA_022828995.1 Vimba vimba | reverse complement strand
ATTGGCTGTAAATGGTCTTTTCCATGTCTGATCATATAATTTTCATATCATAATGTTAAAAACTATCGCATAACCATTCTCTGGACTCACTAGAACAATAGTTGTCAGAAAAAGTTGAACTTCTTCATTTGGATAGCTATAATAGGTTCACTTCAAAATGTGGCCTTTACCAAGTGTCCCCGAAAGCCTATATCTCTTTAATGAATGTTCAAACCTTCTTAAAAACAAGTCAGAACATGTGAAATATCACTCTGAACATGCATGGAAATTTTCAGACAGATCGGACAAAATTTGCCTCTATAACAGTTAAAAAGGTGAAAATGATATGAATATAATGGTATATTAAGCCAATAAGTGGTATTTTACTGCCCCCTGCTGTTTAAAATAGTCATTTTGTCATATTGTTCTATAATTTATATTGAGACTTTATAAAATCCCTATTTTAACATTTACAATTACATTTAGTCAAAATCCATCTGTTAAAGTATTAGTATTGACAGTTTGATCACATCATATATATCAAATATCTGTATCTACAACATAACGTGTGTGTGTAGTCTTAGGTTTCTGAATAAATTCTGAATAATCTGATTAATAGCTTACAAAGACTTTGTGAAATGTTTATAGACCATTCAAATATATTTTCATAATGACATCCCAATAGCATTGAAAAAACAACAACATTTGTCTTGTGTGTGTGTGTGTGTGTGTGTGTGTGTGTGTGTGTGTGTGTGTGTGTGTGTGTGTGTGTGTGTGTGTGTGTGTGTGTGTGTGTGTGTGTAAAATGCATTATGGAGTTAAAATGGAAAAACTGGTTTGCTTTAGTGCAGAAAAATGGTGAAAAACAAGAAGTTTAAAGTGAAAGTGTGCCAATATGTGGTCTTCTACTGCCCTCTGCTGGCCATTCTACTTATTAATGAAGTCTACTCACATATGCTTTTACATTTATTAGACACTAAAAATCACTTATATAACAATAAGACACTAAAAAATCACTTATATAACAATTACTATTGTAGCACAATCGTGCTAGAATCATAGTAAATAATACTAGAATGTGGTAAATTGTTGTGGGAGGAGCCTATTTTACTAAAATGGCTATAAGTCAAGAAGTAAATGAGATATCTTCACCAAACTCAGTACACATGTGTATGGGTTCAATTTGAGGTCACAGTAAACAATTTTATGGAGACTGGACCATAGGTGGCGCTATAACTGTTAAAAAGCTTTAAAACCATATTTTTCCTATGGTACATTGCCTGTATTGGCTGTAAATAGTCTTTTTCATCTATTATGTCAGTGGTTAGATGCTTGCTAAATAAAACTAATAACTTTTGATGCTTTTGTGCTTAAAGGCCTTAAAGGCCTTAACTGCTTGAACCCCGATAAATGCTGCTTGCAGCTTTAATTAGGGGTTCAAGCACGAAGTGCTGAAACCCTATTGTAATTGTACTGATTTTTATTAGGGGTTCAAGCACGAAGTGCTGAAACCCTATTGTAATTGTACTGATTTTTATTATTATTAGGGGTTCAAGCACGAAGTGCTGAAACCCTATTGTAATTGTACTGATTTTTAGGGGTTCAAGCATGAAATGCTGAAACCCTATTGTAATTGTAAGGATTTGTAAAACGCATCGTGCAGGACAAACCGTAAGGCCTAGAGACTTGAAACCTGGCCAGATGGTAGGCCTCAATTTGGGGACAACCTATCAGAGTATGACCCCGATTGGCCCATAGGTGGCGCTACAGCGACCAAAAGTACAAAATCGCCCATGACTCTTAGACCGTTTGTCCCAGGATCAAGTGTCTTATATCGTTGGAATCCTTGGCTCAGGGCGGACAAAATGGCTATCTCCGATTTGCTCGCCGGCAGGGAAAATTTTCTTCTATGTCGAATTTTGTCCAAAACCTACTTTTGCGAACTAGTCCCTGGTTTTTCGCCCGATCGGAACCAAACCAGTCTAGGACAATTCTATGGACTCTCTAGATCAATAATTATCGAAAAAAAGTTGAACTTTTGCATTTGGGTGGCTGTAACAGGGTCATTTAGAAAAGGGGTGTGGCAAAATACACTAAAAAGCCTATAAATCCCAAATGAAAACTCAGAACTTTACCAAAATCGATGAGCATATGTGCCAGAACATGGTGAGGAAGCATGCAGAGTTTCATGGAGATCGGACCTTAGGTGGCGCTATAACTGGCAAAAAGCCTTCATTCTTATTAGGGGTTCAAGCATGAAATGCTGAAACCCTATTGTAATTGTAAGGATTTGTAAAACGCATCGTGCAGGACAAACCGTAAGGCCTAGAGACTTGAAACCTGGCCAGATGGTAGGCCTCAATTTGGGGACAACCTATCAGAGTATGACCCCGATTGGCCCATAGGTGGCGCTACAGCGACCAAAAGTACAAAATCGCCCATGACTCTTAGACCGTTTGTCCCAGGATCAAGTGTCTTATATCGTTGGAATCCTTGGCTCAGGGCGGACAAAATGGCTATCTCCGATTTGCTCGACGGCAGGGAAAATTTTCTTCTATGTCGAATTTTGTCCAAAACCTACTTTTGCGAACTAGTCCCTGGTTTTTCGCCCGATCGGAACCAAACCAGTCTAGGACAATTCTATGGACTCTCTAGATCAATAATTATCGAAAAAAAGTTGAACTTTTGCATTTGGGTGGCTGTAACAGGGTCATTTAGAAAAGGGGTGTGGCAAAATACACTAAAAAGCCTATAAATCCCAAATGAAAACTCAGAACTTTACCAAAATCGATGAGCATATGTGCCAGAACATGGTGAGGAAGCATGCAGAGTTTCATGGAGATCGGACCTTAGGTGGCGCTATAACTGGCAAAAAGCCTTCATTCTTATTAGGGGTTCAAGCATGAAATGCTGAAACCCTATTGTAATTGTAAGGATTTGTAAAACGCATCGTGCAGGACAAACCGTAAGGCCTAGAGACTTGAAACCTGGCCAGATGGTAGGCCTCAATTTGGGGACAACCTATCAGAGTATGACCCCGATTGGCCCATAGGTGGCGCTACAGCGACCAAAAGTACAAAATCGCCCATGACTCTTAGACCGTTTGTCCCAGGATCAAGTGTCTTATATCGTTGGAATCCTTGGCTCAGGGCGGACAAAATGGCTATCTCCGATTTGCTCGACGGCAGGGAAAATTTTCTTCTATGTCGAATTTTGTCCAAAACCTACTTTTGCGAACTAGTCCCTGGTTTTTCGCCCGATCGGAACCAAACCAGTCTAGGACAATTCTATGGACTCTCTAGATCAATAATTATCGAAAAAAAGTTGAACTTTTGCATTTGGGTGGCTGTAACAGGGTCATTTAGAAAAGGGGTGTGGCAAAATACACTAAAAAGCCTATAAATCCCAAATGAAAACTCAGAACTTTACCAAAATCGATGAGCATATGTGCCAGAACATGGTGAGGAAGCATGCAGAGTTTCATGGAGATCGGACCTTAGGTGGCGCTATAACTGGCAAAAAGCCTTCATTCTTATTAGGGGTTCAAGCATGAAATGCTGAAACCCTATTGTAATTGTAAGGATTTGTAAAACGCATCGTGCAGGACAAACCGTAAGGCCTAGAGACTTGAAACCTGGCCAGATGGTAGGCCTCAATTTGGGGACAACCTATCAGAGTATGACCCCGATTGGCCCATAGGTGGCGCTACAGCGACCAAAAGTACAAAATCGCCCATGACTCTTAGACCGTTTGTCCCAGGATCAAGTGTCTTATATCGTTGGAATCCTTGGCTCAGGGCGGACAAAATGGCTATCTCCGATTTGCTCGCCGGCAGGGAAAATTTTCTTCTATGTCGAATTTTGTCCAAAACCTACTTTTGCGAACTAGTCCCTGGTTTTTCGCCCGATCGGAACCAAACCAGTCTAGGACAATTCTATGGACTCTCTAGATCAATAATTATCGAAAAAAAGTTGAACTTTTGCATTTGGGTGGCTGTAACAGGGTCATTTAGAAAAGGGGTGTGGCAAAATACACTAAAAAGCCTATAAATCCCAAATGAAAACTCAGAACTTTACCAAAATCGATGAGCATATGTGCCAGAACATGGTGAGGAAGCATGCAGAGTTTCATGGAGATCGGACCTTAGGTGGCGCTATAACTGGCAAAAAGCCTTCATTCTTATTAGGGGTTCAAGCATGAAATGCTGAAACCCTATTGTAATTGTAAGGATTTGTAAAGCGCATCGTGCAGGACAAACCGTAAGGCCTAGAGACTTGAAACCTGGCCAGATGGTAGGCCTCAATTTGGGGACAACCTATCAGAGTATGACCCCGATTGGCCCATAGGTGGCGCTACAGCGACCAAAAGTACAAAATCGCCCATGACTCTTAGACCGTTTGTCCCAGGATCAAGTGTCTTATATCGTTGGAATCCTTGGCTCAGGGCGGACAAAATGGCTATCTCCGATTTGCTCGCCGGCAGGGAAAATTTTCTTCTATGTCGAATTTTGTCCAAAACCTACTTTTGCGAACTAGTCCCTGGTTTTTCGCCCGATCGGAACCAAACCAGTCTAGGACAATTCTATGGACTCTCTAGATCAATAATTATCGAAAAAAAGTTGAACTTTTGCATTTGGGTGGCTGTAACAGGGTCATTTAGAAAAGGGGTGTGGCAAAATACACTAAAAAGCCTATAAATCCCAAATGAAAACTCAGAACTTTACCCAAATCGATGAGCATATGTGCCAGAACATGGTGAGGAAGCATGCAGAGTTTCATGGAGATCGGACCTTAGGTGGCGCTATAACTGGCAAAAAGCCTTCATTCTTATTAGGGGTTCAAGCATGAAATGCTGAAACCCTATTGTAATTGTAAGGATTTGTAAAGCGCATCGTGCAGGACAAACCGTAAGGCCTAGAGACTTGAAACCTGGCCAGATGGTAGGCCTCAATTTGGGGACAACCTATCAGAGTATGACCCCGATTGGCCCATAGGTGGCGCTACAGCGACCAAAAGTACAAAATCGCCCATGACTCTTAGACCGTTTGTCCCAGGATCAAGTGTCTTATATCGTTGGAATCCTTGGCTCAGGGCGGACAAAATGGCTATCTCCGATTTGCTCGCCCTTCAGGTGACAATTTTGAGTAAATAGCATTTTTTTGAAAAACCTTTTTTTGCGAACTTCTCCTAGGTTTTTCGCCCGATCGGAACCAAACCACTGCAAGAATATTCTCTGGAGTCTGACAATCAATAATCATCCAACAAATTCAAAATTTCAATTAACGGTCGATAAGGGGAACCAAAATATTTGATGGCACCAGGGCCACTTTTACTAAAATGGTTATAAATTGTGAACGGAAAGAGATTTTTTTGCTTAACTTGGGATACATCTTCCTGAGCTCAACTTGAGATCACTTGAAAAAAATCGCATCAATTGGCCACTTGGTAGCACTATAAAACGGTTATAACTTGTGAACGGAAAGAGATATTTTCGCAAAACTTGGGACACATGTTCATGAGCTCATTCTGAGGTCACGTGAAAAAAAATCATGACAATTGGCCACTTGGTGGCACTATAAAACGGTTATAACTTGTGAACGGAAAGAGATATTTTCGCTAAACTTGGGACACATGTTCATAAGCTCAATCTGAGTTGAAATGAAAAAAATCGTGACAGTTGGCCACTTGGTGGCACTATAACAGTGAAAAAAATCATGAAAATAGCTATAAGCGCACCCAACTGTTAGTCTACTGAAAATTGGCACGCAGTGTCTTTGTCCAGGGTGCCATGATAGTCTATGAGAACATTGCTGTATCTCAAAAAACTCAGTATACGTCATTGGCACAATGCCTTGAAGGAGCCTTAGAAGTTTCAAGCCAGTGTTTTTTCACAGGAGTGACCTCCTAAGACTCCTGAATCCTTGCCGTGTCCAACAATACCAAACATGCCAGGTTTCGCCTTATGGTTTTTGTAAGTGTCATTTAGAGCTTTAAAAAATTGTGTTTATCTTCAAAGCCGTTAGTCCGATCGAGACAACAACAAAAAAACAAAGGAAATTTGAAAACATAGGTAAATAGCTAAACAATAACGCCAAAATTTTTAAATTATGATAGGAACTGACAAAAAAATGAATTAAATCCAATCAATTTCACCCATGGATCATTTTGATGCTCTCACATGTTTGAAACAAACAATGATGGATTGTCATGAAATTTGTTTTGAATTGGGACTGGCGAATACCCGTCCATACTGTCAATGACCATTCGCAAAGACCCGCCCACTTTAGTTACTGTTGCTATAGGCTTGTTTGAGATGCGCCTTGCCTCGCCTGAAATGTACGCGAGAGTAGGCGGCTGCAGTGAGAGGAGGAGTGAAAAAAGCGCAGGCAAGCCGGACAGTTCTCTCTTCTCGCAGTGGATCTGACACCTGCGAGATCAAAGGCGGATATCGCGGGATTCACCGGATTCACGCTCGTGCACAGTGTTGCTAATAAACTGGATGGAATTTAAGTTCTGTTGCTTTTATATGAAAATAAATATAATGAACAAGACACCCAAAGTAGCCTACTTATTTAATTCCATTCCAAATACATGTTTATCAGTCTTTTTTTCTTTAATACAGACATGTGTTTTTTTTTTTTTATATAGAAAAAATTACATTGCATTTAAACCATAGTGATCGCACTGTTAGATAGTTTGGGAATATTCACACATAACGTATACACATAAAACATGATATCAGAGTTTTAAAATCAAACATTTTAAAAGAGAACAATACATCACGGTTGTTAAACCAATGAACATTAAGCTGTGTCGTCAGCAAGTCGTTTCCCATCATGCTTTTGATCAGCGCAGTCAGTGGAGAGCAACTGCGCTCGACTGCAGAATCCGACAGGTGTGCCTTGCGCTCGCGAGAGATTTTTGACATACGTCAGCATGACATCAGAGCAAGGCGGACCGCACTCGGACACATTTCTAACCGGCATGCATCTCGCGCTGATCACCGGTGATCGATTCTGCGCAGATTTTGCTCATCTCAAACAAGCCTAATGTCTGACAAGCGACGCCACTTTCACACCACACCAAGTTCTCACGCAGTGAAAAATACATTGCGAATCAGAGAGGAGACTGCGCGCTGACAGACAAGTACTTTTCATATGAAACAAATGGTGCTTTTCCACTACACAGTACCAGCTCGCCTCGGCTCGGCTCAGCTCGGCTCGACTCGGCTTTGTTTGGTTTTCCACTGTGTAAAAGTTGTACCTGTACCTGCTTCCAGGTACTTTTTTTCGTACCACCTCCGGCGAGGTTCTAAGCGAGCTGGGGCAAGCTGAGGCGATACTAAAATGTGACGTGAAAACACGGCAGACTGCTGATTGGTCAGAGAATCGTCACTATTCACTGCGTCATCATTGCACGCGCCAGACGGAGTATCCTGAATAAAAAACATCTCGCGTAGAAGATTAAGTCACGGCAATTTCCTGCGACGTCGCTATGACGACCAGGTACTATTGTGGAGGTACTATCTGCAATGGAAAACGGAGCAAAAAGCGAGCCGAGTCGAGTCAAGTTGAGTTGAGCTGGTACTGGTAATGGAAAAGCGCCAAAAGTCTCACCTTTCAAATGTAGTCATTTTTTAGAGACATTTAAACAATAAATACCGTTTTGTGACTCTTTAATGTGTCTGACAGATCGCTGTAGACTCAAGGCTCAGTTAAAGCTGCTCGTGATCCGATCATCTCTTCCTTCTAGTTAATTTATAGGATTAAAATAAACATGAATGAACATAAAAGGAATGTTGTTTTAAAGTGCTAAGACGTCAGTACACTTTGTTTTTCAAATTTAAATTCTCCAAAGTTAATCTACTAACTCTCCTGACTGCTTTGTGGGACAAAATGGCGGATTATGATTAGTCAGATCGCCTGTCAATCAAACTCTCTGCGAAGGGTCAATTGAGAATGCCCGTGCGCACAATCCTGATCTAATCGACAACTTTGCAGTTGCACATAGGAAAACCCGAAAAATCCTGCTATAATGTAAGAGAGCATCTTTTTTATGTATTTGGACCTAGGCCTAACAATGTGTTATGGTGCACTGTCACCAGTGTTTTTTTTGTTTTGTTTTTGGTGAGCGTAAGCTCCTCCTGATTTTGTTAGTCATCTCATCTCTTATATGCTGTGTATGATCATATCCTGCCCTATTCATGGTAGCCTACTCGCGGACATTGCGTCATCAATGTCATCAATTGCGTCATCAAGGGGCCCGCCTAGATAATCCTATTTAAGGGCCTGGGCCAAAATTACATATTTACAACAAATTTGACACATATATATGGGCACACTTTGAGTACTACTAATAAAAGTGGTGGAGGTCAGGCAAGACTGTAAGAAGACTCAGGCAAAAAGGTGCTATACTGTAAAAACGCTTTAAAACCATATATTTCCTATGGTAAACTGCCTGTATTGGCTGTAAATTGACTTTTTTTAATCTATGATGGCAGTTGTTAAATGCTTGCTAAATAAAACGTAATGTCTTTTGATGCTTGTGTGCTTAAAGGCCTTAAAGGCCTTAACTGCTTGAACCCCGATAAATGCTGCTTGCAGCTTTAATTATTATTATTATTATTATTCTTCTGCCGTAAAACGCATCGTGCAGCCCAAACCGTAGGGGCTAGAGCATTGAAACTTTGCCAGATGGTAGTACAAAAATCGAGGAGAGGTTCAGAGATTATGACCACGATTGGCCCATAGGTGGCGCTATAGCGACCAAAAGCGCGAAACTGCTCATAACTCCTAGACCGTATGTCGTAGACTCAAGTGTCTTATATCATTGGAAAGCTGGACGCCTGACGAACAAAACGTATATCTCCGATTTCATTTCCGTCATGATAGATTTTCCGCCATTTTGAATTTTGTCAAAAACCTACTTTTGCGAACTAGTCCGTGGTTTTTTGCCCGATCGGAACCAAACCAGTGCAGAAATGTTCTCTAGAGTCTGAAGATTAATAATTATTGAAAAAAAGTTGAAATTTCGATTCACGGACGCTAAGGGTCGCCAAAATGGACGTTGTGGGAGGAGCCTATTTTACTAAAATGGTTATAACTCCAGAAGTAAATGAGGTATTTTCACCAAACTTGGTACACATATGTAAGAGGTCAATCTGAGGTCACGGTAAAAAAATCGCGGCGATTGGCCAAATGGTGGCGCTATAACATGAAAAAAACATAAAACAGGCTATAACCACCTGACCGTTAGTCCGATTGACTTGAAAATTGGTATGCAGTGTCTTGGTCCAAGGTGCCATGTATGTCTATGAGGACATTGGCGTATCTCAAAAAACATGGCCGCCATTGGCCAATGAAGTTGAGCACCTATTAGACAAGGTTAACGGAGGCCGATCAGAAGGAAACTCGGTGGGCATGTTCGACTCATGGCCCTAGAAGTCTGTAAGAATTTTGAAAGAAATCGGCCACTAGTTGGCGCTAACGAGTTTTATGGCTCTGTAATCACGTGGTGTTACACATATTATCACAAAATGCATATCATTTGATAGATCTGCTCATGCTGAACAACTTTGCCTCTAGAACCATTGCTGTCAATCAAACCTTTCATTAAATATTCATGAATATGTTAAAAACCTACTTTTGCGAACTAGTCCCTGGTTTTTCGCCCGATCGGAACCAGACCAGTCTAGGACAATTCTCTGGACTCTCTAGATCAATAATTATCGAAAAAAAGTTGAACTTTTGCATTTGGATGGCTTTAAAAGGGTCATTTATAAAATGGGCGTGGCAAAATACACTAAAAAGCCTATAAATCCTAAATGAAAACTCAGAACTTCACAAAAATTGGTGAGCATATGTGTCATAACATCATAAACAAGCATGCAAAATTTTATGGAGATCGGACAATAGTTGGCGCTATAACTGGTAAAAGGCTTTAAAACCATATATTTCCTATGGTAAACTGCCTGTATTGGCTGTAAATGGTCTTTTCCATGTCTGATCATATAATTTTCATATCATAATGTTAAAAACTAGTGCATAACCATTCTCTGGATTCACTAGAACAATAGTTGTCAGAAAAAGTTGAACTACTTCATTTGGATAGCTATAATAGGTTCACTTCAAAATGTGGCCTTTACCAAGTGTCCCCGAAAGCCTATATCTCTTTAATGAATGTTCAAACCTTCTTAAAAACAAGTCAGAACATGTGAAATATCACTCTGAACATGCATGAAAATTTTCAGACAGATTGGACAAAATTTGCCTCTATAACAGTTAAAAATGTGAAAATGATATGAATATAATGGTATATTATCCAATAAGTGGTATTTTACTGCCCCCTGCTGTTTAAAATAGTCATTTTGTCATATTGTTCTATAATTTATATTTAGACTTTATAAAATCACTATTTTAACATTTACAATTACATTTAGTCAAAATCCATCGGTTAAAGTATAAGTATTGACAGTTTGATCACATCATATATTTCAAATGTCTGTATCTACAACATAATGTGTGTGTGTAGTCTTAGGTTTCTGAATAAATTCTGAATCATCTGATTAATAGCTTACAAAGACTTTGTGAAATGTTTATAGACCATTCAAATATATTTTCATAATGACATATCCCAATAGCACTGAAAAAACAACAACATTTGTCTTTGTGTGTGTGTGTGTGTGTGTGTGTGTGTGTGTGTGTGTGTGTGTGTGTGTGTGTGTGTGTAAACATGCATTATGGAGTTAAAATGGAAAAACTGGTTTGCTTTAGTGCAGAAAAATGGTGAAAAACAAGAAGTTTAAAGTGAAAGTGTGCCAATATGTGGTCTTCTACTGCCCTCTGCTGGCCATTCTACTTATTAATGAAGTCTACTCACATATGCTTTTACATTTATTAGACACTAAAAATCACTTATATAACAATAAGACACTAAAAAATCACTTATATAACAATTACTATTGTAGCACAGTCGTGCTAGAATCATAGTAAATAATACTAGAATGTGGTAAATTGTTGTGGGAGGAGCCTATTTTACTAAAATGGCTATAAGTCAAGAAGTAAATGAGATATCTTCACCAAACTCAGTACACATGTGTATGGGTTCAATTTGAGGTCACAGTAAACAATTTTATGGAGACTGGACCATAGGTGGCGCTATAACAGTTAAAAAGCTTTAAAACCATATATTTCCTATGGTACATTGCCTGTAAATGGTCTTTTTCATCTATTATGTCAGTGGTTAGATGCTTGCTAAATAAAACTAATAACTTTTGATGCTTTTGTGCTTAAAGGCCTTAACTGCTTGAACCCCGATAAATGCTGCTTGCAGCTTTAATTATTATTATTATTCTTCTGCCGTAAAACGCATCGTGCAGCCCAAACCGTAGGGGCTAGAGCATTGAAACTTTGCCAGATGGTAGTACAAAAATCGAGGAGAGGTTCAGAGATTATGACCACGATTGGCCCATAGGTGGCGCTATAGCGACCAAAAGCGCGAAACTGCTCATAACTCCTAGACCGTATGTCGTAGACTCAAGTGTCTTATATCATTGGAAAGCTGGACGCCTGACGAACAAAACGTATATCTCCGATTTCATTTCCGTCATGATAGATTTTCCGCCATTTTGAATTTTGTCAAAAACCTACTTTTGCGAACTAGTCCGTGGTTTTTTGCCCGATCGGAACCAAACCAGTGCAGAAATGTTCTCTAGAGTCTGAAGATTAATAATTATTGAAAAAAAGTTGAAATTTCGATTCACGGACGCTAAGGGTCGCCAAAATGGACGTTGTGGGAGGAGCCTATTTTACTAAAATGGTTATAACTCCAGAAGTAAATGAGGTATTTTCACCAAACTTGGTACACATATGTAAGAGGTCAATCTGAGGTCACGGTAAAAAAATCGCGGCGATTGGCCAAATGGTGGCGCTATAACATGAAAAAAACATAAAACAGGCTATAACCACCTGACCGTTAGTCCGATTGACTTGAAAATTGGTATGCAGTGTCTTGGTCCAAGGTGCCATGTATGTCTATGAGGACATTGGCGTATCTCAAAAAACATGGCCGCCATTGGCCAATGAAGTTGAGCACCTATTAGACAAGGTTAACGGAGGCCGATCAGAAGGAAACTCGGTGGGCATGTTCGACTCATGGCCCTAGAAGTCTGTAAGAATTTTGAAAGAAATCGGCCACTAGTTGGCGCTAACGAGTTTTATGGCTCTGTAATCACGTGGTGTTACACATATTATCACAAAATGCATATCATTTGATAGATCTGCTCATGCTGAACAACTTTGCCTCTAGAACCATTGCTGTCAATCAAACCTTTCATTAAATATTCATGAATATGTTAAAAACCTACTTTTGCGAACTAGTCCCTGGTTTTTCGCCCGATCGGAACCAGACCAGTCTAGGACAATTCTCTGGACTCTCTAGATCAATAATTATCGAAAAAAAGTTGAACTTTTGCATTTGGATGGCTTTAAAAGGGTCATTTATAAAATGGGCGTGGCAAAATACACTAAAAAGCCTATAAATCCTAAATGAAAACTCAGAACTTCACAAAAATTGGTGAGCATATGTGTCATAACATCATAAACAAGCATGCAAAATTTTATGGAGATCGGACAATAGTTGGCGCTATAACTGGTAAAAGGCTTTAAAACCATATATTTCCTATGGTAAACTGCCTGTATTGGCTGTAAATGGTCTTTTCCATGTCTGATCATATAATTTTCATATCATAATGTTAAAAACTAGTGCATAACCATTCTCTGGATTCACTAGAACAATAGTTGTCAGAAAAAGTTGAACTACTTCATTTGGATAGCTATAATAGGTTCACTTCAAAATGTGGCCTTTACCAAGTGTCCCCGAAAGCCTATATCTCTTTAATGAATGTTCAAACCTTCTTAAAAACAAGTCAGAACATGTGAAATATCACTCTGAACATGCATGAAAATTTTCAGACAGATTGGACAAAATTTGCCTCTATAACAGTTAAAAATGTGAAAATGATATGAATATAATGGTATATTATCCAATAAGTGGTATTTTACTGCCCCCTGCTGTTTAAAATAGTCATTTTGTCATATTGTTCTATAATTTATATTTAGACTTTATAAAATCACTATTTTAACATTTACAATTACATTTAGTCAAAATCCATCGGTTAAAGTATAAGTATTGACAGTTTGATCACATCATATATTTCAAATGTCTGTATCTACAACATAATGTGTGTGTGTAGTCTTAGGTTTCTGAATAAATTCTGAATCATCTGATTAATAGCTTACAAAGACTTTGTGAAATGTTTATAGACCATTCAAATATATTTTCATAATGACATATCCCAATAGCACTGAAAAAACAACAACATTTGTCTTTGTGTGTGTGTGTGTGTGTGTGTGTGTGTGTGTGTGTGTGTGTGTGTGTGTGTGTGTGTGTGTGTGTGTAAACATGCATTATGGAGTTGAAAATCAAGAAGTTTAAAGTGAAAGTGAGCCAATATGTGGTCTTATACTGCCCTCTGCTGGCCATTTTACTTATTAATGAAGTCTACTCACATATGCTTTTGCATTCATTATACACTAAAAATCACTTATATAACAATAAGACACTAAAAAATCACTTATATAACAATTACTATTGTAGCACAATCATGCTAGAATCATAGTAAATAATACTAGAATGTGGTAAATTGTTGTGGGAGGAGCCTATTTTACTAAAATGGCTATAAGTCAAGAAGTAAATGAGATATCTTCACCAAACTCAGTACACATGTGTATGGGTTCAATTTGAGGTCACAGTAAGCAATTTTATGGAGATCGGACCATAGGTGGCGCTATAACTGTTAAAAAAGCTTTAAAACCATATATTTCCTATGGTACATTGCCTGTATTGGCTGTAAATGGTCTTTTTCATCTATTATGTCAGTGGTTAGATGCTTGCTAAATAAAACTAATAACTTTTGATGCTTTTGTGCTTAAAGGCCTTAAAGGCCTTAACTGCTTGAACCCCGATAAATGCTGCTTGCAGCTTTAATTAGGGGTTCAAGCACGAAGTGCTGAAACCCTATTGTAATTGTACTGATTTTTATTATTAGGGGTTCAAGCACGAAGTGCTGAAACCCTATTGTAATTGTACTGATTTTTATTATTAGGGGTTCAAGCACGAAGTGCTGAAACCCTATTGTAATTGTACTGATTTTTATTATTAGGGGTTCAAGCACGAAGTGCTGAAACCCTATTGTAATTGTACTGATTTTTATTATTATTAGGGGTTCAAGCACGAAGTGCTGAAACCCTATTGTAATTGTACTGATTTTTATTAGGGGTTCAAGCACGAAGTGCTGAAACCCTATTGTAATTGTACTGATTTTTATTATTAGGGGTTCAAGCACGAAGTGCTGAAACCCTATTGTAATTGTACTGATTTTTATTATTATTATTATTATTCTTCTGCCGTAAAACGCATCGTGCAGCCCAAACCGTAAGGGCTAGAGCTTTGAAACTTTGCCAGATGGTAGTACAAAAATCGAGGAGAGGTTCAGAGATTATGACCCCGATTGGCCCATAGGTGGCGCTATAGCGACCAAAAGCGCGAAACTGCTCATAACTCCTAGACCGTATGTCGCAGCCTCAAGTGTCTTATATCATTGGAAAGCTGGACGCCTGACGAACAAAACGTATATCTCCGATTTTATTTCCGTCATGATAGATTTTCCGCCATTATGAATTTTGTCGAAAATCTACTTTTGCGAACTAGTCCCTGGTTTTTCGCCCGATCGGAACCAAACCAGTGCAGAATTGTTCTCTGGAGTCTGAAGATCAATAATTATCGAAAAAAAGTTGAAATTTCGATTCACAGTCGCTAGGGGGTGCAAAATTAACGTTGTGGGAGGAGCCTATTTTACTAAAATGGCTATAACTCCAGAAGTAATTCAGTAAACTTCACCAAACTTGGTATACATGTGTAGGAGGTCAGTCTGAGGTCACAGTAAAAAAATCGCGGCGATCGGCCACATGGTGGCGCTATAACATGACAAAAACATAAAACAGGCTATAACCACCTGACCGTTAGTCTGATTGACTTGAAAATTGGTATGCAGTGTCTTGGTCCAAGGTGCCATGTATGTCTATGAGGACATTGGTGTATCTCAAAAAACATGGCCGCCATTGGCCAATAAATTTGAGCACCTATTAGACAAGGTTAACAGAGGCCGATCGGAACGAAACTCGATGGGCATGTTCGACTCATGGCCCTGGAGGTCTGTAAGAATTTTAAAAGAAATCGGCCACTAGTTGGCGCTAACGAGTTTTATGGCTCTGTAATCACGTGGTGTTACACATATCATCACAATATGCATATCATTTGATAGATCTGCTCATGCTGAACAACTTTGCCTCAAGAACCATTGCTGTCAATCAAACCGTTCATTAAATATTTGTGAATATGTTAAAAACCTACTTTTGCGAACTAGTCCTAGGTTTTTCGCCCGATCGGAACCAAACCAGTCTAGGACAATTCTCTGGACTCTCTAGATCAATAATTATCAAAAAAAAGTTGAACTTTTGCATTTGGATGGCTGTAATAGGATCATTTATAAAATGGGCGTGGCAAAATACATTAAAAAGCCTATAAATCCTAAATAAAAACCCAGAACTTCACAAAAATTGGTGAACTTATGTGACATAACATCATTAACAAGCATGCAAAATTTCATGGAGATCGGACCATAGTTGGCGCTATAACTGTTAAAAGGCTTTAAAACTATATATTTCCTATGGTAAACTGCCTGTATTGGCTGTAAATGGTCTTTTCCATCTCTGATCATATCATTTTCATATCATAATGTTAAAAACTAGTGCAATACAATTCTCTGGACTCACTAGAACAATAATTGTCAGAAAAAGTTGAACTACTTCATTTGGATTGCTATAATAGGTTCACTTCAAAATGTGGCCTTTACCAATTGTCCCTGAAAGCCTATATCTCTTTAAAGAATGTTCAAACCTTCTTAAAAACAAGTCAGAACATGTGAAATATCACTCTGAACATGCATGAAAATTTTCAGACAGATCTGACAAAATTTGCCTCTATAACAGTTAAAAAGGTGAAAATGATATGAATATAATGGCATATTAAGCCAATAAGTGGTTTTTTACTGCCCCCTGCTGTTTAAAATAGTCATGTTCTCATATTGTTCTATAATTCATATTTAGACTTTATAAAATCACTATTTTAACATTTACAATTACATTTAGTCAAAATCCATCTGTTAAAGTATTAGTATTGACAGTTTGATCACATTATATATTTCAAATGTCTGTATCTACAACATAATGTGTGTGTAGTCTTAGGTTTCTGAATAAATTCTGAATCATCTGATTAATAGCTTACAAAGACTTTGTGAAATGTTTATAGACCATTGAAATATATTTTCATAATGACATATCCCAATAGCATTGAAAAAACAACAACATTTGTCTTGTGTGTGTGTGTGTGTGTGTGTGTGTGTGTGTGTGTGTGTGTGTGTGTGTGTGTGTGTGTGTGTGTGTGTGTGTGTGTGTGTGTGTAAACATGCATTATGGAGTTAAAATGGAAAAACTGGTTTGATTTAGTACAGAAAAATGGTGAAAATCATGAAGTTTAAAGTCAAAGTGAGCCAATAAGTGGTCTTCTACTGCCCTCTGCTGGCCATTCTACGTATTAATGAAGTCTACTCACATATGCTTTGGCATTCATTATACACTAAAAATCACTTATATAACAATAAGACACTAAAAAATAACGTATATAACAATTACTATTGTAGCACAATCATATTTTGTCAGAGTTTATCACTCATAAATCATATTTTGTCAGAGTATACAATCACAGTAAACAATGGTAAATCCTACTAGAATGTAGTATATCATGGTAAATCATGCTAGAATATGGCAAATCAGGCTAGAATCATAGTAAATAATACTAGAATGTGGTAAATTGTTGTGGGAGGAGCCTATTTTACTAAAATGGCTATAACTCAAGAAGTAAATGAGATATTTTCACCAAACTCAGTACACATGTGTATGGTTTCAATTTGAGGTCACAGTAAACATTTTTATGGAGATCGGACCATAGGTAGCGCTATAACTGTTAAAAAGCTTTAAAACCATATATATCCCATGGTAAACTGCCTGTATTGGCTGTAAATGGTCTTCTCCATCTATTATGTCCGTGGTTACATGCTTGCTAAATAAATCTTAATAACTTTTGATGCTTTTGTGCTTAAATGCCTAAAAGGCTTTAACTGGATCCAGACGGACAAAATGGCTATCTCCAAATTCACCTACGAGCAAAAAAAAAATTGTTATGGCCAATTTTGTCCAAAACCTACTTTTGCGAACTAGTCCTAGGTTTTTGGCCCAATCGGAACCAGACCAGTCTAGGACAATTCTATGGACTCTCTAGATCAATAATTATCGAAAAAAAAGTGGAACTTTTGCATTTGCCTGGCTGTAGCAGGGTAATTTAGGAAAGGGGTGGGACAAAAAAAACACTCAAAAGCCTATACAACCTAAGGGAAAACCCCAAACTTCACAAAAATCGATGAGCAGATGTGTCATAGCATGGTGAAGAAGCATGCCAAGTTTCGTGAAGATCGGACAAGAGGTGGCGCTATAACTGTCCAAAACGTCTCTTCTTATTAGGGGTTCAAGCACGAAGTGCTGAAACCCTATTGTAATTGTACTGATTTTTATTATTATTATTATTAATATTTGGATGGCTGTAATAGGGTCATTTATAAAATGGGCCTGGCAAAATACACTAAAAAGCCTATAAATCCTAAATGAAAACTCAAAACTTCACAAAAATTGGTGAGCATATGTCACATAACATCATTAACAAGCATGCCAAATTTTATGGACATCAGACCAAAGGTGGCACTATAACTGTTAAAAAGCTTTAAAACCACATATTTCCTATGGTAAATTGCCTGTATTGACTGTAAATGGTCTTTTCCATCTATTATGTCAGTGGTTAGATGCTTGCTAATTAAAATTTGATAACTTTTGTGCTTAAAAACCCTTAAAGGCCTTAATAGCTTGAACCCCGATAAATGCTGCTTGCAGCTTTAATTAGGGGTTCAAGCACGAAGTGCTGAAACCCTATTGTAATTGTACTGATTTTTATTATTAGGGGTTCAAGCACGAAGTGCTGAAACCCTATTGTAATTGTACTGATTTTTATTATTATTATTATTATTCTTCTGCCGTAAAACGCATCGTGCAGCCCAAACCGTAAGGGCTAGAGCTTTGAAACTTTGCCAGATGGTAGTACAAAAATCGAGGAGAGGTTCAGAGATTATGACCCCGATTGGCCCATAGGTGGCGCTATAGCGACCAAAAGCGCGAAACTGCTCATAACTCCTAGACCGTATGTCGCAGCCTCAAGTGTCTTATATCATTGGAAAGCTGGACGCCTGACGAACAAAACGTATATCTCCGATTTTATTTCCGTCATGATAGATTTTCCGCCATTTTGAATTTTGTCGAAAATCTACTTTTGCAAACTAGTCCCTGGTTTTTCGCCCGATCGGAACCAAACCAGTGCAGAATTGTTCTCTGGAGTCTGAAGATCAATAATTATCGAAAAAAAGTTGAAATTTCGATTCACAGTCGCTAGGGGGTGCAAAATTAACGTTGTGGGAGGAGCCTATTTTACTAAAATGGCTATAACTCCAGAAGTAATTCAGTAAACTTCACCAAACTTGGTATACATGTGTAGGAGGTCAGTCTGAGGTCACAGTAAAAAAATTGCGGCGATCGGCCACATGGTGGCGCTATAACATGACAAAAACATAAAACAGGCTATAACCACCTGACCGTTAGTCTGATTGACTTGAAAATTGGTATGCAGTGTCTTGGTCCAAGGTGCCATGTATGTCTATGAGGACATTGGTGTATCTCAAAAAACATGGCCGCCATTGGCCAATAAATTTGAGCACCTATTAGACAAGGTTAACAGAGGCCGATCGGAACGAAACTCGATGGGCATGTTCGACTCATGGCCCTGGAGGTCTGTAAGAATTTTAAAAGAAATCGGCCACTAGTTGGCGCTAACGAGTTTTATGGCTCTGTAATCACGTGGTGTTACACATATCATCACAATATGCATATCATTTGATAGATCTGCTCATGCTGAACAACTTTGCCTCAAGAACCATTGCTGTCAATCAAACCGTTCATTAAATATTTGTGAATATGTTAAAAACCTACTTTTGCGAACTAGTCCTAGGTTTTTCGCCCGATCGGAACCAAACCAGTCTAGGACAATTCTCTGGACTCTCTAGATCAATAATTATCAAAAAAAAGTTGAACTTTTGCATTTGGATGGCTGTAATAGGATCATTTATAAAATGGGCGTGGCAAAATACATTAAAAAGCCTATAAATCCTAAATAAAAACCCAGAACTTCACAAAAATTGGTGAACTTATGTGACATAACATCATTAACAAGCATGCAAAATTTCATGGAGATCGGACCATAGTTGGCGCTATAACTGTTAAAAGGCTTTAAAACTATATATTTCCTATGGTAAACTGCCTGTATTGGCTGTAAATGGTCTTTTCCATCTCTGATCATATCATTTTCATATCATAATGTTAAAAACTAGTGCAATACAATTCTCTGGACTCACTAGAACAATAATTGTCAGAAAAAGTTGAACTACTTCATTTGGATTGCTATAATAGGTTCACTTCAAAATGTGGCCTTTACCAATTGTCCCTGAAAGCCTATATCTCTTTAAAGAATGTTCAAACCTTCTTAAAAACAAGTCAGAACATGTGAAATATCACTCTGAACATGCATGAAAATTTTCAGACAGATCTGACAAAATTTGCCTCTATAACAGTTAAAAAGGTGAAAATGATATGAATATAATGGCATATTAAGCCAATAAGTGGTTTTTTACTGCCCCCTGCTGTTTAAAATAGTCATGTTCTCATATTGTTCTATAATTCATATTTAGACTTTATAAAATCACTATTTTAACATTTACAATTACATTTAGTCAAAATCCATCTGTTAAAGTATTAGTATTGACAGTTTGATCACATTATATATTTCAAATGTCTGTATCTACAACATAATGTGTGTGTGTAGTCTTAGGTTTCTGAATAAATTCTGAATCATCTGATTAATAGCTTACAAAGACTTTGTGAAATGTTTATAGACCATTGAAATATATTTTCATAATGACATATCCCAATAGCATTGAAAAAACAACATCATTTGTCTTGTGTGTGTGTGTGTGTGTGTGTGTGTGTGTGTGTGTGTGTGTGTGTGTGTGTGTGTGTGTGTGTGTGTGTGTGTGTAAACATGCATTATGGAGTTAAAATGGAAAAACTGGTTTGATTTAGTACAGAAAAATGGTGAAAATCATGAAGTTTAAAGTCAAAGTGAGCCAATAAGTGGTCTTCTACTGCCCTCTGCTGGCCATTCTACGTATTAATGAAGTCTACTCACATATGCTTTGGCATTCATTATACACTAAAAATCACTTATATAACAATAAGACACTAAAAAATAACGTATATAACAATTACTATTGTAGCACAATCATATTTTGTCAGAGTTTATCACTCATAAATCATATTTTGTCAGAGTATACAATCACAGTAAACAATGGTAAATCCTACTAGAATGTAGTATATCATGGTAAATCATGCTAGAATATGGCAAATCAGGCTAGAATCATAGTAAATAATACTAGAATGTGGTAAATTGTTGTGGGAGGAGCCTATTTTACTAAAATGGCTATAACTCAAGAAGTAAATGAGATATTTTCACCAAACTCAGTACACATGTGTATGGTTTCAATTTGAGGTCACAGTAAACATTTTTATGGAGATCGGACCATAGGTAGCGCTATAACTGTTAAAAAGCTTTAAAACCATATATATCCCATGGTAAACTGCCTGTATTGGCTGTAAATGGTCTTCTCCATCTATTATGTCCGTGGTTACATGCTTGCTAAATAAATCTTAATAACTTTTGATGCTTTTGTGCTTAAATGCCTAAAAGGCTTTAACTGGATCCAGACGGACAAAATGGCTATCTCCAAATTCACCTACGAGCAAAAAAAAAATTGTTATGGCCAATTTTGTCCAAAACCTACTTTTGCGAACTAGTCCTAGGTTTTTGGCCCAATCGGAACCAGACCAGTCTAGGACAATTCTATGGACTCTCTAGATCAATAATTATCGAAAAAAAAGTGGAACTTTTGCATTTGCCTGGCTGTAGCAGGGTAATTTAGGAAAGGGGTGGGACAAAAAAAACACTCAAAAGCCTATACAACCTAAGGGAAAACCCCAAACTTCACAAAAATCGATGAGCAGATGTGTCATAGCATGGTGAAGAAGCATGCCAAGTTTCGTGAAGATCGGACAAGAGGTGGCGCTATAACTGTCCAAAACGTCTCTTCTTATTAGGGGTTCAAGCACGAAGTGCTGAAACCCTATTGTAATTGTACTGATTTTTATTATTATTATTATTAATATTTGGATGGCTGTAATAGGGTCATTTATAAAATGGGCCTGGCAAAATACACTAAAAAGCCTATAAATCCTAAATGAAAACTCAAAACTTCACAAAAATTGGTGAGCATATGTCACATAACATCATTAACAAGCATGCCAAATTTTATGGACATCGGACCAAAGGTGGCACTATAACTGTTAAAAAGCTTTAAAACCACATATTTCCTATGGTAAATTGCCTGTATTGACTGTAAATGGTCTTTTCCATCTATTATGTCAGTGGTTAGATGCTTGCTAATTAAAATTTGATAACTTTTGTGCTTAAAAACCCTTAAAGGCCTTAATAGCTTGAACCCCGATAAATGCTGCTTGTTATTATTATTATTCTTCTGCCGTAAAACGCATCGTGCAGCCCAAACCGTAGGGGCTAGAGCATTGAAACTTTGCCAGATGGTAGTACAAAAATCGAGGAGAGGTTCAGAGATTATGACCACGATTGGCCCATAGGTGGCGCTATAGCGACCAAAAGCGCGAAACTGCTCATAACTCCTAGACCGTATGTCGTAGACTCAAGTGTCTTATATCATTGGAAAGCTGGACGCCTGACGAACAAAACGTATATCTCCGATTTCATTTCCGTCATGATAGATTTTCCGCCATTTTGAATTTTGTCAAAAACCTACTTTTGCGAACTAGTCCGTGGTTTTTTGCCCGATCGGAACCAAACCAGTGCAGAAATGTTCTCTAGAGTCTGAAGATTAATAATTATTGAAAAAAAGTTGAAATTTCGATTCACGGACGCTAAGGGTCGCCAAAATGGACGTTGTGGGAGGAGCCTATTTTACTAAAATGGTTATAACTCCAGAAGTAAATGAGGTATTTTCACCAAACTTGGTACACATATGTAAGAGGTCAATCTGAGGTCACGGTAAAAAAATCGCGGCGATTGGCCAAATGGTGGCGCTATAACATGAAAAAAACATAAAACAGGCTATAACCACCTGACCGTTAGTCCGATTGACTTGAAAATTGGTATGCAGTGTCTTGGTCCAAGGTGCCATGTATGTCTATGAGGACATTGGCGTATCTCAAAAAACATGGCCGCCATTGGCCAATGAAGTTGAGCACCTATTAGACAAGGTTAACGGAGGCCGATCAGAAGGAAACTCGGTGGGCATGTTCGACTCATGGCCCTAGAAGTCTGTAAGAATTTTGAAAGAAATCGGCCACTAGTTGGCGCTAACGAGTTTTATGGCTCTGTAATCACGTGGTGTTACACATATTATCACAAAATGCATATCATTTGATAGATCTGCTCATGCTGAACAACTTTGCCTCTAGAACCATTGCTGTCAATCAAACCTTTCATTAAATATTCATGAATATGTTAAAAACCTACTTTTGCGAACTAGTCCCTGGTTTTTCGCCCGATCGGAACCAGACCAGTCTAGGACAATTCTCTGGACTCTCTAGATCAATAATTATCGAAAAAAAGTTGAACTTTTGCATTTGGATGGCTTTAAAAGGGTCATTTATAAAATGGGCGTGGCAAAATACACTAAAAAGCCTATAAATCCTAAATGAAAACTCAAAACTTCACAAAAATTGGTGAGCATATGTCACATAACATCATTAACAAGCATGCCAAATTTTATGGACATCGGACCAAAGGTGGCACTATAACTGTTAAAAAGCTTTAAAACCACATATTTCCTATGGTAAATTGCCTGTATTGACTGTAAATGGTCTTTTCCATCTATTATGTCAGTGGTTAGATGCTTGCTAATTAAAATTTGATAACTTTTGTGCTTAAAAACCCTTAAAGGCCTTAATAGCTTGAACCCCGATAAATGCTGCTTGCAGCTTTAATTAGGGGTTCAAGCACGAAGTGCTGAAACCCTATTGTAATTGTACTGATTTTTATTATTATTATTATTATTATTCTTCTGCCGTAAAACGCATCGTGCAGCCCAAACCGTAGGGGCTAGAGCATTGAAACTTTGCCAGATGGTAGTACAAAAATCGAGGAGAGGTTCAGAGATTATGACCACGATTGGCCCATAGGTGGCGCTATAGCGACCAAAAGCGCGAAACTGCTCATAACTCCTAGACCGTATGTCGTAGACTCAAGTGTCTTATATCATTGGAAAGCTGGACGCCTGACGAACAAAACGTATATCTCCGATTTCATTTCCGTCATGATAGATTTTCCGCCATTTTGAATTTTGTCAAAAACCTACTTTTGCGAACTAGTCCGTGGTTTTTTGCCCGATCGGAACCAAACCAGTGCAGAAATGTTCTCTAGAGTCTGAAGATTAATAATTATTGAAAAAAAGTTGAAATTTCGATTCACGGACGCTAAGGGTCGCCAAAATGGACGTTGTGGGAGGAGCCTATTTTACTAAAATGGTTATAACTCCAGAAGTAAATGAGGTATTTTCACCAAACTTGGTACACATATGTAAGAGGTCAATCTGAGGTCACGGTAAAAAAATCGCGGCGATTGGCCAAATGGTGGCGCTATAACATGAAAAAAACATAAAACAGGCTATAACCACCTGACCGTTAGTCCGATTGACTTGAAAATTGGTATGCAGTGTCTTGGTCCAAGGTGCCATGTATGTCTATGAGGACATTGGCGTATCTCAAAAAACATGGCCGCCATTGGCCAATGAAGTTGAGCACCTATTAGACAAGGTTAACGGAGGCCGATCAGAAGGAAACTCGGTGGGCATGTTCGACTCATGGCCCTAGAAGTCTGTAAGAATTTTGAAAGAAATCGGCCACTAGTTGGCGCTAACGAGTTTTATGGCTCTGTAATCACGTGGTGTTACACATATTATCACAAAATGCATATCATTTGATAGATCTGCTCATGCTGAACAACTTTGCCTCTAGAACCATTGCTGTCAATCAAACCTTTCATTAAATATTCATGAATATGTTAAAAACCTACTTTTGCGAACTAGTCCCTGGTTTTTCGCCCGATCGGAACCAGACCAGTCTAGGACAATTCTCTGGACTCTCTAGATCAATAATTATCGAAAAAAAGTTGAACTTTTGCATTTGGATGGCTTTAAAAGGGTCATTTATAAAATGGGCGTGGCAAAATACACTAAAAAGCCTATAAATCCTAAATGAAAACTCAGAACTTCACAAAAATTGGTGAGCATATGTGTCATAACATCATAAACAAGCATGCAAAATTTTATGGAGATCGGACAATAGTTGGCGCTATAACTGGTAAAAGGCTTTAAAACCATATATTTCCTATGGTAAACTGCCTGTATTGGCTGTAAATGGTCTTTTCCATGTCTGATCATATAATTTTCATATCATAATGTTAAAAACTAGTGCATAACCATTCTCTGGATTCACTAGAACAATAGTTGTCAGAAAAAGTTGAACTACTTCATTTGGATAGCTATAATAGGTTCACTTCAAAATGTGGCCTTTACCAAGTGTCCCCGAAAGCCTATATCTCTTTAATGAATGTTCAAACCTTCTTAAAAACAAGTCAGAACATGTGAAATATCACTCTGAACATGCATGAAAATTTTCAGACAGATTGGACAAAATTTGCCTCTATAACAGTTAAAAATGTGAAAATGATATGAATATAATGGTATATTATCCAATAAGTGGTATTTTACTGCCCCCTGCTGTTTAAAATAGTCATTTTGTCATATTGTTCTATAATTTATATTTAGACTTTATAAAATCACTATTTTAACATTTACAATTACATTTAGTCAAAATCCATCGGTTAAAGTATAAGTATTGACAGTTTGATCACATCATATATTTCAAATGTCTGTATCTACAACATAATGTGTGTGTGTAGTCTTAGGTTTCTGAATAAATTCTGAATCATCTGATTAATAGCTTACAAAGACTTTGTGAAATGTTTATAGACCATTCAAATATATTTTCATAATGACATATCCCAATAGCACTGAAAAAACAACAACATTTGTCTTTGTGTGTGTGTGTGTGTGTGTGTGTGTGTGTGTGTGTGTGTGTGTGTGTGTGTGTGTGTGTGTGTGTGTGTGTGTAAACATGCATTATGGAGTTGAAAATCAAGAAGTTTAAAGTGAAAGTGAGCCAATATGTGGTCTTATACTGCCCTCTGCTGGCCATTTTACTTATTAATGAAGTCTACTCACATATGCTTTTGCATTCATTATACACTAAAAATCACTTATATAACAATAAGACACTAAAAAATCACTTATATAACAATTACTATTGTAGCACAATCATGCTAGAATCATAGTAAATAATACTAGAATGTGGTAAATTGTTGTGGGAGGAGCCTATTTTACTAAAATGGCTATAAGTCAAGAAGTAAATGAGATATCTTCACCAAACTCAGTACACATGTGTATGGGTTCAATTTGAGGTCACAGTAAGCAATTTTATGGAGATCGGACCATAGGTGGCGCTATAACTGTTAAAAAAGCTTTAAAACCATATATTTCCTATGGTACATTGCCTGTATTGGCTGTAAATGGTCTTTTTCATCTATTATGTCAGTGGTTAGATGCTTGCTAAATAAAACTAATAACTTTTGATGCTTTTGTGCTTAAAGGCCTTAAAGGCCTTAACTGCTTGAACCCCGATAAATGCTGCTTGCAGCTTTAATTATTATTATTATTCCGCCGTAAAACGCATCGTGCAGCCCAAACCGTAAGAGCTGGAACTTTGAAACTTTGACAGATGGTAGTACAAAAATCGAGGAAAGGTTCAGAGATTATGACCCCGATTGGCCCATAGGTGGCGCTATAACAACCAAAAGCGCGAAACTGCTCATAACTCCTAGACCGTATGTCGTAGACTCAAGTATCTTATATCATTGGAAAGCTGGACGCCTGACGAACAAAACGTATATCTCCGATTTAATTTCCGCCATGATAGATTTTCCGCCATTTTGAATTTTGTCAAAAATCTACTTTTGCGAACTAGTCCCTGTTTTTTTGCCCGATTGGAACCAAACTAGTGCAGAAATGTTCTCTGGAGACTGAATATCAATAATTATCGAAAAAAAGTGGAAATTTCGATTCACGGTCGCTAAGGGGCGCCAAAACGTACGTTGTGGGAGGGGCCTATTTTACTAAAATGGCTATAACTCCCGATGTAAATGAGGTATCTTCACCAAGCTTGGTACACATGTGTATGAGCTTACTCTGGGGTCACAGTAAAAAAATCGCGACGATTGGCCTCATGGTGGCGCTATAAAATGAAAAAAACATAAAACAGGCTATAACCACCTGACCGTTAGTCCGATTGACTTGAAAATTGGTATGCAGTGTCTTGGTCCAAGGTGCCATGTATGTGTATGAGGACATTGGCGTATCTCAAAAAACATGGCCGCCATCGGCCAACGAAGTTTGAGCACCTATTAGACAAGGTTATCGGAGGCCGATCGGAACGAAACTCAATGGGCATGTTCGGCTCATGGCCCTAAAGGTCTGTAAGAATTTTGAAAGAAATCGGCCACTAGTTGGCGCTAACGAGTTTTACGGCTCTGTAATCACGTGGTGTTACAAATATCCACACAATATGCATATCATTTGATAGATCTCCTCATCCTGAACAACTTTGCCTCAAAACCATTGCTGTCAATCAAACTGTTCATTAATTATTCATTAATATGTTAAAAACCTACTTTTGCGAACTAGTCCTAGGTTTTTCGCCCGATCGGAACCAGACCAGTCTAGGACAATTCTCTGGACTCTCTAGATCAATAATTATCGAAAAAAAGTTGAACTTTTGCATTTGGATGGCTTTAAAAGGGTCATTTATAAAATGGGCGTGGCAAAATACACTAAAAAGCCTATAAATCCTAAATGAAAACTCAGAACTTCACAAAAATTGGTCAGCATATGTGACATAACATCATTAACAAGCATGAAAAATTCTATGGAGATCGGACGATAGGTGGCGCTATAACTGTTAAAAAGCTTTAAAATCATATATTTCCTATGGTAAACTGCCTGTATTGGCTGTAAATGGTCTTTTCCATGTCTGATCATATAATTTTCATATCATAATGTTAAAAACTAGTGCATAACCATTCTCTGGATTCACTAGAACAATAGTTGTCAGAAAAAGTTGAACTACTTCATTTGGATAGCTATAATAGGTTCACTTCAAAATGTGGCCTTTACCAAGTGTCCCCGAAAGCCTATATCTCTTTAATGAATGTTCAAACCTTCTTAAAAACAAGTCAGAACATGTGAAATATCACTCTGAACATGCATGAAAATTTTCAGACAGATCGGACAAAATTTGCCTCTATAACAGTTAAAAAGGTGAAAATGATATGAATTAATGGCATGTTAAGCCAATAAGTGGTATTTTACTGCCCCCCGCTGTTTAAAATAGTCATTTTCTCATATTGGTATTGGTATCAGCCATGGTAAATCATGATAAATGATGGTGTGTGTGTGTGTGTGTGTGTGTGTGTGTGTGTGTGTGTGTGTGTGTGTGGTACAAATATAACAAAGGTTTTATTTTCCAACATGAAAACAAACATAACAGAGTGCTAGTGCACAAACAATAACCGACAATGATAATGGATGAGAGGGGAACTTAAATACACAGATCAAGACAAGGACAACAGGTGACGGTTATGATGATGAGGAGCAGGTGATGATGAGGAGGGTGATGAGGAGCAGGTGCAGGTGATGACGACAGATAGTGAATGTGATGAAGACAGAAGGTGAATGTGATGAAGGTGAATGTGACACCAATATCACTAAAACATTTGTGTGTGTGTGTGTGTGTGTGTGTGTGTGTGTGTGTGTGTGTGTGTAGCATTATTGTGTGTAGCATATGTAGCAAGTATGCATTATTGAGTTAACATGGAAACACTGGTTTGCTTTAGTGCAGAAAACTGGTCAAAATCATGAGGTTTAAAGTGAAAGTGAGCCAATAAGTGGTCTTCTACTGCCCTCTGCTGGCCATTCTACTTATTAATTAAATTTTTCCACATGTGCTTGCATTTATACTTGAATACACACTAAAAATCACTTATATAGCAATAACTATTATAACACAATCATATTTTGTCAGTGTTAATCACTTTATTTGCACTGACACTTCAAATAATTGCTAGTAATGTGGTAAATCATGGTAAATCATGGTTAACTATGCTGTGTGTGTGTGTGTGTGTGTGTGTGTGTGTGTGTGTGTGTGTGTGTGTGTGTGTGTGTGTGTGTGTGTGTGTGTGTGTGTGTGTGTGTGTAAGCATGCATTGAGTTAACATGGATAAACTGGTTTGCTTTAGTGCAGAAAACTGGTTTAAAGTGAAAGTGAGCCAATAAGTGGTCTTCTACTGCCCTCTGCTGGCCATTCTACTTATTAATGAAATATTTCAACATGTGCTTGCATTCATACTTGAATACACACTAAAAAAATCACTTATATAGCAATAACTTTTATAACACAATCATATTTTGTCAGTGTTAATCACTTTATTTGCACTGACACTTCAAATAATTGCTAGTAATGTGATAAATCAGGCTAGAAACATGGTAAATCAAAGTAAATAATACTAGATTGTCGTTTATCTCCTGGTAAATAATACTAGAACGTGGTATATCATGGTAAATCATGGTTAACTAAACTGTGTGTGTATGTGTGTGTGTGTGTGTGTGTGTGTGTGTGTGTGTGTGTGTGTGTGTGTGTGTGTGTGTGTAAGCATGCATTGAGTTAACATGGAAAAACTGGTTTGCTTTAGTGCAGAAAACTGGTTTAAAGTGAAAGTGAGCCAATAAGTGGTCTTCTAGTGCCCTCTGCTGGCCGATTGTATCAAAGCAGCTTCACAGTATTAAATTAAAATAATACAACAAGGTTTGTTTCTAGTGGAATTTATTGATAAAATCAAATTAGATATCCCCAGAATATCCCCAACTGAGCAAGCCAAAGGCAACAGTGGCAAGGAACCGAAAAACTCCATCAAGTGACCTAATAGTGTCCTAAAACTCCATCAGGTGACCCAATGGAGAAAAAAAAAACCTTGGGAGAACCCAGGCTCAGTCGGGGGCCAGTTCTCCTCTGGCGTTTATTAACTAGAGGCCGGATTGTAATTTGAACTGTAAGATTAAAAATATTATATGAATGCCTGGCTGAAGAGATGCGACTTTAATCTAGTTTTAAACTGGGAGAGCGAGTCTGAGCAACGAACAGTATCAGGAAGGCTATTCCAGAGTTTTGGAGCTTTTACATGTGCTTTTGCATTCATACTTGGACACACACTAAAAATCACGTATATAACTAACTATTATAACACAATAATATTTTGTCAGTGTTCATCACCTCATTTGCACTGACACTTCACATAATTGCTAGTAATGTGGTTAATCATGCTAGAAACATTGTAAATCATAGTAAATAATACTGAAATGAGGTGTATCAAGGTAAATCATGCTAGAATCCTAATAAATCATTCTGGAACATGGTATATGATAGTAAATCATGCTAGAATCATATTAAATAATTCTAGAATGTGGCAAATCGTTGTGGGAGGAGCCTATTTTACTCAAATGGCTATAACTCAAGAAGTAAATGAGATATCTTCACCAAACTCAGTACACATGTGTATGGGTTCAATTTGAGGTCACAGTAAACAATTTTATGGAGATCGGACCATAGGTGGCGCTATAACTGTTAAAAAGCTTTAAAACCATATATATCCCATGGCAAATTGCCTGTATTGGCTGTAAATGGTCTTTTCCATCTATTATGTCAGTGGTTACATGCTTGCTAAATAAATCTTAATAACTTTTGATGCTTTTGTGCTTAAATGCCTTAAAGGCCTTAACTGCTTGAACCCCGATAAATGCTGCTTGCAGCTTTAATTAGGGGTTCAAGCACGAAGTGCTGAAACCCTATTGTAATTGTACTGATTTTTAGGGGTTCAAGCACGAAGTGCTGAAACCCTATTGTAATTGTACTGATTTTTATTATTATTATTATTATTCTTCTGCCGTAAAACGCATCGTGCAGCCCAAACCGTAGGGGCTAGAGCATTGAAACTTTGCCAGATGGTAGTACAAAAATCGAGGAGAGGTTCAGAGATTATGACCACGATTGGCCCATAGGTGGCGCTATAGCGACCAAAAGCGCGAAACTGCTCATAACTCCTAGACCGTATGTCGTAGACTCAAGTGTCTTATATCATTGGAAAGCTGGACGCCTGACGAACAAAACGTATATCTCCGATTTCATTTCCGTCATGATAGATTTTCCGCCATTTTGAATTTTGTCAAAAACCTACTTTTGCGAACTAGTCCGTGGTTTTTTGCCCGATCGGAACCAAACCAGTGCAGAAATGTTCTCTAGAGTCTGAAGATTAATAATTATTGAAAAAAAGTTGAAATTTCGATTCACGGACGCTAAGGGTCGCCAAAATGGACGTTGTGGGAGGAGCCTATTTTACTAAAATGGTTATAACTCCAGAAGTAAATGAGGTATTTTCACCAAACTTGGTACACATATGTAAGAGGTCAATCTGAGGTCACGGTAAAGAAATCGCGGCGATTGGCCAAATGGTGGCGCTATAACATGAAAAAAACATAAAACAGGCTATAACCACCTGACCGTTAGTCCGATTGACTTGAAAATTGGTATGCAGTGTCTTGGTCCAAGGTGCCATGTATGTCTATGAGGACATTGGCGTATCTCAAAAAACATGGCCGCCATTGGCCAATGAAGTTGAGCACCTATTAGACAAGGTTAACGGAGGCCGATCAGAAGGAAACTCGGTGGGCATGTTCGACTCATGGCCCTAGAAGTCTGTAAGAATTTTGAAAGAAATCGGCCACTAGTTGGCGCTAACGAGTTTTATGGCTCTGTAATCACGTGGTGTTACACATATTATCACAAAATGCATATCATTTGATAGATCTGCTCATGCTGAACAACTTTGCCTCTAGAACCATTGCTGTCAATCAAACCTTTCATTAAATATTCATGAATATGTTAAAAACCTACTTTTGCGAACTAGTCCCTGGTTTTTCGCCCGATCGGAACCAGACCAGTCTAGGACAATTCTCTGGACTCTCTAGATCAATAATTATCGAAAAAAAGTTGAACTTTTGCATTTGGATGGCTTTAAAAGGGTCATTTATAAAATGGGCGTGGCAAAATACACTAAAAAGCCTATAAATCCTAAATGAAAACTCAGAACTTCACAAAAATTGGTGAGCATATGTGTCATAACATCATAAACAAGCATGCAAAATTTTATGGAGATCGGACAATAGTTGGCGCTATAACTGGTAAAAGGCTTTAAAACCATATATTTCCTATGGTAAACTGCCTGTATTGGCTGTAAATGGTCTTTTCCATGTCTGATCATATAATTTTCATATCATAATGTTAAAAACTAGTGCATAACCATTCTCTGGATTCACTAGAACAATAGTTGTCAGAAAAAGTTGAACTACTTCATTTGGATAGCTATAATAGGTTCACTTCAAAATGTGGCCTTTACCAAGTGTCCCCGAAAGCCTATATCTCTTTAATGAATGTTCAAACCTTCTTAAAAACAAGTCAGAACATGTGAAATATCACTCTGAACATGCATGGAAATTTTCAGACAGATCGGACAAAATTTGCCTCTATAACAGTTAAAAAGGTGAAAATGATATGAATATAATGGTATATTAAGCCAATAAGTGGTATTTTACTGCCCCCTGCTGTTTAAAATAGTAATTTTGTCATATTGTTCTATAATTTATATTGAGACTTTATAAAATCCCTATTTTAACATTTACAATTACATTTAGTCAAAATCCATCTGTTAAAGTATTAGTATTGACAGTTTGATCACATCATATATATCAAATATCTGTATCTACAACATAACGTGTGTGTGTGTAGTCTTAGGTTTCTGAATAATCTGATTAATAGCTTACAAAGACTTTGTGAAATGTTTATAGACCATTCAAATATATTTTCATAATGACATCCCAATAGCATTGAAAAAACAACAACATTTGTCTTTGTGTGTGTGTGTGTGTGTGTGTGTGTGTGTGTGTGTGTGTGTGTGTGTGTGTGTGTGTGTGTGCGTGTATACATGCATTATGGAGTTAAAATGGAAAAACTGGTTTGCTTTAGTGCAGAAAAATGGTGAAAAACAAGAAGTTTAAAGTGAAAGTGTGCCAATATGTGGTCTTCTACTGCCCTCTGCTGGCCATTCTACTTATTAATGAAGTCTACTCACATATGCTTTTACATTTATTAGACACTAAAAATCACTTATATAACAATAAGACACTAAAAAATCACTTATATAACAATTACTATTGTAGCACAATCGTGCTAGAATCATAGTAAATAATACTAGAATGTGGTAAATTGTTGTGGGAGGAGCCTATTTTACTAAAATGGCTATAAGTCAAGAAGTAAATGAGATATCTTTACCAAACTCAGTACACATGTGTATGGGTTCAATTTGAGGTCACAGTAAACAATTTTATGGAGACTGGACCATAGGTGGCGCTATAACTGTTAAAAAGCTTTAAAACCATATATTTCCTATGGTACATTGCCTGTATTGGCTGTAAATAGTCTTTTTCATCTATTATGTCAGTGGTTAGATGCTTGCTAAATAAAACTAATAACTTTTGATGCTTTTGTGCTTAAAGGCCTTAAAGGCCTTAACTGCTTGAACCCCGATAAATGCTGCTTGCAGCTTTAATTATTAGGGGTTCAAGCATGAAATGCTGAAACCCTATTGTAATTGTAAGGATTTGTAAAACGCATCGTGCAGGACAAACCGTAAGGCCTAGAGACTTGAAACCTGGCCAGATGGTAGGCCTCAATTTGGGGACAACCTATCAGAGTATGACCCCGATTGGCCCATAGGTGGCGCTACAGCGACCAAAAGTACAAAATCGCCCATGACTCTTAGACCGTTTGTCCCAGGATCAAGTGTCTTATATCGTTGGAATCCTTGGCTCAAGGCGGACAAAATGGCTATCTCCGATTTGCTCGCCGGCAGGGAAAATTTTCTTCTATGTCGAATTTTGTCCAAAACCTACTTTTGCGAACTAGTCCCTGGTTTTTCGCCCGATCGGAACCAAACCAGTCTAGGACAATTCTATGGACTCTCTAGATCAATAATTATCGAAAAAAAGTTGAACTTTTGCATTTGGGTGGCTGTAACAGGGTCATTTAGAAAAGGGGTGTGGCAAAATACACTAAAAAGCCTATAAATCCCAAATGAAAACTCAGAACTTTACCAAAATCGATGAGCATATGTGTCAGAACATGGTGAGGAAGCATGCAGAGTTTCATGGAGATCGGACCTTAGGTGGCGCTATAACTGGCAAAAAGCCTTCATTCTTATTAGAGGTTCAAGCATGAAATGCTGAAACCCTATTGTAATTGTAAGGATTTGTAAAACGCATCGTGCAGGACAAACCGTAAGGCCTAGAGACTTGAAACCTGGCCAGATGGTAGGCCTCAATTTGGGGACAACCTATCAGAGTATGACCCCGATTGGCCCATAGGTGGCGCTACAGCGACCAAAAGTACAAAATCGCCCATGACTCTTAGACCGTTTGTCCCAGGATCAAGTGTCTTATATCGTTGGAATCCTTGGCTCAAGGCGGACAAAATGGCTATCTCCGATTTGCTCGCCGGCAGGGAAAATTTTCTTCTATGTCGAATTTTGTCCAAAACCTACTTTTGCGAACTAGTCCCTGGTTTTTCGCCCGATCGGAACCAAACCAGTCTAGGACAATTCTATGGACTCTCTAGATCAATAATTATCGAAAAAAAGTTGAACTTTTGCATTTGGGTGGCTGTAACAGGGTCATTTAGAAAAGGGGTGTGGCAAAATACACTAAAAAGCCTATAAATCCCAAATGAAAACTCAGAACTTTACCAAAATCGATGAGCATATGTGTCAGAACATGGTGAGGAAGCATGCAGAGTTTCATGGAGATCGGACCTTAGGTGGCGCTATAACTGGCAAAAAGCCTTCATTCTTATTAGGGGTTCAAGCATGAAATGCTGAAACCCTATTGTAATTGTAAGGATTTGTAAAACGCATCGTGCAGGACAAACCGTAAGGCCTAGAGACTTGAAACCTGGCCAGATGGTAGGCCTCAATTTGGGGACAACCTATCAGAGTATGACCCCGATTGGCCCATAGGTGGCGCTACAGCGACCAAAAGTACAAAATCGCCCATGACTCTTAGACCGTTTGTCCCAGGATCAAGTGTCTTATATCGTTGGAATCCTTGGCTCAAGGTGGACAAAATGGCTATCTCCGATTTGCTCGCCGGCAGGGAAAATTTTCTTCTATGTCGAATTTTGTCCAAAACCTACTTTTGCGAACTAGTCCCTGGTTTTTCGCCCGATCGGAACCAAACCAGTCTAGGACAATTCTATGGACTCTCTAGATCAATAATTATCGAAAAAAAGTTGAACTTTTGCATTTGGGTGGCTGTAACAGGGTCATTTAGAAAAGGGGTGTGGCAAAATACACTAAAAAGCCTATAAATCCCAAATGAAAACTCAGAACTTTACCAAAATCGATGAGCATATGTGTCAGAACATGGTGAGGAAGCATGCAGAGTTTCATGGAGATCGGACCTTAGGTGGCGCTATAACTGGCAAAAAGCCTTCATTCTTATTAGGGGTTCAAGCATGAAATGCTGAAACCCTATTGTAATTGTAAGGATTTGTAAAACGCATCGTGCAGGACAAACCGTAAGGCCTAGAGACTTGAAACCTGGCCAGATGGTAGGCCTCAATTTGGGGACAACCTATCAGAGTATGACCCCGATTGGCCCATAGGTGGCGCTACAGCGACCAAAAGTACAAAATCGCCCATGACTCTTAGACCGTTTGTCCCAGGATCAAGTGTCTTATATCGTTGGAATCCTTGGCTCAAGGCGGACAAAATGGCTATCTCCGATTTGCTCGCCGGCAGGGAAAATTTTCTTCTATGTCGAATTTTGTCCAAAACCTACTTTTGCGAACTAGTCCCTGGTTTTTCGCCCGATCGGAACCAAACCAGTCTAGGACAATTCTATGGACTCTCTAGATCAATAATTATCGAAAAAAAGTTGAACTTTTGCATTTGGGTGGCTGTAACAGGGTCATTTAGAAAAGGGGTGTGGCAAAATACACTAAAAAGCCTATAAATCCCAAATGAAAACTCAGAACTTTACCAAAATCGATGAGCATATGTGTCAGAACATGGTGAGGAAGCATGCAGAGTTTCATGGAGATCGGACCTTAGGTGGCGCTATAACTGGCAAAAAGCCTTCATTCTTATTAGGGGTTCAAGCATGAAATGCTGAAACCCTATTGTAATTGTAAGGATTTGTAAAACGCATCGTGCAGGACAAACCGTAAGGCCTAGAGACTTGAAACCTGGCCAGATGGTAGGCCTCAATTTGGGGACAACCTATCAGAGTATGACCCCGATTGGCCCATAGGTGGCACTACAGCGACCAAAAGTACAAAATCGCCCATGACTCTTAGACCGTTTGTCCCAGGATCAAGTGTCTTATATCGTTGGAATCCTTGGCTCAAGGCGGACAAAATGGCTATCTCCGATTTGCTCGCCGGCAGGGAAAATTTTCTTCTATGTCGAATTTTGTCCAAAACCTACTTTTGCGAACTAGTCCCTGGTTTTTCGCCCGATCGGAACCAAACCAGTCTAGGACAATTCTATGGACTCTCTAGATCAATAATTATCGAAAAAAAGTTGAACTTTTGCATTTGGGTGGCTGTAACAGGGTCATTTAGAAAAGGGGTGTGGCAAAATACACTAAAAAGCCTATAAATCCCAAATGAAAACTCAGAACTTTACCAAAATCGATGAGCATATGTGTCAGAACATGGTGAGGAAGCATGCAGAGTTTCATGGAGATCGGACCTTAGGTGGCGCTATAACTGGCAAAAAGCCTTCATTCTTATTAGGGGTTCAAGCATGAAATGCTGAAACCCTATTGTAATTGTAAGGATTTGTAAAACGCATCGTGCAGGACAAACCGTAAGGCCTAGAGACTTGAAACCTGGCCAGATGGTAGGCCTCAATTTGGGGACAACCTATCAGAGTATGACCCCGATTGGCCCATAGGTGGCGCTACAGCGACCAAAAGTACAAAATCGCCCATGACTCTTAGACCGTTTGTCCCAGGATCAAGTGTCTTATATCGTTGGAATCCTTGGCTCAAGGCGGACAAAATGGCTATCTCCGATTTGCTCGCCGGCAGGGAAAATTTTCTTCTATGTCGAATTTTGTCCAAAACCTACTTTTGCGAACTAGTCCCTGGTTTTTCGCCCGATCGGAACCAAACCAGTCTAGGACAATTCTATGGACTCTCTAGATCAATAATTATCGAAAAAAAGTTGAACTTTTGCATTTGGGTGGCTGTAACAGGGTCATTTAGAAAAGGGGTGTGGCAAAATACACTAAAAAGCCTATAAATCCCAAATGAAAACTCAGAACTTTACCAAAATCGATGAGCATATGTGTCAGAACATGGTGAGGAAGCATGCAGAGTTTCATGGAGATCGGACCTTAGGTGGCGCTATAACTGGCAAAAAGCCTTCATTCTTATTAGGGGTTCAAGCATGAAATGCTGAAACCCTATTGTAATTGTAAGGATTTGTAAAACGCATCGTGCAGGACAAACCGTAAGGCCTAGAGACTTGAAACCTGGCCAGATGGTAGGCCTCAATTTGGGGACAACCTATCAGAGTATGACCCCGATTGGCCCATAGGTGGCGCTACAGCGACCAAAAGTACAAAATCGCCCATGACTCTTAGACCGTTTGTCCCAGGATCAAGTGTCTTATATCGTTGGAATCCTTGGCTCAAGGCGGACAAAATGGCTATCTCCGATTTGCTCGCCGGCAGGGAAAATTTTCTTCTATGTCGAATTTTGTCCAAAACCTACTTTTGCGAACTAGTCCCTGGTTTTTCGCCCGATCGGAACCAAACCAGTCTAGGACAATTCTATGGACTCTCTAGATCAATAATTATCGAAAAAAAGTTGAACTTTTGCATTTGGGTGGCTGTAACAGGGTCATTTAGAAAAGGGGTGTGGCAAAATACACTAAAAAGCCTATAAATCCCAAATGAAAACTCAGAACTTTACCAAAATCGATGAGCATATGTGTCAGAACATGGTGAGGAAGCATGCAGAGTTTCATGGAGATCGGACCTTAGGTGGCGCTATAACTGGCAAAAAGCCTTCATTCTTATTAGGGGTTCAAGCATGAAATGCTGAAACCCTATTGTAATTGTAAGGATTTGTAAAACGCATCGTGCAGGACAAACCGTAAGGCCTAGAGACTTGAAACCTGGCCAGATGGTAGGCCTCAATTTGGGGACAACCTATCAGAGTATGACCCCGATTGGCCCATAGGTGGCGCTACAGCGACCAAAAGTACAAAATCGCCCATGACTCTTAGACCGTTTGTCCCAGGATCAAGTGTCTTATATCGTTGGAATCCTTGGCTCAAGGCGGACAAAATGGCTATCTCCGATTTGCTCGCCGGCAGGGAAAATTTTCTTCTATGTCGAATTTTGTCCAAAACCTACTTTTGCGAACTAGTCCCTGGTTTTTCGCCCGATCGGAACCAAACCAGTCTAGGACAATTCTATGGACTCTCTAGATCAATAATTATCGAAAAAAAGTTGAACTTTTGCATTTGGGTGGCTGTAACAGGGTCATTTAGAAAAGGGGTGTGGCAAAATACACTAAAAAGCCTATAAATCCCAAATGAAAACTCAGAACTTTACCAAAATCGATGAGCATATGTGTCAGAACATGGTGAGGAAGCATGCAGAGTTTCATGGAGATCGGACCTTAGGTGGCGCTATAACTGGCAAAAAGCCTTCATTCTTATTAGGGGTTCAAGCATGAAATGCTGAAACCCTATTGTAATTGTAAGGATTTGTAAAACGCATCGTGCAGGACAAACCGTAAGGCCTAGAGACTTGAAACCTGGCCAGATGGTAGGCCTCAATTTGGGGACAACCTATCAGAGTATGACCCCGATTGGCCCATAGGTGGCGCTACAGCGACCAAAAGTACAAAATCGCCCATGACTCTTAGACCGTTTGTCCCAGGATCAAGTGTCTTATATCGTTGGAATCCTTGGCTCAAGGCGGACAAAATGGCTATCTCCGATTTGCTCGCCGGCAGGGAAAATTTTCTTCTATGTCGAATTTTGTCCAAAACCTACTTTTGCGAACTAGTCCCTGGTTTTTCGCCCGATCGGAACCAAACCAGTCTAGGACAATTCTATGGACTCTCTAGATCAATAATTATCGAAAAAAAGTTGAACTTTTGCATTTGGGTGGCTGTAACAGGGTCATTTAGAAAAGGGGTGTGGCAAAATACACTAAAAAGCCTATAAATCCCAAATGAAAACTCAGAACTTTACCAAAATCGATGAGCATATGTGTCAGAACATGGTGAGGAAGCATGCAGAGTTTCATGGAGATCGGACCTTAGGTGGCGCTATAACTGGCAAAAAGCCTTCATTCTTATTAGGGGTTCAAGCATGAAATGCTGAAACCCTATTGTAATTGTAAGGATTTGTAAAACGCATCGTGCAGGACAAACCGTAAGGCCTAGAGACTTGAAACCTGGCCAGATGGTAGGCCTCAATTTGGGGACAACCTATCAGAGTATGACCCCGATTGGCCCATAGGTGGCACTACAGCGACCAAAAGTACAAAATCGCCCATGACTCTTAGACCGTTTGTCCCAGGATCAAGTGTCTTATATCGTTGGAATCCTTGGCTCAAGGCGGACAAAATGGCTATCTCCGATTTGCTCGCCGGCAGGGAAAATTTTCTTCTATGTCGAATTTTGTCCAAAACCTACTTTTGCGAACTAGTCCCTGGTTTTTCGCCCGATCGGAACCAAACCAGTCTAGGACAATTCTATGGACTCTCTAGATCAATAATTATCGAAAAAAAGTTGAACTTTTGCATTTGGGTGGCTGTAACAGGGTCATTTAGAAAAGGGGTGTGGCAAAATACACTAAAAAGCCTATAAATCCCAAATGAAAACTCAGAACTTTACCAAAATCGATGAGCATATGTGTCAGAACATGGTGAGGAAGCATGCAGAGTTTCATGGAGATCGGACCTTAGGTGGCGCTATAACTGGCAAAAAGCCTTCATTCTTATTAGGGGTTCAAGCATGAAATGCTGAAACCCTATTGTAATTGTAAGGATTTGTAAAACGCATCGTGCAGGACAAACCGTAAGGCCTAGAGACTTGAAACCTGGCCAGATGGTAGGCCTCAATTTGGGGACAACCTATCAGAGTATGACCCCGATTGGCCCATAGGTGGCGCTACAGCGACCAAAAGTACAAAATCGCCCATGACTCTTAGACCGTTTGTCCCAGGATCAAGTGTCTTATATCGTTGGAATCCTTGGCTCAAGGCGGACAAAATGGCTATCTCCGATTTGCTCGCCGGCAGGGAAAATTTTCTTCTATGTCGAATTTTGTCCAAAACCTACTTTTGCGAACTAGTCCCTGGTTTTTCGCCCGATCGGAACCAAACCAGTCTAGGACAATTCTATGGACTCTCTAGATCAATAATTATCGAAAAAAAGTTGAACTTTTGCATTTGGGTGGCTGTAACAGGGTCATTTAGAAAAGGGGTGTGGCAAAATACACTAAAAAGCCTATAAATCCCAAATGAAAACTCAGAACTTTACCAAAATCGATGAGCATATGTGTCAGAACATGGTGAGGAAGCATGCAGAGTTTCATGGAGATCGGACCTTAGGTGGCGCTATAACTGGCAAAAAGCCTTCATTCTTATTAGGGGTTCAAGCATGAAATGCTGAAACCCTATTGTAATTGTAAGGATTTGTAAAACGCATCGTGCAGGACAAACCGTAAGGCCTAGAGACTTGAAACCTGGCCAGATGGTAGGCCTCAATTTGGGGACAACCTATCAGAGTATGACCCCGATTGGCCCATAGGTGGCGCTACAGCGACCAAAAGTACAAAATCGCCCATGACTCTTAGACCGTTTGTCCCAGGATCAAGTGTCTTATATCGTTGGAATCCTTGGCTCAAGGCGGACAAAATGGCTATCTCCGATTTGCTCGCCGGCAGGGAAAATTTTCTTCTATGTCGAATTTTGTCCAAAACCTACTTTTGCGAACTAGTCCCTGGTTTTTCGCCCGATCGGAACCAAACCAGTCTAGGACAATTCTATGGACTCTCTAGATCAATAATTATCGAAAAAAAGTTGAACTTTTGCATTTGGGTGGCTGTAACAGGGTCATTTAGAAAAGGGGTGTGGCAAAATACACTAAAAAGCCTATAAATCCCAAATGAAAACTCAGAACTTTACCAAAATCGATGAGCATATGTGTCAGAACATGGTGAGGAAGCATGCAGAGTTTCATGGAGATCGGACCTTAGGTGGCGCTATAACTGGCAAAAAGCCTTCATTCTTATTAGGGGTTCAAGCATGAAATGCTGAAACCCTATTGTAATTGTAAGGATTTGTAAAACGCATCGTGCAGGACAAACCGTAAGGCCTAGAGACTTGAAACCTGGCCAGATGGTAGGCCTCAATTTGGGGACAACCTATCAGAGTATGACCCCGATTGGCCCATAGGTGGCGCTACAGCGACCAAAAGTACAAAATCGCCCATGACTCTTAGACCGTTTGTCCCAGGATCAAGTGTCTTATATCGTTGGAATCCTTGGCTCAAGGCGGACAAAATGGCTATCTCCGATTTGCTCGCCGGCAGGGAAAATTTTCTTCTATGTCGAATTTTGTCCAAAACCTACTTTTGCGAACTAGTCCCTGGTTTTTCGCCCGATCGGAACCAAACCAGTCTAGGACAATTCTATGGACTCTCTAGATCAATAATTATCGAAAAAAAGTTGAACTTTTGCATTTGGGTGGCTGTAACAGGGTCATTTAGAAAAGGGGTGTGGCAAAATACACTAAAAAGCCTATAAATCCCAAATGAAAACTCAGAACTTTACCAAAATCGATGAGCATATGTGTCAGAACATGGTGAGGAAGCATGCAGAGTTTCATGGAGATCGGACCTTAGGTGGCGCTATAACTGGCAAAAAGCCTTCATTCTTATTAGGGGTTCAAGCATGAAATGCTGAAACCCTATTGTAATTGTAAGGATTTGTAAAACGCATCGTGCAGGACAAACCGTAAGGCCTAGAGACTTGAAACCTGGCCAGATGGTAGGCCTCAATTTGGGGACAACCTATCAGAGTATGACCCCGATTGGCCCATAGGTGGCGCTACAGCGACCAAAAGTACAAAATCGCCCATGACTCTTAGACCGTTTGTCCCAGGATCAAGTGTCTTATATCGTTGGAATCCTTGGCTCAAGGCGGACAAAATGGCTATCTCCGATTTGCTCGCCGGCAGGGAAAATTTTCTTCTATGTCGAATTTTGTCCAAAACCTACTTTTGCGAACTAGTCCCTGGTTTTTCGCCCGATCGGAACCAAACCAGTCTAGGACAATTCTATGGACTCTCTAGATCAATAATTATCGAAAAAAAGTTGAACTTTTGCATTTGGGTGGCTGTAACAGGGTCATTTAGAAAAGGGGTGTGGCAAAATACACTAAAAAGCCTATAAATCCCAAATGAAAACTCAGAACTTTACCAAAATCGATGAGCATATGTGTCAGAACATGGTGAGGAAGCATGCAGAGTTTCATGGAGATCGGACCTTAGGTGGCGCTATAACTGGCAAAAAGCCTTCATTCTTATTAGAGGTTCAAGCATGAAATGCTGAAACCCTATTGTAATTGTAAGGATTTGTAAAACGCATCGTGCAGGACAAACCGTAAGGCCTAGAGACTTGAAACCTGGCCAGATGGTAGGCCTCAATTTGGGGACAACCTATCAGAGTATGACCCCGATTGGCCCATAGGTGGCGCTACAGCGACCAAAAGTACAAAATCGCCCATGACTCTTAGACCGTTTGTCCCAGGATCAAGTGTCTTATATCGTTGGAATCCTTGGCTCAAGGCGGACAAAATGGCTATCTCCGATTTGCTCGCCGGCAGGGAAAATTTTCTTCTATGTCGAATTTTGTCCAAAACCTACTTTTGCGAACTAGTCCCTGGTTTTTCGCCCGATCGGAACCAAACCAGTCTAGGACAATTCTATGGACTCTCTAGATCAATAATTATCGAAAAAAAGTTGAACTTTTGCATTTGGGTGGCTGTAACAGGGTCATTTAGAAAAGGGGTGTGGCAAAATACACTAAAAAGCCTATAAATCCCAAATGAAAACTCAGAACTTTACCAAAATCGATGAGCATATGTGTCAGAACATGGTGAGGAAGCATGCAGAGTTTCATGGAGATCGGACCTTAGGTGGCGCTATAACTGGCAAAAAGCCTTCATTCTTATTAGGGGTTCAAGCATGAAATGCTGAAACCCTATTGTAATTGTAAGGATTTGTAAAACGCATCGTGCAGGACAAACCGTAAGGCCTAGAGACTTGAAACCTGGCCAGATGGTAGGCCTCAATTTGGGGACAACCTATCAGAGTATGACCCCGATTGGCCCATAGGTGGCGCTACAGCGACCAAAAGTACAAAATCGCCCATGACTCTTAGACCGTTTGTCCCAGGATCAAGTGTCTTATATCGTTGGAATCCTTGGCTCAAGGCGGACAAAATGGCTATCTCCGATTTGCTCGCCGGCAGGGAAAATTTTCTTCTATGTCGAATTTTGTCCAAAACCTACTTTTGCGAACTAGTCCCTGGTTTTTCGCCCGATCGGAACCAAACCAGTCTAGGACAATTCTATGGACTCTCTAGATCAATAATTATCGAAAAAAAGTTGAACTTTTGCATTTGGGTGGCTGTAACAGGGTCATTTAGAAAAGGGGTGTGGCAAAATACACTAAAAAGCCTATAAATCCCAAATGAAAACTCAGAACTTTACCAAAATCGATGAGCATATGTGTCAGAACATGGTGAGGAAGCATGCAGAGTTTCATGGAGATCGGACCTTAGGTGGCGCTATAACTGGCAAAAAGCCTTCATTCTTATTAGGGGTTCAAGCATGAAATGCTGAAACCCTATTGTAATTGTAAGGATTTGTAAAACGCATCGTGCAGGACAAACCGTAAGGCCTAGAGACTTGAAACCTGGCCAGATGGTAGGCCTCAATTTGGGGACAACCTATCAGAGTATGACCCCGATTGGCCCATAGGTGGCGCTACAGCGACCAAAAGTACAAAATCGCCCATGACTCTTAGACCGTTTGTCCCAGGATCAAGTGTCTTATATCGTTGGAATCCTTGGCTCAAGGCGGACAAAATGGCTATCTCCGATTTGCTCGCCGGCAGGGAAAATTTTCTTCTATGTCGAATTTTGTCCAAAACCTACTTTTGCGAACTAGTCCCTGGTTTTTCGCCCGATCGGAACCAAACCAGTCTAGGACAATTCTATGGACTCTCTAGATCAATAATTATCGAAAAAAAGTTGAACTTTTGCATTTGGGTGGCTGTAACAGGGTCATTTAGAAAAGGGGTGTGGCAAAATACACTAAAAAGCCTATAAATCCCAAATGAAAACTCAGAACTTTACCAAAATCGATGAGCATATGTGTCAGAACATGGTGAGGAAGCATGCAGAGTTTCATGGAGATCGGACCTTAGGTGGCGCTATAACTGGCAAAAAGCCTTCATTCTTATTAGGGGTTCAAGCATGAAATGCTGAAACCCTATTGTAATTGTAAGGATTTGTAAAACGCATCGTGCAGGACAAACCGTAAGGCCTAGAGACTTGAAACCTGGCCAGATGGTAGGCCTCAATTTGGGGACAACCTATCAGAGTATGACCCCGATTGGCCCATAGGTGGCGCTACAGCGACCAAAAGTACAAAATCGCCCATGACTCTTAGACCGTTTGTCCCAGGATCAAGTGTCTTATATCGTTGGAATCCTTGGCTCAAGGCGGACAAAATGGCTATCTCCGATTTGCTCGCCGGCAGGGAAAATTTTCTTCTATGTCGAATTTTGTCCAAAACCTACTTTTGCGAACTAGTCCCTGGTTTTTCGCCCGATCGGAACCAAACCAGTCTAGGACAATTCTATGGACTCTCTAGATCAATAATTATCGAAAAAAAGTTGAACTTTTGCATTTGGGTGGCTGTAACAGGGTCATTTAGAAAAGGGGTGTGGCAAAATACACTAAAAAGCCTATAAATCCCAAATGAAAACTCAGAACTTTACCAAAATCGATGAGCATATGTGTCAGAACATGGTGAGGAAGCATGCAGAGTTTCATGGAGATCGGACCTTAGGTGGCGCTATAACTGGCAAAAAGCCTTCATTCTTATTAGGGGTTCAAGCATGAAATGCTGAAACCCTATTGTAATTGTAAGGATTTGTAAAACGCATCGTGCAGGACAAACCGTAAGGCCTAGAGACTTGAAACCTGGCCAGATGGTAGGCCTCAATTTGGGGACAACCTATCAGAGTATGACCCCGATTGGCCCATAGGTGGCGCTACAGCGACCAAAAGTACAAAATCGCCCATGACTCTTAGACCGTTTGTCCCAGGATCAAGTGTCTTATATCGTTGGAATCCTTGGCTCAAGGCGGACAAAATGGCTATCTCCGATTTGCTCGCCGGCAGGGAAAATTTTCTTCTATGTCGAATTTTGTCCAAAACCTACTTTTGCGAACTAGTCCCTGGTTTTTCGCCCGATCGGAACCAAACCAGTCTAGGACAATTCTATGGACTCTCTAGATCAATAATTATCGAAAAAAAGTTGAACTTTTGCATTTGGGTGGCTGTAACAGGGTCATTTAGAAAAGGGGTGTGGCAAAATACACTAAAAAGCCTATAAATCCCAAATGAAAACTCAGAACTTTACCAAAATCGATGAGCATATGTGTCAGAACATGGTGAGGAAGCATGCAGAGTTTCATGGAGATCGGACCTTAGGTGGCGCTATAACTGGCAAAAAGCCTTCATTCTTATTAGGGGTTCAAGCATGAAATGCTGAAACCCTATTGTAATTGTAAGGATTTGTAAAACGCATCGTGCAGGACAAACCGTAAGGCCTAGAGACTTGAAACCTGGCCAGATGGTAGGCCTCAATTTGGGGACAACCTATCAGAGTATGACCCCGATTGGCCCATAGGTGGCGCTACAGCGACCAAAAGTACAAAATCGCCCATGACTCTTAGACCGTTTGTCCCAGGATCAAGTGTCTTATATCGTTGGAATCCTTGGCTCAAGGCGGACAAAATGGCTATCTCCGATTTGCTCGCCGGCAGGGAAAATTTTCTTCTATGTCGAATTTTGTCCAAAACCTACTTTTGCGAACTAGTCCCTGGTTTTTCGCCCGATCGGAACCAAACCAGTCTAGGACAATTCTATGGACTCTCTAGATCAATAATTATCGAAAAAAAGTTGAACTTTTGCATTTGGGTGGCTGTAACAGGGTCATTTAGAAAAGGGGTGTGGCAAAATACACTAAAAAGCCTATAAATCCCAAATGAAAACTCAGAACTTTACCAAAATCGATGAGCATATGTGTCAGAACATGGTGAGGAAGCATGCAGAGTTTCATGGAGATCGGACCTTAGGTGGCGCTATAACTGGCAAAAAGCCTTCATTCTTATTAGAGGTTCAAGCATGAAATGCTGAAACCCTATTGTAATTGTAAGGATTTGTAAAACGCATCGTGCAGGACAAACCGTAAGGCCTAGAGACTTGAAACCTGGCCAGATGGTAGGCCTCAATTTGGGGACAACCTATCAGAGTATGACCCCGATTGGCCCATAGGTGGCGCTACAGCGACCAAAAGTACAAAATCGCCCATGACTCTTAGACCGTTTGTCCCAGGATCAAGTGTCTTATATCGTTGGAATCCTTGGCTCAAGGCGGACAAAATGGCTATCTCCGATTTGCTCGCCGGCAGGGAAAATTTTCTTCTATGTCGAATTTTGTCCAAAACCTACTTTTGCGAACTAGTCCCTGGTTTTTCGCCCGATCGGAACCAAACCAGTCTAGGACAATTCTATGGACTCTCTAGATCAATAATTATCGAAAAAAAGTTGAACTTTTGCATTTGGGTGGCTGTAACAGGGTCATTTAGAAAAGGGGTGTGGCAAAATACACTAAAAAGCCTATAAATCCCAAATGAAAACTCAGAACTTTACCAAAATCGATGAGCATATGTGTCAGAACATGGTGAGGAAGCATGCAGAGTTTCATGGAGATCGGACCTTAGGTGGCGCTATAACTGGCAAAAAGCCTTCATTCTTATTAGGGGTTCAAGCATGAAATGCTGAAACCCTATTGTAATTGTAAGGATTTGTAAAACGCATCGTGCAGGACAAACCGTAAGGCCTAGAGACTTGAAACCTGGCCAGATGGTAGGCCTCAATTTGGGGACAACCTATCAGAGTATGACCCCGATTGGCCCATAGGTGGCGCTACAGCGACCAAAAGTACAAAATCGCCCATGACTCTTAGACCGTTTGTCCCAGGATCAAGTGTCTTATATCGTTGGAATCCTTGGCTCAAGGCGGACAAAATGGCTATCTCCGATTTGCTCGCCGGCAGGGAAAATTTTCTTCTATGTCGAATTTTGTCCAAAACCTACTTTTGCGAACTAGTCCCTGGTTTTTCGCCCGATCGGAACCAAACCAGTCTAGGACAATTCTATGGACTCTCTAGATCAATAATTATCGAAAAAAAGTTGAACTTTTGCATTTGGGTGGCTGTAACAGGGTCATTTAGAAAAGGGGTGTGGCAAAATACACTAAAAAGCCTATAAATCCCAAATGAAAACTCAGAACTTTACCAAAATCGATGAGCATATGTGTCAGAACATGGTGAGGAAGCATGCAGAGTTTCATGGAGATCGGACCTTAGGTGGCGCTATAACTGGCAAAAAGCCTTCATTCTTATTAGGGGTTCAAGCATGAAATGCTGAAACCCTATTGTAATTGTAAGGATTTGTAAAACGCATCGTGCAGGACAAACCGTAAGGCCTAGAGACTTGAAACCTGGCCAGATGGTAGGCCTCAATTTGGGGACAACCTATCAGAGTATGACCCCGATTGGCCCATAGGTGGCGCTACAGCGACCAAAAGTACAAAATCGCCCATGACTCTTAGACCGTTTGTCCCAGGATCAAGTGTCTTATATCGTTGGAATCCTTGGCTCAAGGCGGACAAAATGGCTATCTCCGATTTGCTCGCCGGCAGGGAAAATTTTCTTCTATGTCGAATTTTGTCCAAAACCTACTTTTGCGAACTAGTCCCTGGTTTTTCGCCCGATCGGAACCAAACCAGTCTAGGACAATTCTATGGACTCTCTAGATCAATAATTATCGAAAAAAAGTTGAACTTTTGCATTTGGGTGGCTGTAACAGGGTCATTTAGAAAAGGGGTGTGGCAAAATACACTAAAAAGCCTATAAATCCCAAATGAAAACTCAGAACTTTACCAAAATCGATGAGCATATGTGTCAGAACATGGTGAGGAAGCATGCAGAGTTTCATGGAGATCGGACCTTAGGTGGCGCTATAACTGGCAAAAAGCCTTCATTCTTATTAGGGGTTCAAGCATGAAATGCTGAAACCCTATTGTAATTGTAAGGATTTGTAAAACGCATCGTGCAGGACAAACCGTAAGGCCTAGAGACTTGAAACCTGGCCAGATGGTAGGCCTCAATTTGGGGACAACCTATCAGAGTATGACCCCGATTGGCCCATAGGTGGCGCTACAGCGACCAAAAGTACAAAATCGCCCATGACTCTTAGACCGTTTGTCCCAGGATCAAGTGTCTTATATCGTTGGAATCCTTGGCTCAAGGCGGACAAAATGGCTATCTCCGATTTGCTCGCCGGCAGGGAAAATTTTCTTCTATGTCGAATTTTGTCCAAAACCTACTTTTGCGAACTAGTCCCTGGTTTTTCGCCCGATCGGAACCAAACCAGTCTAGGACAATTCTATGGACTCTCTAGATCAATAATTATCGAAAAAAAGTTGAACTTTTGCATTTGGGTGGCTGTAACAGGGTCATTTAGAAAAGGGGTGTGGCAAAATACACTAAAAAGCCTATAAATCCCAAATGAAAACTCAGAACTTTACCAAAATCGATGAGCATATGTGTCAGAACATGGTGAGGAAGCATGCAGAGTTTCATGGAGATCGGACCTTAGGTGGCGCTATAACTGGCAAAAAGCCTTCATTCTTATTAGGGGTTCAAGCATGAAATGCTGAAACCCTATTGTAATTGTAAGGATTTGTAAAACGCATCGTGCAGGACAAACCGTAAGGCCTAGAGACTTGAAACCTGGCCAGATGGTAGGCCTCAATTTGGGGACAACCTATCAGAGTATGACCCCGATTGGCCCATAGGTGGCGCTACAGCGACCAAAAGTACAAAATCGCCCATGACTCTTAGACCGTTTGTCCCAGGATCAAGTGTCTTATATCGTTGGAATCCTTGGCTCAAGGCGGACAAAATGGCTATCTCCGATTTGCTCGCCGGCAGGGAAAATTTTCTTCTATGTCGAATTTTGTCCAAAACCTACTTTTGCGAACTAGTCCCTGGTTTTTCGCCCGATCGGAACCAAACCAGTCTAGGACAATTCTATGGACTCTCTAGATCAATAATTATCGAAAAAAAGTTGAACTTTTGCATTTGGGTGGCTGTAACAGGGTCATTTAGAAAAGGGGTGTGGCAAAATACACTAAAAAGCCTATAAATCCCAAATGAAAACTCAGAACTTTACCAAAATCGATGAGCATATGTGTCAGAACATGGTGAGGAAGCATGCAGAGTTTCATGGAGATCGGACCTTAGGTGGCGCTATAACTGGCAAAAAGCCTTCATTCTTATTAGGGGTTCAAGCATGAAATGCTGAAACCCTATTGTAATTGTAAGGATTTGTAAAACGCATCGTGCAGGACAAACCGTAAGGCCTAGAGACTTGAAACCTGGCCAGATGGTAGGCCTCAATTTGGGGACAACCTATCAGAGTATGACCCCGATTGGCCCATAGGTGGCGCTACAGCGACCAAAAGTACAAAATCGCCCATGACTCTTAGACCGTTTGTCCCAGGATCAAGTGTCTTATATCGTTGGAATCCTTGGCTCAAGGCGGACAAAATGGCTATCTCCGATTTGCTCGCCGGCAGGGAAAATTTTCTTCTATGTCGAATTTTGTCCAAAACCTACTTTTGCGAACTAGTCCCTGGTTTTTCGCCCGATCGGAACCAAACCAGTCTAGGACAATTCTATGGACTCTCTAGATCAATAATTATCGAAAAAAAGTTGAACTTTTGCATTTGGGTGGCTGTAACAGGGTCATTTAGAAAAGGGGTGTGGCAAAATACACTAAAAAGCCTATAAATCCCAAATGAAAACTCAGAACTTTACCAAAATCGATGAGCATATGTGTCAGAACATGGTGAGGAAGCATGCAGAGTATCATGGAGATCGGACCTTAGGTGGCGCTATAACTGGCAAAAAGCCTTCATTCTTATTAGGGGTTCAAGCATGAAATGCTGAAACCCTATTGTAATTGTAAGGATTTGTAAAACGCATCGTGCAGGACAAACCGTAAGGCCTAGAGACTTGAAACCTGGCCAGATGGTAGGCCTCAATTTGGGGACAACCTATCAGAGTATGACCCCGATTGGCCCATAGGTGGCGCTACAGCGACCAAAAGTACAAAATCGCCCATGACTCTTAGACCGTTTGTCCCAGGATCAAGTGTCTTATATCGTTGGAATCCTTGGCTCAAGGCGGACAAAATGGCTATCTCCGATTTGCTCGCCGGCAGGGAAAATTTTCTTCTATGTCGAATTTTGTCCAAAACCTACTTTTGCGAACTAGTCCCTGGTTTTTCGCCCGATCGGAACCAAACCAGTCTAGGACAATTCTATGGACTCTCTAGATCAATAATTATCGAAAAAAAGTTGAACTTTTGCATTTGGGTGGCTGTAACAGGGTCATTTAGAAAAGGGGTGTGGCAAAATACACTAAAAAGCCTATAAATCCCAAATGAAAACTCAGAACTTTACCAAAATCGATGAGCATATGTGTCAGAACATGGTGAGGAAGCATGCAGAGTTTCATGGAGATCGGACCTTAGGTGGCGCTATAACTGGCAAAAAGCCTTCATTCTTATTAGGGGTTCAAGCATGAAATGCTGAAACCCTATTGTAATTGTAAGGATTTGTAAAACGCATCGTGCAGGACAAACCGTAAGGCCTAGAGACTTGAAACCTGGCCAGATGGTAGGCCTCAATTTGGGGACAACCTATCAGAGTATGACCCCGATTGGCCCATAGGTGGCGCTACAGCGACCAAAAGTACAAAATCGCCCATGACTCTTAGACCGTTTGTCCCAGGATCAAGTGTCTTATATCGTTGGAATCCTTGGCTCAAGGCGGACAAAATGGCTATCTCCGATTTGCTCGCCGGCAGGGAAAATTTTCTTCTATGTCGAATTTTGTCCAAAACCTACTTTTGCGAACTAGTCCCTGGTTTTTCGCCCGATCGGAACCAAACCAGTCTAGGACAATTCTATGGACTCTCTAGATCAATAATTATCGAAAAAAAGTTGAACTTTTGCATTTGGGTGGCTGTAACAGGGTCATTTAGAAAAGGGGTGTGGCAAAATACACTAAAAAGCCTATAAATCCCAAATGAAAACTCAGAACTTTACCAAAATCGATGAGCATATGTGTCAGAACATGGTGAGGAAGCATGCAGAGTTTCATGGAGATCGGACCTTAGGTGGCGCTATAACTGGCAAAAAGCCTTCATTCTTATTAGGGGTTCAAGCATGAAATGCTGAAACCCTATTGTAATTGTAAGGATTTGTAAAACGCATCGTGCAGGACAAACCGTAAGGCCTAGAGACTTGAAACCTGGCCAGATGGTAGGCCTCAATTTGGGGACAACCTATCAGAGTATGACCCCGATTGGCCCATAGGTGGCGCTACAGCGACCAAAAGTACAAAATCGCCCATGACTCTTAGACCGTTTGTCCCAGGATCAAGTGTCTTATATCGTTGGAATCCTTGGCTCAAGGCGGACAAAATGGCTATCTCCGATTTGCTCGCCGGCAGGGAAAATTTTCTTCTATGTCGAATTTTGTCCAAAACCTACTTTTGCGAACTAGTCCCTGGTTTTTCGCCCGATCGGAACCAAACCAGTCTAGGACAATTCTATGGACTCTCTAGATCAATAATTATTGAAAAAAAGTTGAACTTTTGCATTTGGGTGGCTGTAACAGGGTCATTTAGAAAAGGGGTGTGGCAAAATACACTAAAAAGCCTATAAATCCCAAATGAAAACTCAGAACTTTACCAAAATCGATGAGCATATGTGTCAGAACATGGTGAGGAAGCATGCAGAGTATCATGGAGATCGGACCTTAGGTGGCGCTATAACTGGCAAAAAGCCTTCATTCTTATTAGGGGTTCAAGCATGAAATGCTGAAACCCTATTGTAATTGTAAGGATTTGTAAAACGCATCGTGCAGGACAAACCGTAAGGCCTAGAGACTTGAAACCTGGCCAGATGGTAGGCCTCAATTTGGGGACAACCTATCAGAGTATGACCCCGATTGGCCCATAGGTGGCGCTACAGCGACCAAAAGTACAAAATCGCCCATGACTCTTAGACCGTTTGTCCCAGGATCAAGTGTCTTATATCGTTGGAATCCTTGGCTCAAGGCGGACAAAATGGCTATCTCCGATTTGCTCGCCGGCAGGGAAAATTTTCTTCTATGTCGAATTTTGTCCAAAACCTACTTTTGCGAACTAGTCCCTGGTTTTTCGCCCGATCGGAACCAAACCAGTCTAGGACAATTCTATGGACTCTCTAGATCAATAATTATCGAAAAAAAGTTGAACTTTTGCATTTGGGTGGCTGTAACAGGGTCATTTAGAAAAGGGGTGTGGCAAAATACACTAAAAAGCCTATAAATCCCAAATGAAAACTCAGAACTTTACCAAAATCGATGAGCATATGTGTCAGAACATGGTGAGGAAGCATGCAGAGTTTCATGGAGATCGGACCTTAGGTGGCGCTATAACTGGCAAAAAGCCTTCATTCTTATTAGGGGTTCAAGCATGAAATGCTGAAACCCTATTGTAATTGTAAGGATTTGTAAAACGCATCGTGCAGGACAAACCGTAAGGCCTAGAGACTTGAAACCTGGCCAGATGGTAGGCCTCAATTTGGGGACAACCTATCAGAGTATGACCCCGATTGGCCCATAGGTGGCGCTACAGCGACCAAAAGTACAAAATCGCCCATGACTCTTAGACCGTTTGTCCCAGGATCAAGTGTCTTATATCGTTGGAATCCTTGGCTCAAGGCGGACAAAATGGCTATCTCCGATTTGCTTGCCCTTCAGACGCCAATTCTGAGTAAATAGCATTTTTTTGAAAAACCCATTTTTGTGAATTTCTCCTAGGTTTTTAGCCCGATCAGAACCAAACCACTGCAAGAATGTTCTCTGGAGTCTGACAATCAATAATCATCCAAAAAATTCAAAATTTCAATTAGCGGTCAATAAGGGGAACCAAAATATTTGATGGCACCAGGGCCACTTTTACTAAAATGGTTATAAATTGTGAACGGAAAGAGATTTTTTTGCTAAACTTGGGATACATCTTCCTGAGCTCATTCTGAGGTCACGTGGAAAAAACTCTCAACAATTGGCCACTAGGTGGCACTAAAAAACGGTTTTAACTTGTGAACGGAAAGAGATATTTTCACAAAACTTGGGACACATGTTCATGAGCTCATTCTGAGGTCACGTGAAAAAAAATCACGACAATTGGCCACTTGGTGGCGCTATAAAATGGTTATAACTTGTGAGCGGAAATAGATATTTTTGCTAAACTTGGGACACGTGTTCATAAGCTCAATATGAGTTGACATGAAAAAAATCGTGACAATTGGCGACTTGGTGGCGCTATAACAGGGAAAAAAATCATGAAAATAGCTATAAGCGCACCCAACCGTTACTCTACTGAAAATTGGCACGCAGTGTCTTTGTCCAGGGTGCCATGATAGTCTATGAGAACATTGGTGTATCTCAAAAAACTCAGTATACGTCATTGGCACAATGCCTTGAAGGAGCCTTAGAAGTTTCAAGCCCGTGTTTTTTTAACAGGAGTGACCTCCTAAGACTCCTGAATCCTTGTCCAGTCCAACAATACCAAACATACCAGGTTTCACCTTATGGTTTTTGTAAGTGTCATTTAGAGCTTTAAAAAATTGTGGTTATCTTTAAAGCCGTTAGTCCGATCGAGACAACAACAAAAAAACAAAGGAAATTTGAAAACAGGTAAATAGCTAAACAATAATGCCAAAATGTTAAAAATATGATAGGAACTGACAAAAAACTAAATTAAATCCAATCAATTTCACCCATGGTACCGTCCATACTGTCAATGACCCTTCGCAAAGACCTGCCCACTTTAGTTACTGTTGCTATGTCTGACAAGCGACGCCACTCTCACTCCACACCAAGTTCTCACGCAGTGAAAAATACATTGCGGATCAGAGAGGAGACTGCGCACTGACAGACAAGTTCTTTTGATATGAAACAAAGTCTCACCTTTCAAATGTAGTCATTTTTTGGAGACATTTAAAGAATAAATACTGTTTTGTGACTCTTTAATGTGTCTGACAGATCGCTGTAGACTCAAGGCTCAGTTAAAGCTGCTTGTGAACTGATCATCTCTTCCTTGTAGTTAATTTATAGCATTAAAATAAACATGAATGAACATAAAAGGAATGTTGTTTTAAAGTGCTTAGACGTCAGTACACTTTGTTTTTCAAATTTAAATCCTCTAATGTTAATCTACTAACTCTCCTGACTGCTTTGTTGGACAAATTATGGCGGATTATGGTTAGTCAGATCGCCTGTCAATCAAACTCCATGCGAAGGGTCAATTGAGAATGTCTGTGCGCATAATCCTGATCTAATCGACAACTTTGCAGTTGCACATAGTAAAAGCCCAGAAAATCCCGCTATAATGTAAGAGAGCATATTTATTATGTATTTGGACTTAGGCCTAACAATGTGTTATGGTGCACTGGTGAGCGTAGGCTACTCCTGATTTTGTTAGTCATCTCATCTCTTATATGCTGTGTATGATCATATCCTGCCCTATTCATGGTAGCCTACTCGCGGACATTGCGTCATCAATGTCATCAATTGCGTCATCATGGGGCCCGCCTTGATAATCCTACTTAAGGGCCCGGTGTTGGCTCGTTACGCCACTGAAAATAATTGTCTAAACTCCTTATCAAAATTACATATTTACAGCAAATCTGATACATATATATGGGCACACTTTGAGTACTACTAATAAAAGTGGTGGACATCAGGCAAGACTATAAGACTATAAGAAGACTATAAGAAGAATACATGGTAAACTACCTGTATTGGCTGTAAGTTGACTTTTTCGTCTATGATGGCAGTTGTTAAATGCTTGGTAAATAAAACTTAATGTCTTAAATGCTTAAATGCCTTAAAAGCCTTAACTGCTTGAACCCCGATAAATGCTGCTTGCAGCTTTAATTATTATTATTATTATTATTCTTCTGCCGTAAAACGCATCGTGCAGCCCAAACCGTAGGGGCTAGAGCATTGAAACTTTGCCAGATGGTAGTACAAAAATCGAGGAGAGGTTCAGAGATTATGACCACGATTGGCCCATAGGTGGCGCTATAGCGACCAAAAGCGTGAAACTGCTCATAACTCCTAGACCGTATGTCGTAGACTCAAGTGTCTTATATCATTGGAAAGCTGGACGCCTGACGAACAAAACGTATATCTCCGATTTCATTTCCGTCATGATAGATTTTCCGCCATTTTGAATTTTGTCAAAAACCTACTTTTGCGAACTAGTCCGTGGTTTTTTGCCCGATCGGAACCAAACCAGTGCAGAAATGTTCTCTAGAGTCTGAAGATTAATAATTATTGAAAAAAAGTTGAAATTTCGATTTACGGACGCTAAGGGTCGCCAAAATGGACGTTGTGGGAGGAGCCTATTTTACTAAAATGGTTATAACTCCAGAAGTAAATGAGGTATTTTCACCAAACTTGGTACACATATGTAAGAGGTCAATCTGAGGTCACGGTAAAAAAATCGCGGCGATTGGCCAAATGGTGGCGCTATAACATGAAAAAAACATAAAACAGGCTATAACCACCTGACCGTTAGTCCGATTGACTTGAAAATTGGTATGCAGTGTCTTGGTCCAAGGTGCCATGTATGTCTATGAGGACATTGGCGTATCTCAAAAAACATGGCCGCCATTGGCCAATGAAGTTGAGCACCTATTAGACAAGGTTAACGGAGGCCGATCAGAAGGAAACTCGGTGGGCATGTTCGACTCATGGCCCTAGAAGTCTGTAAGAATTTTGAAAGAAATCGGCCACTAGTTGGCGCTAACGAGTTTTATGGCTCTGTAATCACGTGGTGTTACACATATTATCACAAAATGCATATCATTTGATAGATCTGCTCATGCTGAACAACTTTGCCTCTAGAACCATTGCTGTCAATCAAACCTTTCATTAAATATTCATGAATATGTTAAAAACCTACTTTTGCGAACTAGTCCCTGGTTTTTCGCCCGATCGGAACCAGACCAGTCTAGGACAATTCTCTGGACTCTCTAGATCAATAATTATCGAAAAAAAGTTGAACTTTTGCATTTGGATGGCTTTAAAAGGGTCATTTATAAAATGGGCGTGGCAAAATACACTAAAAAGCCTATAAATCCTAAATGAAAACTCAGAACTTCACAAAAATTGGTGAGCATATGTGTCATAACATCATAAACAAGCATGCAAAATTTTATGGAGATCGGACAATAGTTGGCGCTATAACTGGTAAAAGGCTTTAAAACCATATATTTCCTATGGTAAACTGCCTGTATTGGCTGTAAATGGTCTTTTCCATGTCTGATCATATAATTTTCATATCATAATGTTAAAAACTAGTGCATAACCATTCTCTGGATTCACTAGAACAATAGTTGTCAGAAAAAGTTGAACTACTTCATTTGGATAGCTATAATAGGTTCACTTCAAAATGTGGCCTTTACCAAGTGTCCCCGAAAGCCTATATCTCTTTAATGAATGTTCAAACCTTCTTAAAAACAAGTCAGAACATGTGAAATATCACTCTGAACATGCATGAAAATTTTCAGACAGATTGGACAAAATTTGCCTCTATAACAGTTAAAAATGTGAAAATGATATGAATATAATGGTATATTATCCAATAAGTGGTATTTTACTGCCCCCTGCTGTTTAAAATAGTAATTTTGTCATATTGTTCTATAATTTATATTTAGACTTTATAAAATCACTATTTTAACATTTACAATTACATTTAGTCAAAATCCATCGGTTAAAGTATAAGTATTGACAGTTTGATCACATCATATATTTCAAATGTCTGTATCTACAACATAATGTGTGTGTGTAGTCTTAGGTTTCTGAATAAATTCTGAATCATCTGATTAATAGCTTACAAAGACTTTGTGAAATGTTTATAGACCATTCAAATATATTTTCATAATGACATATCCCAATAGCACTGAAAAAACAACAACATTTGTCTTTGTGTGTGTGTGTGTGTGTGTGTGTGTGTGTGTGTGTGTGTGTGTGTGTGTGTGTGTGTGTGTGTGTGTGTGTGTGTGTGTAAACATGCATTATGGAGTTGAAAATCAAGAAGTTTAAAGTGAAAGTGAGCCAATATGTGGTCTTATACTGCCCTCTGCTGGCCATTTTACTTATTAATGAAGTCTACTCACATATGCTTTTGCATTCATTATACACTAAAAATCACTTATATAACAATAAGACACTAAAAAATCACTTATATAACAATTACTATTGTAGCACAATCATGCTAGAATCATAGTAAATAATACTAGAATGTGGTAAATTGTTGTGGGAGGAGCCTATTTTACTAAAATGGCTATAAGTCAAGAAGTAAATGAGATATCTTCACCAAACTCAGTACACATGTGTATGGGTTCAATTTGAGGTCACAGTAAGCAATTTTATGGAGATCGGACCATAGGTGGCGCTATAACTGTTAAAAAAGCTTTAAAACCATATATTTCCTATGGTACATTGCCTGTATTGGCTGTAAATGGTCTTTTTCATCTATTATGTCAGTGGTTAGATGCTTGCTAAATAAAACTAATAACTTTTGATGCTTTTGTGCTTAAAGGCCTTAAAGGCCTTAACTGCTTGAACCCCGATAAATGCTGCTTGCAGCTTTAATTATTATTATTATTATTCTTCTGCCGTAAAACGCATCGTGCAGCCCAAACCGTAGGGGCTAGAGCATTGAAACTTTGCCAGATGGTAGTACAAAAATCGAGGAGAGGTTCAGAGATTATGACCACGATTGGCCCATAGGTGGCGCTATAGCGACCAAAAGCGCGAAACTGCTCATAACTCCTAGACCGTATGTCGTAGACTCAAGTGTCTTATATCATTGGAAAGCTGGACGCCTGACGAACAAAACGTATATCTCCGATTTCATTTCCGTCATGATAGATTTTCCGCCATTTTGAATTTTGTCAAAAACCTACTTTTGCGAACTAGTCCGTGGTTTTTTGCCCGATCGGAACCAAACCAGTGCAGAAATGTTCTCTAGAGTCTGAAGATTAATAATTATTGAAAAAAAGTTGAAATTTCGATTCACGGACGCTAAGGGTCGCCAAAATGGACGTTGTGGGAGGAGCCTATTTTACTAAAATGGTTATAACTCCAGAAGTAAATGAGGTATTTTCACCAAACTTGGTACACATATGTAAGAGGTCAATCTGAGGTTACGGTAAAAAAATCGCGGCGATTGGCCAAATGGTGGCGCTATAACATGAAAAAAACATAAAACAGGCTATAACCACCTGACCATTAGTCCGATTGACTTGAAAATTGGTATGCAGTGTCTTGGTCCAAGGTGCCATGTATGTCTATGAGGACATTGGCGTATCTCAAAAAACATGGCCGCCATTGGCCAATGAAGTTGAGCACCTATTAGACAAGGTTAACGGAGGCCGATCAGAAGGAAACTCGGTGGGCATGTTCGACTCATGGCCCTAGAAGTCTGTAAGAATTTTGAAAGAAATCGGCCACTAGTTGGCGCTAACGAGTTTTATGGCTCTGTAATCACGTGGTGTTACACATATTATCACAAAATGCATATCATTTGATAGATCTGCTCATGCTGAACAACTTTGCCTCTAGAACCATTGCTGTCAATCAAACCTTTCATTAAATATTCATGAATATGTTAAAAACCTACTTTTGCGAACTAGTCCCTGGTTTTTCGCCCGATCGGAACCAGACCAGTCTAGGACAATTCTCTGGACTCTCTAGATCAATAATTATCGAAAAAAAGTTGAACTTTTGCATTTGGATGGCTTTAAAAGGGTCATTTATAAAATGGGCGTGGCAAAATACACTAAAAAGCCTATAAATCCTAAATGAAAACTCAGAACTTCACAAAAATTGGTGAGCATATGTGACATAACATCATAAACAAGCATGCAAAATTTTATGGAGATCGGACAATAGTTGGCGCTATAACTGGTAAAAGGCTTTAAAACCATATATTTCCTATGGTAAACTGCCTGTATTGGCTGTAAATGGTCTTTTCCATGTCTGATCATATAATTTTCATATCATAATGTTAAAAACTAGTGCATAACCATTCTCTGGATTCACTAGAACAATAGTTGTCAGAAAAAGTTGAACTACTTCATTTGGATAGCTATAATAGGTTCACTTCAAAATGTGGCCTTTACCAAGTGTCCCCGAAAGCCTATATCTCTTTAATCAATGCTCAGACCTTCTTAAAAACAAGTCAGAACGTGTGAAATATCACCCTGAACAAGGATGAAAAATTTCAGACAGATCGGACAAAATTTGCCTCTGTAACAGTTAAAAAGGTGAAAATGATATGAATTAATGGCATATTAAGCCAATAAGTGGTATTTTACTGCCCCCTGCTGTTTAAAATAGTCATTTTGTCATATTGTTCTATAATTTATATTTAAACTTTATAAAATCCCTATTTTAACATTTACAATTACATTTACTCAAAATCCATCTGTTAAAGTATTAGTATTGACAGTTTGATCACATCATATATTTCAAATATCTGTATCTACAACATAATGTGTGTGTGTAGTCTTAGGTTTCTAAATAAATTCTGAATAATCTGATTAATAGCTTACAAAGACTTTGTGAAATGTTTATAGACCATTGAAATATATTTTCATAATGACATATCCCAATAGCATTGAAAAAACAACAACATTTGTCTTTGTGTGTGTGTGTGTGTGTGTGTGTGTGTGTGTGTGTGTGTGTGTGTGTGTGTGTGTGTGTGTGTGTGTAAACATGCATTATGGAGTTAAAATGGAAAAACTGGTTTGCTTTAGTACAGAAAAATGGTGAAAATCATGAAGTTTAAAGTGAAAGTGAGCCAATAACTGGTCTTCTACTGCCCTCTGCTGGCCATTCTACTTATTAATGAAGTCTACTCACATATGCTTTTGCATTCATTATACACTAAAAATCACTTATATAACAATAAGACACTAAAAAATCACTTATATAACAATTACTATTGTAGCACAATCATGCTAGAATCATAGTAAATAATACTAGAATGTGGTAAATTGTTGTGGGAGGAGCCTATTTTACTAAAATGGCTATAAGTCAAGAAGTAAATGAGATATCTTCACCAAACTCAGTACACATGTGTATGGGTTCAATTTGAGGTCACAGTAAGCAATTTTATGGAGATCGGACCATAGGTGGCGCTATAACTGTTAAAAAAGCTTTAAAACCATATATTTCCTATGGTACATTGCCTGTATTGGCTGTAAATAGTCTTTTTCATCTATTATGTCAGTGGTTAGATGCTTGCTAAATAAAACTAATAACTTTTGATGCTTTTGTGCTTAAAGGCCTTAAAGGCCTTAACTGCTTGAACCCCGATAAATGCTGCTTGCAGCTTTAATTATTATTATTATTCTTCTGCCGTAAAACGCATCGTGCAGCCCAAACCGTAGGGGCTAGAGCATTGAAACTTTGCCAGATGGTAGTACAAAAATCGAGGAGAGGTTCAGAGATTATGACCACGATTGGCCCATAGGTGGCGCTATAGCGACCAAAAGCGCGAAACTGCTCATAACTCCTAGACCGTATGTCGTAGACTCAAGTGTCTTATATCATTGGAAAGCTGGACGCCTGACGAACAAAACGTATATCTCCGATTTCATTTCCGTCATGATAGATTTTCCGCCATTTTGAATTTTGTCAAAAACCTACTTTTGCGAACTAGTCCGTGGTTTTTTGCCCGATCGGAACCAAACCAGTGCAGAAATGTTCTCTAGAGTCTGAAGATTAATAATTATTGAAAAAAAGTTGAAATTTCGATTCACGGACGCTAAGGGTCGCCAAAATGGACGTTGTGGGAGGAGCCTATTTTACTAAAATGGTTATAACTCCAGAAGTAAATGAGGTATTTTCACCAAACTTGGTACACATATGTAAGAGGTCAATCTGAGGTCACGGTAAAAAAATCGCGGCGATTGGCCAAATGGTGGCGCTATAACATGAAAAAAACATAAAACAGGCTATAACCACCTGACCGTTAGTCCGATTGACTTGAAAATTGGTATGCAGTGTCTTGGTCCAAGGTGCCATGTATGTCTATGAGGACATTGGCGTATCTCAAAAAACATGGCCGCCATTGGCCAATGAAGTTGAGCACCTATTAGACAAGGTTAACGGAGGCCGATCAGAAGGAAACTCGGTGGGCATGTTCGACTCATGGCCCTAGAAGTCTGTAAGAATTTTGAAAGAAATCGGCCACTAGTTGGCGCTAACGAGTTTTATGGCTCTGTAATCACGTGGTGTTACACATATTATCACAAAATGCATATCATTTGATAGATCTGCTCATGCTGAACAACTTTGCCTCTAGAACCATTGCTGTCAATCAAACCTTTCATTAAATATTCATGAATATGTTAAAAACCTACTTTTGCGAACTAGTCCCTGGTTTTTCGCCCGATCGGAACCAGACCAGTCTAGGACAATTCTCTGGACTCTCTAGATCAATAATTATCGAAAAAAAGTTTAACTTTTGCATTTGGATGGCTTTAAAAGGGTCATTTATAAAATGGGCGTGGCAAAATACACTAAAAAGCCTATAAATCCTAAATGAAAACTCAGAACTTCACAAAAATTGGTGAGCATATGTGTCATAACATCATAAACAAGCATGCAAAATTTTATGGAGATCGGACAATAGTTGGCGCTATAACTGGTAAAAGGCTTTAAAACCATATATTTCCTATGGTAAACTGCCTGTATTGGCTGTAAATGGTCTTTTCCATGTCTGATCATATAATTTTCATATCATAATGTTAAAAACTAGTGCATAACCATTCTCTGGATTCACTAGAACAATAGTTGTCAGAAAAAGTTGAACTACTTCATTTGGATAGCTATAATAGGTTCACTTCAAAATGTGGCCTTTACCAAGTGTCCCCGAAAGCCTATATCTCTTTAATGAATGTTCAAACCTTCTTAAAAACAAGTCAGAACATGTGAAATATCACTCTGAACATGCATGAAAATTTTCAGACAGATTGGACAAAATTTGCCTCTATAACAGTTAAAAATGTGAAAATGATATGAATATAATGGTATATTATGCAATAAGTGGTATTTTACTGCCCCCTGCTGTTTAAAATAGTCATTTTGTCATATTGTTCTATAATTTATATTTAGACTTTATAAAATCACTATTTTAACATTTACAATTACATTTAGTCAAAATCCATCGGTTAAAGTATAAGTATTGACAGTTTGATCACATCATATATTTCAAATGTCTGTATCTACAACATAATGTGTGTGTGTAGTCTTAGGTTTCTGAATAAATTCTGAATCATCTGATTAATAGCTTACAAAGACTTTGTGAAATGTTTATAGACCATTCAAATATATTTTCATAATGACATATCCCAATAGCACTGAAAAAACAACAACATTTGTCTTTGTGTGTGTGTGTGTGTGTGTGTGTGTGTGTGTGTGTGTGTGTGTGTGTGTGTGTGTGTGTGTGTGTGTAAACATGCATTATGGAGTTGAAAATCAAGAAGTTTAAAGTGAAAGTGAGCCAATATGTGGTCTTATACTGCCCTCTGCTGGCCATTTTACTTATTAATGAAGTCTACTCACATATGCTTTTGCATTCATTATACACTAAAAATCACTTATATAACAATAAGACACTAAAAAATCACTTATATAACAATTACTATTGTAGCACAATCATGCTAGAATCATAGTAAATAATACTAGAATGTGGTAAATTGTTGTGGGAGGAGCCTATTTTACTAAAATGGCTATAAGTCAAGAAGTAAATGAGATATCTTCACCAAACTCAGTACACATGTGTATGGGTTCAATTTGAGGTCACAGTAAGCAATTTTATGGAGATCGGACCATAGGTGGCGCTATAACTGTTAAAAAAGCTTTAAAACCATATATTTCCTATGGTACATTGCCTGTATTGGCTGTAAATGGTCTTTTTCATCTATTATGTCAGTGGTTAGATGCTTGCTAAATAAAACTAATAACTTTTGATGCTTTTGTGCTTAAAGGCCTTAAAGGCCTTAACTGCTTGAACCCCGATAAATGCTGCTTGCAGCTTTAATTAGGGGTTCAAGCACGAAGTGCTGAAACCCTATTGTAATTGTACTGATTTTTATTATTAGGGGTTCAAGCACGAAGTGCTGAAACCCTATTGTAATTGTACTGATTTTTATTATTAGGGGTTCAAGCACGAAGTGCTGAAACCCTATTGTAATTGTACTGATTTTTATTATTAGGGGTTCAAGCACGAAGTGCTGAAACCCTATTGTAATTGTACTGATTTTTATTATTATTAGGGGTTCAAGCACGAAGTGCTGAAACCCTATTGTAATTGTACTGATTTTTATTAGGGGTTCAAGCACGAAGTGCTGAAACCCTATTGTAATTGTACTGATTTTTATTATTATTATTATTATTCTTCTGCCGTAAAACGCATCGTGCAGCCCAAACCGTAGGGGCTAGAGCATTGAAACTTTGCCAGATGGTAGTACAAAAATCGAGGAGAGGTTCAGAGATTATGACCACGATTGGCCCATAGGTGGCGCTATAGCGACCAAAAGCGCGAAACTGCTCATAACTCCTAGACCGTATGTCGTAGACTCAAGTGTCTTATATCATTGGAAAGCTGGACGCCTGACGAACAAAACGTATATCTCCGATTTCATTTCCGTCATGATAGATTTTCCGCCATTTTGAATTTTGTCAAAAACCTACTTTTGCGAACTAGTCCGTGGTTTTTTGCCCGATCGGAACCAAACCAGTGCAGAAATGTTCTCTAGAGTCTGAAGATTAATAATTATTGAAAAAAAGTTGAAATTTCGATTCACGGACGCTAAGGGTCGCCAAAATGGACGTTGTGGGAGGAGCCTATTTTACTAAAATGGTTATAACTCCAGAAGTAAATGAGGTATTTTCACCAAACTTGGTACACATATGTAAGAGGTCAATCTGAGGTCACGGTAAAAAAATCGCGGCGATTGGCCAAATGGTGGCGCTATAACATGAAAAAAACATAAAACAGGCTATAACCACCTGACCGTTAGTCCGATTGACTTGAAAATTGGTATGCAGTGTCTTGGTCCAAGGTGCCATGTATGTCTATGAGGACATTGGCGTATCTCAAAAAACATGGCCGCCATTGGCCAATGAAGTTGAGCACCTATTAGACAAGGTTAACGGAGGCCGATCAGAAGGAAACTCGGTGGGCATGTTCGACTCATGGCCCTAGAAGTCTGTAAGAATTTTGAAAGAAATCGGCCACTAGTTGGCGCTAACGAGTTTTATGGCTCTGTAATCACGTGGTGTTACACATATTATCACAAAATGCATATCATTTGATAGATCTGCTCATGCTGAACAACTTTGCCTCTAGAACCATTGCTGTCAATCAAACCTTTCATTAAATATTCATGAATATGTTAAAAACCTACTTTTGCGAACTAGTCCCTGGTTTTTCGCCCGATCGGAACCAGACCAGTCTAGGACAATTCTCTGGACTCTCTAGATCAATAATTATCGAAAAAAAGTTGAACTTTTGCATTTGGATGGCTTTAAAAGGGTCATTTATAAAATGGGCGTGGCAAAATACACTAAAAAGCCTATAAATCCTAAATGAAAACTCAGAACTTCACAAAAATTGGTGAGCATATGTGTCATAACATCATAAACAAGCATGCAAAATTTTATGGAGATCGGACAATAGTTGGCGCTATAACTGGTAAAAGGCTTTAAAACCATATATTTCCTATGGTAAACTGCCTGTATTGGCTGTAAATGGTCTTTTCCATGTCTGATCATATAATTTTCATATCATAATGTTAAAAACTAGTGCATAACCATTCTCTGGATTCACTAGAACAATAGTTGTCAGAAAAAGTTGAACTACTTCATTTGGATAGCTATAATAGGTTCACTTCAAAATGTGGCCTTTACCAAGTGTCCCCGAAAGCCTATATCTCTTTAATGAATGTTCAAACCTTCTTAAAAACAAGTCAGAACATGTGAAATATCACTCTGAACATGCATGAAAATTTTCAGACAGATCGGACAAAATTTGCCTCTATAACAGTTAAAAAGGTGAAAATGATATGAATTAATGGCATGTTAAGCCAATAAGTGGTATTTTACTGCCCCCCGCTGTTTAAAATAGTCATTTTCTCATATTGGTATTGGTATCAGCCATGGTAAATCATGATAAATGATGGTGTGTGTGTGTGTGTGTGTGTGTGTGTGTGTGTGTGTGTGTGTGTGTGTGTGTGTGTGTGTGGTACAAATATAACAAAGGTTTTATTTTCCAACATGAAAACAAACATAACAGAGTGCTAGTGCACAAACAATAACCGACAATGATAATGGATGAGAGGGGAACTTAAATACACAGATCAAGACAAGGACAACAGGTGACGGTTATGATGATGAGGAGCAGGTGATGATGAGGAGGGTGATGAGGAGCAGGTGCAGGTGATGACGACAGATAGTGAATGTGATGAAGACAGAAGGTGAATGTGATGAAGGTGAATGTGACACCAATATCACTAAAACATTTGTGTGTGTGTGTGTGTGTGTGTGTGTGTGTGTGTGTGTGTGTAGCATTATTGTGTGTAGCATATGTAGCAAGTATGCATTATTGAGTTAACATGGAAACACTGGTTTGCTTTAGTGCAGAAAACTGGTCAAAATCATGAGGTTTAAAGTGAAAGTGAGCCAATAAGTGGTCTTCTACTGCCCTCTGCTGGCCATTCTACTTATTAATTAAATTTTTCCACATGTGCTTGCATTTATACTTGAATACACACTAAAAATCACTTATATAGCAATAACTATTATAACACAATCATATTTTGTCAGTGTTAATCACTTTATTTGCACTGACACTTCAAATAATTGCTAGTAATGTGGTAAATCATGGTAAATCATGGTTAACTATGCTGTGTGTGTGTGTCTGTGTGTGTGTGTGTGTGTGTGTGTGTGTGTGTGTGTGTGTGTGTGTGTGTGTGTAAGCATGCATTGAGTTAACATGGATAAACTGGTTTGCTTTAGTGCAGAAAACTGGTTTAAAGTGAAAGTGAGCCAATAAGTGGTCTTCTACTGCCCTCTGCTGGCCATTCTACTTATTAATGAAATATTTCAACATGTGCTTGCATTCATACTTGAATACACACTAAAAAAATCACTTATATAGCAATAACTTTTATAACACAATCATATTTTGTCAGTGTTAATCACTTTATTTGCACTGACACTTCAAATAATTGCTAGTAATGTGATAAATCAGGCTAGAAACATGGTAAATCAAAGTAAATAATACTAGATTGTCGTTTATCTCCTGGTAAATAATACTAGAACGTGGTATATCATGGTAAATCATGGTTAACTAAACTGTGTGTGTATGTGTGTGTGTGTGTGTGTGTGTGTGTGTGTGTGTGTGTGTGTGTAAGCATGCATTGAGTTAACATGGAAAAACTGGTTTGCTTTAGTGCAGAAAACTGGTTTAAAGTGAAAGTGAGCCAATAAGTGGTCTTCTAGTGCCCTCTGCTGGCCATTCTACTCAATAATGAAATATTTTAAGTCAAGTCAAGTCAAGTCAAGTATATTTGTATAGCGCTTTTCACAATACAGATTGTATCAAAGCAGCTTCACAGTATTAAATTAAAATAATACAACAAGGTTTGTTTCTAGTGGAATTTATTGATAAAATCAAATTAGATATCCCCAGAATATCCCCAACTGAGCAAGCCAAAGGCAACAGTGGCAAGGAACCGAAAAACTCCATCAAGTGACCTAATAGTGTCCTAAAACTCCATCAGGTGACCCAATGGAGAAAAAAAAAACCTTGGGAGAACCCAGGCTCAGTCGGGGGCCAGTTCTCCTCTGGCGTTTATTAACTAGAGGCCGGATTGTAATTTGAACTGTAAGATTAAAAATATTATATGAATGCCTGGCTGAAGAGATGCGACTTTAATCTAGTTTTAAACTGGGAGAGCGAGTCTGAGCAACGAACAGTATCAGGAAGGCTATTCCAGAGTTTTGGAGCTTTTACATGTGCTTTTGCATTCATACTTGGACACACACTAAAAATCACGTATATAACTAACTATTATAACACAATAATATTTTGTCAGTGTTCATCACCTCATTTGCACTGACACTTCACATAATTGCTAGTAATGTGGTTAATCATGCTAGAAACATTGTAAATCATAGTAAATAATACTGAAATGAGGTGTATCAAGGTAAATCATGCTAGAATCCTAATAAATCATTCTGGAACATGGTATATGATAGTAAATCATGCTAGAATCATATTAAATAATTCTAGAATGTGGCAAATCGTTGTGGGAGGAGCCTATTTTACTCAAATGGCTATAACTCAAGAAGTAAATGAGATATCTTCACCAAACTCAGTACACATGTGTATGGGTTCAATTTGAGGTCACAGTAAACAATTTTATGGAGATCGGACCATAGGTGGCGCTATAACTGTTAAAAAGCTTTAAAACCATATATATCCCATGGCAAATTGCCTGTATTGGCTGTAAATGGTCTTTTCCATCTATTATGTCAGTGGTTACATGCTTGCTAAATAAATCTTAATAACTTTTGATGCTTTTGTGCTTAAATGCCTTAAAGGCCTTAACTGCTTGAACCCCGATAAATGCTGCTTGCAGCTTTAATTATTATTATTATTCTTCTGCCGTAAAACGCATCGTGCAGCCCAAACCGTAAGGGCTAGAGCTTTGAAACTTTGCCAGATGGTAGTACAAAAATCGAGGAGAGGTTCAGAGATTATGACCCCGATTGGCCCATAGGTGGCGCTATAGCGACCAAAAGCGCGAAACTGCTCATAACTCCTAGACCGTATGTCGCAGCCTCAAGTGTCTTATATCATTGGAAAGCTGGACGCCTGACGAACAAAACGTATATCTCCGATTTTATTTCCGTCATGATAGATTTTCCGCCATTTTGAATTTTGTCGAAAATCTACTTTTGCGAACTAGTCCCTGGTTTTTCGCCCGATCGGAACCAAACCAGTGCAGAATTGTTCTCTGGAGTCTGAAGATCAATAATTATCGAAAAAAAGTTGAAATTTCGATTCACAGTCGCTAGGGGGTGCAAAATTAACGTTGTGGGAGGAGCCTATTTTACTAAAATGGCTATAACTCCAGAAGTAATTCAGTAAACTTCACCAAACTTGGTATACATGTGTAGGAGGTCAGTCTGAGGTCACAGTAAAAAAATTGCGGCGATCGGCCACATGGTGGCGCTATAACATAACAAAAACATAAAACAGGCTATAACCACCTGACCGTTAGTCTGATTGACTTGAAAATTGGTATGCAGTGTCTTGGTCCAAGGTGCCATGTATGTCTATGAGGACATTGGTGTATCTCAAAAAACATGGCCGCCATTGGCCAATAAATTTGAGCACCTATTAGACAAGGTTAACAGAGGCCGATCGGAACGAAACTCGATGGGCATGTTCGACTCATGGCCCTGGAGGTCTGTAAGAATTTTAAAAGAAATCGGCCACTAGTTGGCGCTAACGAGTTTTATGGCTCTGTAATCACGTGGTGTTACACATATCATCACAATATGCATATCATTTGATAGATCTGCTCATGCTGAACAACTTTGCCTCAAGAACCATTGCTGTCAATCAAACCGTTCATTAAATATTTGTGAATATGTTAAAAACCTACTTTTGCGAACTAGTCCTAGGTTTTTCGCCCGATCGGAACCAAACCAGTCTAGGACAATTCTCTGGACTCTCTAGATCAATAATTATCAAAAAAAAGTTGAACTTTTGCATTTGGATGGCTGTAATAGGATCATTTATAAAATGGGCGTGGCAAAATACATTAAAAAGCCTATAAATCCTAAATAAAAACCCAGAACTTCACAAAAATTGGTGAACTTATGTGACATAACATCATTAACAAGCATGCAAAATTTCATGGAGATCGGACCATAGTTGGCGCTATAACTGTTAAAAGGCTTTAAAACTATATATTTCCTATGGTAAACTGCCTGTATTGGCTGTAAATGGTCTTTTCCATCTCTGATCATATCATTTTCATATCATAATGTTAAAAACTAGTGCAATACAATTCTCTGGACTCACTAGAACAATAATTGTCAGAAAAAGTTGAACTACTTCATTTGGATTGCTATAATAGGTTCACTTCAAAATGTGGCCTTTACCAATTGTCCCTGAAAGCCTATATCTCTTTAAAGAATGTTCAAACCTTCTTAAAAACAAGTCAGAACATGTGAAATATCACTCTGAACATGCATGAAAATTTTCAGACAGATCTGACAAAATTTGCCTCTATAACAGTTAAAAAGGTGAAAATGATATGAATATAATGGCATATTAAGCCAATAAGTGGTTTTTTACTGCCCCCTGCTGTTTAAAATAGTCATGTTCTCATATTGTTCTATAATTCATATTTAGACTTTATAAAATCACTATTTTAACATTTACAATTACATTTAGTCAAAATCCATCTGTTAAAGTATTAGTATTGACAGTTTGATCACATTATATATTTCAAATGTCTGTATCTACAACATAATGTGTGTGTGTAGTCTTAGGTTTCTGAATAAATTCTGAATCATCTGATTAATAGCTTACAAAGACTTTGTGAAATGTTTATAGACCATTGAAATATATTTTCATAATGACATATCCCAATAGCATTGAAAAAACAACAACATTTGTCTTTGTGTGTGTGTGTGTGTGTGTGTGTGTGTGTGTGTGTGTGTGTGTGTGTGTGTGTGTGTGTGTGTGTGTGTGTGTGTGTGAACATGCATTATGGAGTTAAAATGGAAAAACTGGTTTGATTTAGTACAGAAAAATGGTGAAAATCATGAAGTTTAAAGTCAAAGTGAGCCAATAAGTGGTCTTCTACTGCCCTCTGCTGGCCATTCTACGTATTAATGAAGTCTACTCACATATGCTTTGGCATTCATTATACACTAAAAATCACTTATATAACAATAAGACACTAAAAAATAACGTATATAACAATTACTATTGTAGCACAATCATATTTTGTCAGAGTTTATCACTCATAAATCATATTTTGTCAGAGTATACAATCACAGTAAACAATGGTAAATCCTACTAGAATGTAGTATATCATGGTAAATCATGCTAGAATATGGCAAATCAGGCTAGAATCATAGTAAATAATACTAGAATGTGGTAAATTGTTGTGGGAGGAGCCTATTTTACTAAAATGGCTATAACTCAAGAAGTAAATGAGATATTTTCACCAAACTCAGTACACATGTGTATGGTTTCAATTTGAGGTCACAGTAAACATTTTTATGGAGATCGGACCATAGGTAGCGCTATAACTGTTAAAAAGCTTTAAAACCATATATATCCCATGGTAAACTGCCTGTATTGGCTGGAAATGGTCTTCTCCATCTATTATGTCCGTGGTTACATGCTTGCTAAATAAATCTTAATAACTTTTGATGCTTTTGTGCTTAAATGCCTAAAAGGCTTTAACTGGATCCAGACGGACAAAATGGCTATCTCCAAATTCACCTACGAGCAAAAAAAAAATTGTTATGGCCAATTTTGTCCAAAACCTACTTTTGCGAACTAGTCCTAGGTTTTTGGCCCAATCGGAACCAGACCAGTCTAGGACAATTCTATGGACTCTCTAGATCAATAATTATCGAAAAAAAAGTGGAACTTTTGCATTTGCCTGGCTGTAGCAGGGTAATTTAGGAAAGGGGTGGGACAAAAAAAACACTCAAAAGCCTATACAACCTAAGGGAAAACCCCAAACTTCACAAAAATCGATGAGCAGATGTGTCATAGCATGGTGAAGAAGCATGCCAAGTTTCGTGAAGATCGGACAAGAGGTGGCGCTATAACTGTCCAAAACGTCTCTTCTTATTAGGGGTTCAAGCACGAAGTGCTGAAACCCTATTGTAATTGTACTGATTTTTATTATTATTATTATTAATATTTGGATGGCTGTAATAGGGTCATTTATAAAATGGGCCTGGCAAAATACACTAAAAAGCCTATAAATCCTAAATGAAAACTCAAAACTTCACAAAAATTGGTGAGCATATGTCACATAACATCATTAACAAGCATGCCAAATTTTATGGACATCGGACCAAAGGTGGCACTATAACTGTTAAAAAGCTTTAAAACCACATATTTCCTATGGTAAATTGCCTGTATTGACTGTAAATGGTCTTTTCCATCTATTATGTCAGTGGTTAGATGCTTGCTAATTAAAATTTGATAACTTTTGTGCTTAAAAACCCTTAAAGGCCTTAATAGCTTGAACCCCGATAAATGCTGCTTGCAGCTTTAATTATTAGGGGTTCAAGCACGAAGTGCTGAAACCCTATTGTAATTGTACTGATTTTTATTATTATTATTATTATTCTTCTGCCGTAAAACGCATCGTGCAGCCCAAACCGTAAGGGCTAGAGCTTTGAAACTTTGCCAGATGGTAGTACAAAAATCGAGGAGAGGTTCAGAGATTATGACCCCGATTGGCCCATAGGTGGCGCTATAGCGACCAAAAGCGCGAAACTGCTCATAACTCCTAGACCGTATGTCGCAGCCTCAAGTGTCTTATATCATTGGAAAGCTGGACGCCTGACGAACAAAACGTATATCTCCGATTTTATTTCCGTCATGATAGATTTTCCGCCATTTTGAATTTTGTCGAAAATCTACTTTTGCGAACTAGTCCCTGGTTTTTCGCCCGATCGGAACCAAACCAGTGCAGAATTGTTTTCTGGAGTCTGAAGATCAATAATTATCGAAAAAAAGTTGAAATTTCGATTCACAGTCGCTAGGGGGTGCAAAATTAACGTTGTGGGAGGAGCCTATTTTACTAAAATGGCTATAACTCCAGAAGTAATTCAGTAAACTTCACCAAACTTGGTATACATGTGTAGGAGGTCAGTCTGAGGTCACAGTAAAAAAATCGCGGCGATCGGCCACATGGTGGCGCTATAACATGACAAAAACATAAAACAGGCTATAACCACCTGACCGTTAGTCTGATTGACTTGAAAATTGGTATGCAGTGTCTTGGTCCAAGGTGCCATGTATGTCTATGAGGACATTGGTGTATCTCAAAAAACATGGCCGCCATTGGCCAATAAATTTGAGCACCTATTAGACAAGGTTAACAGAGGCCGATCGGAACGAAACTCGATGGGCATGTTCGACTCATGGCCCTGGAGGTCTGTAAGAATTTTAAAAGAAATCGGCCACTAGTTGGCGCTAACGAGTTTTATGGCTCTGTAATCACGTGGTGTTACACATATCATCACAATATGCATATCATTTGATAGATCTGCTCATGCTGAACAACTTTGCCTCAAGAACCATTGCTGTCAATCAAACCGTTCATTAAATATTTGTGAATATGTTAAAAACCTACTTTTGCGAACTAGTCCTAGGTTTTTCGCCCGATCGGAACCAAACCAGTCTAGGACAATTCTCTGGACTCTCTAGATCAATAATTATCAAAAAAAAGTTGAACTTTTGCATTTGGATGGCTGTAATAGGATCATTTATAAAATGGGCGTGGCAAAATACATTAAAAAGCCTATAAATCCTAAATAAAAACCCAGAACTTCACAAAAATTGGTGAACTTATGTGACATAACATCATTAACAAGCATGCAAAATTTCATGGAGATCGGACCATAGTTGGCGCTATAACTGTTAAAAGGCTTTAAAACTATATATTTCCTATGGTAAACTGCCTGTATTGGCTGTAAATGGTCTTTTCCATCTCTGATCATATCATTTTCATATCATAATGTTAAAAACTAGTGCAATACAATTCTCTGGACTCACTAGAACAATAATTGTCAGAAAAAGTTGAACTACTTCATTTGGATTGCTATAATAGGTTCACTTCAAAATGTGGCCTTTACCAATTGTCCCTGAAAGCCTATATCTCTTTAAAGAATGTTCAAACCTTCTTAAAAACAAGTCAGAACATGTGAAATATCACTCTGAACATGCATGAAAATTTTCAGACAGATCTGACAAAATTTGCCTCTATAACAGTTAAAAAGGTGAAAATGATATGAATATAATGGCATATTAAGCCAATAAGTGGTTTTTTACTGCCCCCTGCTGTTTAAAATAGTCATGTTCTCATATTGTTCTATAATTCATATTTAGACTTTATAAAATCACTATTTTAACATTTACAATTACATTTAGTCAAAATCCATCTGTTAAAGTATTAGTATTGACAGTTTGATCACATTATATATTTCAAATGTCTGTATCTACAACATAATGTGTGTGTGTAGTCTTAGGTTTCTGAATAAATTCTGAATCATCTGATTAATAGCTTACAAAGACTTTGTGAAATGTTTATAGACCATTGAAATATATTTTCATAATGACATATCCCAATAGCATTGAAAAAACAACAACATTTGTCTTGTGTGTGTGTGTGTGTGTGTGTGTGTGTGTGTGTGTGTGTGTGTGTGTGTGTGTGTGTGTGTGTGTGTGTGTGTGTGTGTGTGTGTGTGTGTGTAAACATGCATTATGGAGTTAAAATGGAAAAACTGGTTTGATTTAGTACAGAAAAATGGTGAAAATCATGAAGTTTAAAGTCAAAGTGAGCCAATAAGTGGTCTTCTACTGCCCTCTGCTGGCCATTCTACGTATTAATGAAGTCTACTCACATATGCTTTGGCATTCATTATACACTAAAAATCACTTATATAACAATAAGACACTAAAAAATAACGTATATAACAATTACTATTGTAGCACAATCATATTTTGTCAGAGTTTATCACTCATAAATCATATTTTGTCAGAGTATACAATCACAGTAAACAATGGTAAATCCTACTAGAATGTAGTATATCATGGTAAATCATGCTAGAATATGGCAAATCAGGCTAGAATCATAGTAAATAATACTAGAATGTGGTAAATTGTTGTGGGAGGAGCCTATTTTACTAAAATGGCTGTAACTCAAGAAGTAAATGAGATATTTTCACCAAACTCAGTACACATGTGTATGGTTTCAATTTGAGGTCACAGTAAACATTTTTATGGAGATCGGACCATAGGTAGCGCTATAACTGTTAAAAAGCTTTAAAACCATATATATCCCATGGTAAACTGCCTGTATTGGCTGTAAATGGTCTTCTCCATCTATTATGTCCGTGGTTACATGCTTGCTAAATAAATCTTAATAACTTTTGATGCTTTTGTGCTTAAATGCCTAAAAGGCTTTAACTGGATCCAGACGGACAAAATGGCTATCTCCAAATTCACCTACGAGCAAAAAAAAAATTGTTATGGCCAATTTTGTCCAAAACCTACTTTTGCGAACTAGTCCTAGGTTTTTGGCCCAATCGGAACCAGACCAGTCTAGGACAATTCTATGGACTCTCTAGATCAATAATTATCGAAAAAAAAGTGGAACTTTTGCATTTGCCTGGCTGTAGCAGGGTAATTTAGGAAAGGGGTGGGACAAAAAAAACACTCAAAAGCCTATACAACCTAAGGGAAAACCCCAAACTTCACAAAAATCGATGAGCAGATGTGTCATAGCATGGTGAAGAAGCATGCCAAGTTTCGTGAAGATCGGACAAGAGGTGGCGCTATAACTGTCCAAAACGTCTCTTCTTATTAGGGGTTCAAGCACGAAGTGCTGAAACCCTATTGTAATTGTACTGATTTTTATTATTATTATTATTAATATTTGGATGGCTGTAATAGGGTCATTTATAAAATGGGCCTGGCAAAATACACTAAAAAGCCTATAAATCCTAAATGAAAACTCAAAACTTCACAAAAATTGGTGAGCATATGTCACATAACATCATTAACAAGCATGCCAAATTTTATGGACATCAGACCAAAGGTGGCACTATAACTGTTAAAAAGCTTTAAAACCACATATTTCCTATGGTAAATTGCCTGTATTGACTGTAAATGGTCTTTTCCATCTATTATGTCAGTGGTTAGATGCTTGCTAATTAAAATTTGATAACTTTTGTGCTTAAAAACCCTTAAAGGCCTTAATAGCTTGAACCCCGATAAATGCTGCTTGCAGCTTTAATTATTATTATTATTATTATTCTTCTGCCGTAAAACGCATCGTGCAGCCCAAACCGTAGGGGCTAGAGCATTGAAACTTTGCCAGATGGTAGTACAAAAATCGAGGAGAGGTTCAGAGATTATGACCACGATTGGCCCATAGGTGGCGCTATAGCGACCAAAAGCGCGAAACTGCTCATAACTCCTAGACCGTATGTCGTAGACTCAAGTGTCTTATATCATTGGAAAGCTGGACGCCTGACGAACAAAACGTATATCTCCGATTTCATTTCCGTCATGATAGATTTTCCGCCATTTTGAATTTTGTCAAAAACCTACTTTTGCGAACTAGTCCGTGGTTTTTTGCCCGATCGGAACCAAACCAGTGCAGAAATGTTCTCTAGAGTCTGAAGATTAATAATTATTGAAAAAAAGTTGAAATTTCGATTCACGGACGCTAAGGGTCGCCAAAATGGACGTTGTGGGAGGAGCCTATTTTACTAAAATGGTTATAACTCCAGAAGTAAATGAGGTATTTTCACCAAACTTGGTACACATATGTAAGAGGTCAATCTGAGGTCACGGTAAAAAAATCGCGGCGATTGGCCAAATGGTGGCGCTATAACATGAAAAAAACATAAAACAGGCTATAACCACCTGACCGTTAGTCCGATTGACTTGAAAATTGGTATGCAGTGTCTTGGTCCAAGGTGCCATGTATGTCTATGAGGACATTGGCGTATCTCAAAAAACATGGCCGCCATTGGCCAATGAAGTTGAGCACCTATTAGACAAGGTTAACGGAGGCCGATCAGAAGGAAACTCGGTGGGCATGTTCGACTCATGGCCCTAGAAGTCTGTAAGAATTTTGAAAGAAATCGGCCACTAGTTGGCGCTAACGAGTTTTATGGCTCTGTAATCACGTGGTGTTACACATATTATCACAAAATGCATATCATTTGATAGATCTGCTCATGCTGAACAACTTTGCCTCTAGAACCATTGCTGTCAATCAAACCTTTCATTAAATATTCATGAATATGTTAAAAACCTACTTTTGCGAACTAGTCCCTGGTTTTTCGCCCGATCGGAACCAGACCAGTCTAGGACAATTCTCTGGACTCTCTAGATCAATAATTATCGAAAAAAAGTTGAACTTTTGCATTTGGATGGCTTTAAAAGGGTCATTTATAAAATGGGCGTGGCAAAATACACTAAAAAGCCTATAAATCCTAAATGAAAACTCAGAACTTCACAAAAATTGGTGAGCATATGTGTCATAACATCATAAACAAGCATGCAAAATTTTATGGAGATCGGACAATAGTTGGCGCTATAACTGGTAAAAGGCTTTAAAACCATATATTTCCTATGGTAAACTGCCTGTATTGGCTGTAAATGGTCTTTTCCATGTCTGATCATATAATTTTCATATCATAATGTTAAAAACTAGTGCATAACCATTCTCTGGATTCACTAGAACAATAGTTGTCAGAAAAAGTTGAACTACTTCATTTGGATAGCTATAATAGGTTCACTTCAAAATGTGGCCTTTACCAAGTGTCCCCGAAAGCCTATATCTCTTTAATGAATGTTCAAACCTTCTTAAAAACAAGTCAGAACATGTGAAATATCACTCTGAACATGCATGAAAATTTTCAGACAGATCGGACAAAATTTGCCTCTATAACAGTTAAAAAGGTGAAAATGATATGAATTAATGGCATGTTAAGCCAATAAGTGGTATTTTACTGCCCCCCGCTGTTTAAAATAGTCATTTTCTCATATTGGTATTGGTATCAGCCATGGTAAATCATGATAAATGATGGTGTGTGTGTGTGTGTGTGTGTGTGTGTGTGTGTGTGTGTGTGTGTGTGTGTGTGTGTGTGTGTGTGTGTGTGTGTGTGTGTGTGTGTGGTACAAATATAACAAAGGTTTTATTTTCCAACATGAAAACAAACATAACAGAGTGCTAGTGCACAAACAATAACCGACAATGATAATGGATGAGAGGGGAACTTAAATACACAGATCAAGACAAGGACAACAGGTGACGGTTATGATGATGAGGAGCAGGTGATGATGAGGAGGGTGATGAGGAGCAGGTGCAGGTGATGACGACAGATAGTGAATGTGATGAAGACAGAAGGTGAATGTGATGAAGGTGAATGTGACACCAATATCACTAAAACATTTGTGTGTGTGTGTGTGTGTGTGTGTGTGTGTGTGTGTGTAGCATTATTGTGTGTAGCATATGTAGCAAGTATGCATTATTGAGTTAACATGGAAACACTGGTTTGCTTTAGTGCAGAAAACTGGTCAAAATCATGAGGTTTAAAGTGAAAGTGAGCCAATAAGTGGTCTTCTACTGCCCTCTGCTGGCCATTCTACTTATTAATTAAATTTTTCCACATGTGCTTGCATTTATACTTGAATACACACTAAAAATCACTTATATAGCAATAACTATTATAACACAATCATATTTTGTCAGTGTTAATCACTTTATTTGCACTGACACTTCAAATAATTGCTAGTAATGTGGTAAATCATGGTAAATCATGGTTAACTATGCTGTGTGTGTGTGTCTCTGTGTGTGTGTGTGTGTGTGTGTGTGTGTGTGTGTGTGTGTGTGTGTGTGTGTGTGTGTGTGTGTGTGTGTGTGTGTGTGTGTGTGTGTAAGCATGCATTGAGTTAACATGGATAAACTGGTTTGCTTTAGTGCAGAAAACTGGTTTAAAGTGAAAGTGAGCCAATAAGTGGTCTTCTACTGCCCTCTGCTGGCCATTCTACTTATTAATGAAATATTTCAACATGTGCTTGCATTCATACTTGAATACACACTAAAAAAATCACTTATATAGCAATAACTTTTATAACACAATCATATTTTGTCAGTGTTAATCACTTTATTTGCACTGACACTTCAAATAATTGCTAGTAATGTGATAAATCAGGCTAGAAACATGGTAAATCAAAGTAAATAATACTAGATTGTCGTTTATCTCCTGGTAAATAATACTAGAACGTGGTATATCATGGTAAATCATGGTTAACTAAACTGTGTGTGTATGTGTGTGTGTGTGTGTGTGTGTGTGTGTGTGTGTGTGTGTGTGTGTAAGCATGCATTGAGTTAACATGGAAAAACTGGTTTGCTTTAGTGCAGAAAACTGGTTTAAAGTGAAAGTGAGCCAATAAGTGGTCTTCTAGTGCCCTCTGCTGGCCATTCTACTCAATAATGAAATATTTTAAGTCAAGTCAAGTCAAGTCAAGTATATTTGTATAGCGCTTTTCACAATACAGATTGTATCAAAGCAGCTTCACAGTATTAAATTAAAATAATACAACAAGGTTTGTTTCTAGTGGAATTTATTGATAAAATCAAATTAGATATCCCCAGAATATCCCCAACTGAGCAAGCCAAAGGCAACAGTGGCAAGGAACCGAAAAACTCCATCAAGTGACCTAATAGTGTCCTAAAACTCCATCAGGTGACCCAATGGAGAAAAAAAAAACCTTGGGAGAACCCAGGCTCAGTCGGGGGCCAGTTCTCCTCTGGCGTTTATTAACTAGAGGCCGGATTGTAATTTGAACTGTAAGATTAAAAATATTATATGAATGCCTGGCTGAAGAGATGCGACTTTAATCTAGTTTTAAACTGGGAGAGCGAGTCTGAGCAACGAACAGTATCAGGAAGGCTATTCCAGAGTTTTGGAGCTTTTACATGTGCTTTTGCATTCATACTTGGACACACACTAAAAATCACGTATATAACTAACTATTATAACACAATAATATTTTGTCAGTGTTCATCACCTCATTTGCACTGACACTTCACATAATTGCTAGTAATGTGGTTAATCATGCTAGAAACATTGTAAATCATAGTAAATAATACTGAAATGAGGTGTATCAAGGTAAATCATGCTAGAATCCTAATAAATCATTCTGGAACATGGTATATGATAGTAAATCATGCTAGAATCATATTAAATAATTCTAGAATGTGGCAAATCGTTGTGGGAGGAGCCTATTTTACTCAAATGGCTATAACTCAAGAAGTAAATGAGATATCTTCACCAAACTCAGTACACATGTGTATGGGTTCAATTTGAGGTCACAGTAAACAATTTTATGGAGATCGGACCATAGGTGGCGCTATAACTGTTAAAAAGCTTTAAAACCATATATATCCCATGGCAAATTGCCTGTATTGGCTGTAAATGGTCTTTTCCATCTATTATGTCAGTGGTTACATGCTTGCTAAATAAATCTTAATAACTTTTGATGCTTTTGTGCTTAAATGCCTTAAAGGCCTTAACTGCTTGAACCCCGATAAATGCTGCTTGCAGCTTTAATTATTAGGGGTTCAAGCACGAAGTGCTGAAACCCTATTGTAATTGTACTGATTTTTATTATTATTATTATTATTCTTCTGCCGTAAAACGCATCGTGCAGCCCAAACCGTAAGGGCTAGAGCTTTGAAACTTTGCCAGATGGTAGTACAAAAATCGAGGAGAGGTTCAGAGATTATGACCCCGATTGGCCCATAGGTGGCGCTATAGCGACCAAAAGCGCGAAACTGCTCATAACTCCTAGACCGTATGTCGCAGCCTCAAGTGTCTTATATCATTGGAAAGCTGGACGCCTGACGAACAAAACGTATATCTCCGATTTTATTTCCGTCATGATAGATTTTCCGCCATTTTGAATTTTGTCGAAAATCTACTTTTGCGAACTAGTCCCTGGTTTTTCGCCCGATCGGAACCAAACCAGTGCAGAATTGTTCTCTGGAGTCTGAAGATCAATAATTATCGAAAAAAAGTTGAAATTTCGATTCACAGTCGCTAGGGGGTGCAAAATTAACGTTGTGGGAGGAGCCTATTTTACTAAAATGGCTATAACTCCAGAAGTAATTCAGTAAACTTCACCAAACTTGGTATACATGTGTAGGAGGTCAGTCTGAGGTCACAGTAAAAAAATTGCGGCGATCGGCCACATGGTGGCGCTATAACATGACAAAAACATAAAACAGGCTATAACCACCTGACCGTTAGTCTGATTGACTTGAAAATTGGTATGCAGTGTCTTGGTCCAAGGTGCCATGTATGTCTATGAGGACATTGGTGTATCTCAAAAAACATGGCCGCCATTGGCCAATAAATTTGAGCACCTATTAGACAAGGTTAACAGAGGCCGATCGGAACGAAACTCGATGGGCATGTTCGACTCATGGCCCTGGAGGTCTGTAAGAATTTTAAAAGAAATCGGCCACTAGTTGGCGCTAACGAGTTTTATGGCTCTGTAATCACGTGGTGTTACACATATCATCACAATATGCATATCATTTGATAGATCTGCTCATGCTGAACAACTTTGCCTCAAGAACCATTGCTGTCAATCAAACCGTTCATTAAATATTTGTGAATATGTTAAAAACCTACTTTTGCGAACTAGTCCTAGGTTTTTCGCCCGATCGGAACCAAACCAGTCTAGGACAATTCTCTGGACTCTCTAGATCAATAATTATCAAAAAAAAGTTGAACTTTTGCATTTGCATGGCTGTAATAGGATCATTTATAAAATGGGCGTGGCAAAATACATTAAAAAGCCTATAAATCCTAAATAAAAACCCAGAACTTCACAAAAATTGGTGAACTTATGTGACATAACATCATTAACAAGCATGCAAAATTTCATGGAGATCGGACCATAGTTGGCGCTATAACTGTTAAAAGGCTTTAAAACTATATATTTCCTATGGTAAACTGCCTGTATTGGCTGTAAATGGTCTTTTCCATCTCTGATCATATCATTTTCATATCATAATGTTAAAAACTAGTGCAATACAATTCTCTGGACTCACTAGAACAATAATTGTCAGAAAAAGTTGAACTACTTCATTTGGATTGCTATAATAGGTTCACTTCAAAATGTGGCCTTTACCAATTGTCCCTGAAAGCCTATATCTCTTTAAAGAATGTTCAAACCTTCTTAAAAACAAGTCAGAACATGTGAAATATCACTCTGAACATGCATGAAAATTTTCAGACAGATCTGACAAAATTTGCCTCTATAACAGTTAAAAAGGTGAAAATGATATGAATATAATGGCATATTAAGCCAATAAGTGGTTTTTTACTGCCCCCTGCTGTTTAAAATAGTCATGTTCTCATATTGTTCTATAATTCATATTTAGACTTTATAAAATCACTATTTTAACATTTACAATTACATTTAGTCAAAATCCATCTGTTAAAGTATTAGTATTGACAGTTTGATCACATTATATATTTCAAATGTCTGTATCTACAACATAATGTGTGTGTGTAGTCTTAGGTTTCTGAATAAATTCTCAATCATCTGATTAATAGCTTACAAAGACTTTGTGAAATGTTTATAGACCATTGAAATATATTTTCATAATGACATATCCCAATAGCATTGAAAAAACAACAACATTTGTCTTTGTGTGTGTGTGTGTGTGTGTGTGTGTGTGTGTGTGTGTGTGTGTGTAAACATGCATTATGGAGTTAAAATGGAAAAACTGGTTTGATTTAGTACAGAAAAATGGTGAAAATCATGAAGTTTAAAGTCAAAGTGAGCCAATAAGTGGTCTTCTACTGCCCTCTGCTGGCCATTCTACGTATTAATGAAGTCTACTCACATATGCTTTGGCATTCATTATACACTAAAAATCACTTATATAACAATAAGACACTAAAAAATAACGTATATAACAATTACTATTGTAGCACAATCATATTTTGTCAGAGTTTATCACTCATAAATCATATTTTGTCAGAGTATACAATCACAGTAAACAATGGTAAATCCTACTAGAATGTAGTATATCATGGTAAATCATGCTAGAATATGGCAAATCAGGCTAGAATCATAGTAAATAATACTAGAATGTGGTAAATTGTTGTGGGAGGAGCCTATTTTACTAAAATGGCTATAACTCAAGAAGTAAATGAGATATTTTCACCAAACTCAGTACACATGTGTATGGTTTCAATTTGAGGTCACAGTAAACATTTTTATGGAGATCGGACCATAGGTAGCGCTATAACTGTTAAAAAGCTTTAAAACCATATATATCCCATGGTAAACTGCCTGTATTGGCTGTAAATGGTCTTCTCCATCTATTATGTCCGTGGTTACATGCTTGCTAAATAAATCTTAATAACTTTTGATGCTTTTGTGCTTAAATGCCTAAAAGGCTTTAACTGGATCCAGACGGACAAAATGGCTATCTCCAAATTCACCTACGAGCAAAAAAAAAATTGTTATGGCCAATTTTGTCCAAAACCTACTTTTGCGAACTAGTCCTAGGTTTTTGGCCCAATCGGAACCAGACCAGTCTAGGACAATTCTATGGACTCTCTAGATCAATAATTATCGAAAAAAAAGTGGAACTTTTGCATTTGCCTGGCTGTAGCAGGGTAATTTAGGAAAGGGGTGGGACAAAAAAAACACTCAAAAGCCTATACAACCTAAGGGAAAACCCCAAACTTCACAAAAATCGATGAGCAGATGTGTCATAGCATGGTGAAGAAGCATGCCAAGTTTCGTGAAGATCGGACAAGAGGTGGCGCTATAACTGTCCAAAACGTCTCTTCTTATTAGGGGTTCAAGCACGAAGTGCTGAAACCCTATTGTAATTGTACTGATTTTTATTATTATTATTATTAATATTTGGATGGCTGTAATAGGGTCATTTATAAAATGGGCCTGGCAAAATACACTAAAAAGCCTATAAATCCTAAATGAAAACTCAAAACTTCACAAAAATTGGTGAGCATATGTCACATAACATCATTAACAAACATGCCAAATTTTATGGACATCGGACCAAAGGTGGCACTATAACTGTTAAAAAGCTTTAAAACCACATATTTCCTATGGTAAATTGCCTGTATTGACTGTAAATGGTCTTTTCCATCTATTATGTCAGTGGTTAGATGCTTGCTAATTAAAATTTGATAACTTTTGTGCTTAAAAACCCTTAAAGGCCTTAATAGCTTGAACCCCGATAAATGCTGCTTGCAGCTTTAATTATTATTATTATTATTCTTCTGCCGTAAAACGCATCGTGCAGCCCAAACCGTAGGGGCTAGAGCATTGAAACTTTGCCAGATGGTAGTACAAAAATCGAGGAGAGGTTCAGAGATTATGACCACGATTGGCCCATAGGTGGCGCTATAGCGACCAAAAGCGCGAAACTGCTCATAACTCCTAGACCGTATGTCGTAGACTCAAGTGTCTTATATCATTGGAAAGCTGGACGCCTGACGAACAAAACGTATATCTCCGATTTCATTTCCGTCATGATAGATTTTCCGCCATTTTGAATTTTGTCAAAAACCTACTTTTGCGAACTAGTCCGTGGTTTTTTGCCCGATCGGAACCAAACCAGTGCAGAAATGTTCTCTAGAGTCTGAAGATTAATAATTATTGAAAAAAAGTTGAAATTTCGATTCACGGACGCTAAGGGTCGCCAAAATGGACGTTGTGGGAGGAGCCTATTTTACTAAAATGGTTATAACTCCAGAAGTAAATGAGGTATTTTCACCAAACTTGGTACACATATGTAAGAGGTCAATCTGAGGTCACGGTAAAAAAATCGCGGCGATTGGCCAAATGGTGGCGCTATAACATGAAAAAAACATAAAACAGGCTATAACCACCTGACCGTTAGTCCGATTGACTTGAAAATTGGTATGCAGTGTCTTGGTCCAAGGTGCCATGTATGTCTATGAGGACATTGGCGTATCTCAAAAAACATGGCCGCCATTGGCCAATGAAGTTGAGCACCTATTAGACAAGGTTAACGGAGGCCGATCAGAAGGAAACTCGGTGGGCATGTTCGACTCATGGCCCTAGAAGTCTGTAAGAATTTTGAAAGAAATCGGCCACTAGTTGGCGCTAACGAGTTTTATGGCTCTGTAATCACGTGGTGTTACACATATTATCACAAAATGCATATCATTTGATAGATCTGCTCATGCTGAACAACTTTGCCTCTAGAACCATTGCTGTCAATCAAACCTTTCATTAAATATTCATGAATATGTTAAAAACCTACTTTTGCGAACTAGTCCCTGGTTTTTCGCCCGATCGGAACCAGACCAGTCTAGGACAATTCTCTGGACTCTCTAGATCAATAATTATCGAAAAAAAGTTGAACTTTTGCATTTGGATGGCTTTAAAAGGGTCATTTATAAAATGGGCGTGGCAAAATACACTAAAAAGCCTATAAATCCTAAATGAAAACTCAGAACTTCACAAAAATTGGTGAGCATATGTGTCATAACATCATAAACAAGCATGCAAAATTTTATGGAGATCGGACAATAGTTGGCGCTATAACTGGTAAAAGGCTTTAAAACCATATATTTCCTATGGTAAACTGCCTGTATTGGCTGTAAATGGTCTTTTCCATGTCTGATCATATAATTTTCATATCATAATGTTAAAAACTAGTGCATAACCATTCTCTGGATTCACTAGAACAATAGTTGTCAGAAAAAGTTGAACTACTTCATTTGGATAGCTATAATAGGTTCACTTCAAAATGTGGCCTTTACCAAGTGTCCCCGAAAGCCTATATCTCTTTAATGAATGTTCAAACCTTCTTAAAAACAAGTCAGAACATGTGAAATATCACTCTGAACATGCATGAAAATTTTCAGACAGATCGGACAAAATTTGCCTCTATAACAGTTAAAAAGGTGAAAATGATATGAATTAATGGCATGTTAAGCCAATAAGTGGTATTTTACTGCCCCCCGCTGTTTAAAATAGTCATTTTCTCATATTGGTATTGGTATCAGCCATGGTAAATCATGATAAATGATGGTGTGTGTGTGTGTGTGTGTGTGTGTGTGTGTGTGTGTGTGTGTGTGTGTGTGGTACAAATATAACAAAGGTTTTATTTTCCAACATGAAAACAAACATAACAGAGTGCTAGTGCACAAACAATAACCGACAATGATAATGGATGAGAGGGGAACTTAAATACACAGATCAAGACAAGGACAACAGGTGACGGTTATGATGATGAGGAGCAGGTGATGATGAGGAGGGTGATGAGGAGCAGGTGCAGGTGATGACGACAGATAGTGAATGTGATGAAGACAGAAGGTGAATGTGATGAAGGTGAATGTGACACCAATATCACTAAAACATTTGTGTGTGTGTGTGTGTGTGTGTGTGTGTGTGTGTGTGTGTGTAGCATTATTGTGTGTAGCATATGTAGCAAGTATGCATTATTGAGTTAACATGGAAACACTGGTTTGCTTTAGTGCAGAAAACTGGTCAAAATCATGAGGTTTAAAGTGAAAGTGAGCCAATAAGTGGTCTTCTACTGCCCTCTGCTGGCCATTCTACTTATTAATTAAATTTTTCCACATGTGCTTGCATTTATACTTGAATACACACTAAAAATCACTTATATAGCAATAACTATTATAACACAATCATATTTTGTCAGTGTTAATCACTTTATTTGCACTGACACTTCAAATAATTGCTAGTAATGTGGTAAATCATGGTAAATCATGGTTAACTATGCTGTGTGTGTGTGTCTGTGTGTGTGTGTGTGTGTGTGTGTGTGTGTGTGTGTGTGTGTGTGTGTAAGCATGCATTGAGTTAACATGGATAAACTGGTTTGCTTTAGTGCAGAAAACTGGTTTAAAGTGAAAGTGAGCCAATAAGTGGTCTTCTACTGCCCTCTGCTGGCCATTCTACTTATTAATGAAATATTTCAACATGTGCTTGCATTCATACTTGAATACACACTAAAAAAATCACTTATATAGCAATAACTTTTATAACACAATCATATTTTGTCAGTGTTAATCACTTTATTTGCACTGACACTTCAAATAATTGCTAGTAATGTGATAAATCAGGCTAGAAACATGGTAAATCAAAGTAAATAATACTAGATTGTCGTTTATCTCCTGGTAAATAATACTAGAACGTGGTATATCATGGTAAATCATGGTTAACTAAACTGTGTGTGTATGTGTGTGTGTGTGTGTGTGTGTGTGTGTGTGTGTGTGTGTGTGTGTGTGTGTGTAAGCATGCATTGAGTTAACATGGAAAAACTGGTTTGCTTTAGTGCAGAAAACTGGTTTAAAGTGAAAGTGAGCCAATAAGTGGTCTTCTAGTGCCCTCTGCTGGCCATTCTACTCAATAATGAAATATTTTAAGTCAAGTCAAGTCAAGTCAAGTATATTTGTATAGCGCTTTTCACAATACAGATTGTATCAAAGCAGCTTCACAGTATTAAATTAAAATAATACAACAAGGTTTGTTTCTAGTGGAATTTATTGATAAAATCAAATTAGATATCCCCAGAATATCCCCAACTGAGCAAGCCAAAGGCAACAGTGGCAAGGAACCGAAAAACTCCATCAAGTGACCTAATAGTGTCCTAAAACTCCATCAGGTGACCCAATGGAGAAAAAAAAAACCTTGGGAGAACCCAGGCTCAGTCGGGGGCCAGTTCTCCTCTGGCGTTTATTAACTAGAGGCCGGATTGTAATTTGAACTGTAAGATTAAAAATATTATATGAATGCCTGGCTGAAGAGATGCGACTTTAATCTAGTTTTAAACTGGGAGAGCGAGTCTGAGCAACGAACAGTATCAGGAAGGCTATTCCAGAGTTTTGGAGCTTTTACATGTGCTTTTGCATTCATACTTGGACACACACTAAAAATCACGTATATAACTAACTATTATAACACAATAATATTTTGTCAGTGTTCATCACCTCATTTGCACTGACACTTCACATAATTGCTAGTAATGTGGTTAATCATGCTAGAAACATTGTAAATCATAGTAAATAATACTGAAATGAGGTGTATCAAGGTAAATCATGCTAGAATCCTAATAAATCATTCTGGAACATGGTATATGATAGTAAATCATGCTAGAATCATATTAAATAATTCTAGAATGTGGCAAATCGTTGTGGGAGGAGCCTATTTTACTCAAATGGCTATAACTCAAGAAGTAAATGAGATATCTTCACCAAACTCAGTACACATGTGTATGGGTTCAATTTGAGGTCACAGTAAACAATTTTATGGAGATCGGACCATAGGTGGCGCTATAACTGTTAAAAAGCTTTAAAACCATATATATCCCATGGCAAATTGCCTGTATTGGCTGTAAATGGTCTTTTCCATCTATTATGTCAGTGGTTACATGCTTGCTAAATAAATCTTAATAACTTTTGATGCTTTTGTGCTTAAATGCCTTAAAGGCCTTAACTGCTTGAACCCCGATAAATGCTGCTTGCAGCTTTAATTAGGGGTTCAAGCACGAAGTGCTGAAACCCTATTGTAATTGCTCTGATTTTTATTATTATTATTTTCCCCTAAAACGCATCGTGCAGCCCAAACCGTAAATGCTGGAGACTTGAAACTCAGCCAAATGGTAGTCCTCAATTTGGGGAGAACCTATCAAAGTATGACCCCGATTGGTCAATAGGTGGCGCTATAGCAAGCAAAAGTATGAAATCAGCCATAACTCCTAGACGGTTTGTCATAGAATCAAGTGTCTTATATCACTGTAATCCTTGGCTCAAGACGGTCAAAACGTATATCTCCGATTTCATTTCCGCCTGGGAAAATTTTCCGCCATTTTGAATTTTCTCAAAAACCTACTTTTGCGAACTAGTCCTAGGTTTTTCGTCCGATTGGAACCAAACCAGTGCAGAAATGTTCTCTGGAGTCTGAATATCAATAATTATCGAAAAAAAGTTGAAATTTCGATTCACGGTCGCTAGGGGGCGCCAAAACGTACGTTGTGGGAGGAGCCTATTTTACTAAAACGGCTTTAACTCGAGAAATAAATGAGGTATCTTCACCAAACTCGGTACACATGTGTAATAGTTCAATGTGAGGTCACAGTAAAAAAATCGCAACGATTGAACAGTAGGTGGCGCTATAACATGAAAAAAACATAAAACTGGCTATAACCACCTGACCGTTTGTCCGATTGACTTGAAAATTGGTATGCAGTGTCTTGGTCCAAGGTGCCATGTATACCTATGAGGACATTGACGTATCTCAAAAAACATGGCCGCCATCGGCCAATGAAGTTTGAGCACCTAATAGACAAGGTTAACGGAGGCTGATCGGAACGAAACTCGATGGGCATGTTCGACTCATGGCCCAAGAGGTCTGTAAGAATTTTGAAAGAAATCGGCCACTAGTTGGCGCTAACGAGTTTTTTAGGCTCTGTAATCACGTGGTGTTGCATACATCCACACAATATGCATATCAGTTGATAGATCTCCTCATACTGAACAACTTTGCCTCAAGAACCATTGCTGTCAATCAAACCGTTCATTTAATATTTGCAAACATGTTAAAAACCTACTTTTGCGAACTAGTCCTAGGTTTTTTGCCCAATCGGAACCAAACCAGTCTAGGACAATTCTCTGGACTCTCTAGATCAATAATTATCAAAAAAAAGTTGAACTTTTGCATTTGGATGGCTGTAATAGGGTCATTTATAAAATGGGCGTGGCAAAATACACTAAAAAGCCTATAAATCCTAAATGAAAACTCAAAACTTCACAAAAATTGGTGAGCATATGTCACATAACATCATTAACAAGCATGCCAAATTTTATGGACATCGGACCAAAGGTGGCACTATAACTGTTAAAAAGCTTTAAAACCACATATTTCCTATGGTAAATTGCCTGTATTGGCTGTAAATGGACTTTTCAATCTATTATTTCAGTGGTTAAAAGCTTTCTAAATAAATCTTAATGTCTTAAATGCTTATGTGCTTAAAGGCCTTAAATGCTTGAACCCCGATAAATGCTGCTTGCAGCTTTAATTATTATTAGGGGTTCAAGCACGAAGTGCTGAAACCCTATTGTAATTGTACTGATTAGGGGTTCAAGCACGAAGTGCTGAAACCCTATTGTAATTGTACTGATTTTTATTAGGGGTTCAAGCACGAAGTGCTGAAACCCTATTGTAATTGTACTGATTTTTATTATTATTATTATTATTCTTCTGCCGTAAAACGCATCGTGCAGCCCAAACCGTAGGGGCTAGAGCATTGAAACTTTGCCAGATGGTAGTACAAAAATCGAGGAGAGGTTCAGAGATTATGACCACGATTGGCCCATAGGTGGCGCTATAGCGACCAAAAGCGCGAAACTGCTCATAACTCCTAGACCGTATGTCGTAGACTCAAGTGTCTTATATCATTGGAAAGCTGGACGCCTGACGAACAAAACGTATATCTCCGATTTCATTTCCGTCATGATAGATTTTCCGCCATTTTGAATTTTGTCAAAAACCTACTTTTGCGAACTAGTCCGTGGTTTTTTGCCCGATCGGAACCAAACCAGTGCAGAAATGTTCTCTAGAGTCTGAAGATTAATAATTATTGAAAAAAAGTTGAAATTTCGATTCACGGACGCTAAGGGTCGCCAAAATGGACGTTGTGGGAGGAGCCTATTTTACTAAAATGGTTATAACTCCAGAAGTAAATGAGGTATTTTCACCAAACTTGGTACACATATGTAAGAGGTCAATCTGAGGTCACGATAAAAAAATCGCGGCGATTGGCCAAATGGTGGCGCTATAACATGAAAAAAACATAAAACAGGCTATAACCACCTGACCGTTAGTCCGATTGACTTGAAAATTGGTATGCAGTGTCTTGGTCCAAGGTGCCATGTATGTCTATGAGGACATTGGCGTATCTCAAAAAACATGGCCGCCATTGGCCAATGAAGTTGAGCACCTATTAGACAAGGTTAACGGAGGCCGATCAGAAGGAAACTCGGTGGGCATGTTCGACTCATGGCCCTAGAAGTCTGTAAGAATTTTGAAAGAAATCGGCCACTAGTTGGCGCTAACGAGTTTTATGGCTCTGTAATCACGTGGTGTTACACATATTATCACAAAATGCATATCATTTGATAGATCTGCTCATGCTGAACAACTTTGCCTCTAGAACCATTGCTGTCAATCAAACCTTTCATTAAATATTCATGAATATGTTAAAAACCTACTTTTGCGAACTAGTCCCTGGTTTTTCGCCCGATCGGAACCAGACCAGTCTAGGACAATTCTCTGGACTCTCTAGATCAATAATTATCGAAAAAAAGTTGAACTTTTGCATTTGGATGGCTTTAAAAGGGTCATTTATAAAATGGGCGTGGCAAAATACACTAAAAAGCCTATAAATCCTAAATGAAAACTCAGAACTTCACAAAAATTGGTGAGCATATGTGTCATAACATCATAAACAAGCATGCAAAATTTTATGGAGATCGGACAATAGTTGGCGCTATAACTGGTAAAAGGCTTTAAAACCATATATTTCCTATGGTAAACTGCCTGTATTGGCTGTAAATGGTCTTTTCCATGTCTGATCATATAATTTTCATATCATAATGTTAAAAACTAGTGCATAACCATTCTCTGGATTCACTAGAACAATAGTTGTCAGAAAAAGTTGAACTACTTCATTTGGATAGCTATAATAGGTTCACTTCAAAATGTGGCCTTTACCAAGTGTCCCCGAAAGCCTATATCTCTTTAATGAATGTTCAAACCTTCTTAAAAACAAGTCAGAACATGTGAAATATCACTCTGAACATGCATGAAAATTTTCAGACAGATTGGACAAAATTTGCCTCTATAACAGTTAAAAATGTGAAAATGATATGAATATAATGGTATATTATCCAATAAGTGGTATTTTACTGCCCCCTGCTGTTTAAAATAGTCATTTTGTCATATTGTTCTATAATTTATATTTAGACTTTATAAAATCACTATTTTAACATTTACAATTACATTTAGTCAAAATCCATCGGTTAAAGTATAAGTATTGACAGTTTGATCACATCATATATTTCAAATGTCTGTATCTACAACATAATGTGTGTGTGTAGTCTTAGGTTTCTGAATAAATTCTGAATCATCTGATTAATAGCTTACAAAGACTTTGTGAAATGTTTATAGACCATTCAAATATATTTTCATAATGACATATCCCAATAGCACTGAAAAAACAACAACATTTGTCTTTGTGTGTGTGTGTGTGTGTGTGTGTGTGTGTGTGTGTGTGTGTGTGTGTGTGTGTGTGTGTGTGTGTGTGTGTGTGTGTGTGTGTGTGTAAACATGCATTATGGAGTTGAAAATCAAGAAGTTTAAAGTGAAAGTGAGCCAATATGTGGTCTTATACTGCCCTCTGCTGGCCATTTTACTTATTAATGAAGTCTACTCACATATGCTTTTGCATTCATTATACACTAAAAATCACTTATATAACAATAAGACACTAAAAAATCACTTATATAACAATTACTATTGTAGCACAATCATGCTAGAATCATAGTAAATAATACTAGAATGTGGTAAATTGTTGTGGGAGGAGCCTATTTTACTAAAATGGCTATAAGTCAAGAAGTAAATGAGATATCTTCACCAAACTCAGTACACATGTGTATGGGTTCAATTTGAGGTCACAGTAAGCAATTTTATGGAGATCGGACCATAGGTGGCGCTATAACTGTTAAAAAAGCTTTAAAACCATATATTTCCTATGGTACATTGCCTGTATTGGCTGTAAATGGTCTTTTTCATCTATTATGTCAGTGGTTAGATGCTTGCTAAATAAAACTAATAACTTTTGATGCTTTTGTGCTTAAAGGCCTTAAAGGCCTTAACTGCTTGAACCCCGATAAATGCTGCTTGCAGCTTTAATTATTATTATTATTATTCTTCTGCCGTAAAACGCATCGTGCAGCCCAAACCGTAGGGGCTAGAGCATTGAAACTTTGCCAGATGGTAGTACAAAAATCGAGGAGAGGTTCAGAGATTATGACCACGATTGGCCCATAGGTGGCGCTATAGCGACCAAAAGCGCGAAACTGCTCATAACTCCTAGACCGTATGTCGTAGACTCAAGTGTCTTATATCATTGGAAAGCTGGACGCCTGACGAACAAAACGTATATCTCCGATTTCATTTCCGTCATGATAGATTTTCCGCCATTTTGAATTTTGTCAAAAACCTACTTTTGCGAACTAGTCCGTGGTTTTTTGCCCGATCGGAACCAAACCAGTGCAGAAATGTTCTCTAGAGTCTGAAGATTAATAATTATTGAAAAAAAGTTGAAATTTCGATTCACGGACGCTAAGGGTCGCCAAAATGGACGTTGTGGGAGGAGCCTATTTTACTAAAATGGTTATAACTCCAGAAGTAAATGAGGTATTTTCACCAAACTTGGTACACATATGTAAGAGGTCAATCTGAGGTCACGGTAAAAAAATCGCGGCGATTGGCCAAATGGTGGCGCTATAACATGAAAAAAACATAAAACAGGCTATAACCACCTGACCGTTAGTCCGATTGACTTGAAAATTGGTATGCAGTGTCTTGGTCCAAGGTGCCATGTATGTCTATGAGGACATTGGCGTATCTCAAAAAACATGGCCGCCATTGGCCAATGAAGTTGAGCACCTATTAGACAAGGTTAACGGAGGCCGATCAGAAGGAAACTCGGTGGGCATGTTCGACTCATGGCCCTAGAAGTCTGTAAGAATTTTGAAAGAAATCGGCCACTAGTTGGCGCTAACGAGTTTTATGGCTCTGTAATCACGTGGTGTTACACATATTATCACAAAATGCATATCATTTGATAGATCTGCTCATGCTGAACAACTTTGCCTCTAGAACCATTGCTGTCAATCAAACCTTTCATTAAATATTCATGAATATGTTAAAAACCTACTTTTGCGAACTAGTCCCTGGTTTTTCGCCCGATCGGAACCAGACCAGTCTAGGACAATTCTCTGGACTCTCTAGATCAATAATTATCGAAAAAAAGTTGAACTTTTGCATTTGGATGGCTTTAAAAGGGTCATTTATAAAATGGGCGTGGCAAAATACACTAAAAAGCCTATAAATCCTAAATGAAAACTCAGAACTTCACAAAAATTGGTGAGCATATGTGTCATAACATCATAAACAAGCATGCAAAATTTTATGGAGATCGGACAATAGTTGGCGCTATAACTGGTAAAAGGCTTTAAAACCATATATTTCCTATGGTAAACTGCCTGTATTGGCTGTAAATGGTCTTTTCCATGTCTGATCATATAATTTTCATATCATAATGTTAAAAACTAGTGCATAACCATTCTCTGGATTCACTAGAACAATAGTTGTCAGAAAAAGTTGAACTACTTCATTTGGATAGCTATAATAGGTTCACTTCAAAATGTGGCCTTTACCAAGTGTCCCCGAAAGCCTATATCTCTTTAATGAATGTTCAAACCTTCTTAAAAACAAGTCAGAACATGTGAAATATCACTCTGAACATGCATGAAAATTTTCAGACAGATTGGACAAAATTTGCCTCTATAACAGTTAAAAATGTGAAAATGATATGAATATAATGGTATATTATCCAATAAGTGGTATTTTACTGCCCCCTGCTGTTTAAAATAGTCATTTTGTCATATTGTTCTATAATTTATATTTAGACTTTATAAAATCACTATTTTAACATTTACAATTACATTTAGTCAAAATCCATCGGTTAAAGTATAAGTATTGACAGTTTGATCACATCATATATTTCAAATGTCTGTATCTACAACATAATGTGTGTGTGTAGTCTTAGGTTTCTGAATAAATTCTGAATCATCTGATTAATAGCTTACAAAGACTTTGTGAAATGTTTATAGACCATTCAAATATATTTTCATAATGACATATCCCAATAGCACTGAAAAAACAACAACATTTGTCTTTGTGTGTGTGTGTGTGTGTGTGTGTGTGTGTGTGTGTGTGTGTGTGTGTGTGTGTGTGTGTGTAAACATGCATTATGGAGTTAAAATGGAAAAACTGGTTTGCTTTAGTGCAGAAAAATGGTGAAAAACAAGAAGTTTAAAGTGAAAGTGTGCCAATATGTGGTCTTCTACTGCCCTCTGCTGGCCATTCTACTTATTAATGAAGTCTACTCACATATGCTTTTACATTTATTAGACACTAAAAATCACTTATATAACAATAAGACACTAAAAAATCACTTATATAACAATTACTATTGTAGCACAGTCGTGCTAGAATCATAGTAAATAATACTAGAATGTGGTAAATTGTTGTGGGAGGAGCCTATTTTACTAAAATGGCTATAAGTCAAGAAGTAAATGAGATATCTTCACCAAACTCAGTACACATGTGTATGGGTTCAATTTGAGGTCACAGTAAACAATTTTATGGAGACTGGACCATAGGTGGCGCTATAACAGTTAAAAAGCTTTAAAACCATATATTTCCTATGGTACATTGCCTGTAAATGGTCTTTTTCATCTATTATGTCAGTGGTTAGATGCTTGCTAAATAAAACTAATAACTTTTGATGCTTTTGTGCTTAAAGGCCTTAACTGCTTGAACCCCGATAAATGCTGCTTGCAGCTTTAATTAGGGGTTCAAGCACGAAGTGCTGAAACCCTATTGTAATTGTACTGATTTTTATTAGGGGTTCAAGCACGAAGTGCTGAAACCCTATTGTAATTGTACTGATTTTTATTATTATTATTATTATTATTCTTCTGCCGTAAAACGCATCGTGCAGCCCAAACCGTAAGGGCTAGAGCTTTGAAACTTTGCCAGATGGTAGTACAAAAATCGAGGAGAGGTTCAGAGATTATGACCCCGATTGGCCCATAGGTGGCGCTATAGCGACCAAAAGCGCGAAACTGCTCATAACTCCTAGACCGTATGTCGCAGCCTCAAGTGTCTTATATCATTGGAAAGCTGGACGCCTGACGAACAAAACGTATATCTCCGATTTTATTTCCGTCATGATAGATTTTCCGCCATTTTGAATTTTGTCGAAAATCTACTTTTGCGAACTAGTCCCTGGTTTTTCGCCCGATCGGAACCAAACCAGTGCAGAATTGTTCTCTGGAGTCTGAAGATCAATAATTATCGAAAAAAAGTTGAAATTTCGATTCACAGTCGCTAGGGGGTGCAAAATTAACGTTGTGGGAGGAGCCTATTTTACTAAAATGGCTATAACTCCAGAAGTAATTCAGTAAACTTCACCAAACTTGGTATACATGTGTAGGAGGTCAGTCTGAGGTCACAGTAAAAAAATTGCGGCGATCGGCCACATGGTGGCGCTATAACATGACAAAAACATAAAACAGGCTATAACCACCTGACCGTTAGTCTGATTGACTTGAAAATTGGTATGCAGTGTCTTGGTCCAAGGTGCCATGTATGTCTATGAGGACATTGGTGTATCTCAAAAAACATGGCCGCCATTGGCCAATAAATTTGAGCACCTATTAGACAAGGTTAACAGAGGCCGATCGGAACGAAACTCGATGGGCATGTTCGACTCATGGCCCTGGAGGTCTGTAAGAATTTTAAAAGAAATCGGCCACTAGTTGGCGCTAACGAGTTTTATGGCTCTGTAATCACGTGGTGTTACACATATCATCACAATATGCATATCATTTGATAGATCTGCTCATGCTGAACAACTTTGCCTCAAGAACCATTGCTGTCAATCAAACCGTTCATTAAATATTTGTGAATATGTTAAAAACCTACTTTTGCGAACTAGTCCTAGGTTTTTCGCCCGATCGGAACCAAACCAGTCTAGGACAATTCTCTGGACTCTCTAGATCAATAATTATCAAAAAAAAGTTGAACTTTTGCATTTGGATGGCTGTAATAGGATCATTTATAAAATGGGCGTGGCAAAATACATTAAAAAGCCTATAAATCCTAAATAAAAACCCAGAACTTCACAAAAATTGGTGAACTTATGTGACATAACATCATTAACAAGCATGCAAAATTTCATGGAGATCGGACCATAGTTGGCGCTATAACTGTTAAAAGGCTTTAAAACTATATATTTCCTATGGTAAACTGCCTGTATTGGCTGTAAATGGTCTTTTCCATCTCTGATCATATCATTTTCATATCATAATGTTAAAAACTAGTGCAATACAATTCTCTGGACTCACTAGAACAATAATTGTCAGAAAAAGTTGAACTACTTCATTTGGATTGCTATAATAGGTTCACTTCAAAATGTGGCCTTTACCAATTGTCCCTGAAAGCCTATATCTCTTTAAAGAATGTTCAAACCTTCTTAAAAACAAGTCAGAACATGTGAAATATCACTCTGAACATGCATGAAAATTTTCAGACAGATCTGACAAAATTTGCCTCTATAACAGTTAAAAAGGTGAAAATGATATGAATATAATGGCATATTAAGCCAATAAGTGGTTTTTTACTGCCCCCTGCTGTTTAAAATAGTCATGTTCTCATATTGTTCTATAATTCATATTTAGACTTTATAAAATCACTATTTTAACATTTACAATTACATTTAGTCAAAATCCATCTGTTAAAGTATTAGTATTGACAGTTTGATCACATTATATATTTCAAATGTCTGTATCTACAACATAATGTGTGTGTGTAGTCTTAGGTTTCTGAATAAATTCTGAATCATCTGATTAATAGCTTACAAAGACTTTGTGAAATGTTTATAGACCATTGAAATATATTTTCATAATGACATATCCCAATAGCATTGAAAAAACAACAACATTTGTCTTTGTGTGTGTGTGTGTGTGTGTGTGTGTGTGTGTGTGTGTGTGTGTGTGTGTGTGTGTGTGTGTGTGTGTGTGTGTGTAAACATGCATTATGGAGTTAAAATGGAAAAACTGGTTTGATTTAGTACAGAAAAATGGTGAAAATCATGAAGTTTAAAGTCAAAGTGAGCCAATAAGTGGTCTTCTACTGCCCTCTGCTGGCCATTCTACGTATTAATGAAGTCTACTCACATATGCTTTGGCATTCATTATACACTAAAAATCACTTATATAACAATAAGACACTAAAAAATAACGTATATAACAATTACTATTGTAGCACAATCATATTTTGTCAGAGTTTATCACTCATAAATCATATTTTGTCAGAGTATACAATCACAGTAAACAATGGTAAATCCTACTAGAATGTAGTATATCATGGTAAATCATGCTAGAATATGGCAAATCAGGCTAGAATCATAGTAAATAATACTAGAATGTGGTAAATTGTTGTGGGAGGAGCCTATTTTACTAAAATGGCTATAACTCAAGAAGTAAATGAGATATTTTCACCAAACTCAGTACACATGTGTATGGTTTCAATTTGAGGTCACAGTAAACATTTTTATGGAGATCGGACCATAGGTAGCGCTATAACTGTTAAAAAGCTTTAAAACCATATATATCCCATGGTAAACTGCCTGTATTGGCTGTAAATGGTCTTCTCCATCTATTATGTCCGTGGTTACATGCTTGCTAAATAAATCTTAATAACTTTTGATGCTTTTGTGCTTAAATGCCTAAAAGGCTTTAACTGGATCCAGACGGACAAAATGGCTATCTCCAAATTCACCTACGAGCAAAAAAAAAATTGTTATGGCCAATTTTGTCCAAAACCTACTTTTGCGAACTAGTCCTAGGTTTTTGGCCCAATCGGAACCAGACCAGTCTAGGACAATTCTATGGACTCTCTAGATCAATAATTATCGAAAAAAAAGTGGAACTTTTGCATTTGCCTGGCTGTAGCAGGGTAATTTAGGAAAGGGGTGGGACAAAAAAAACACTCAAAAGCCTATACAACCTAAGGGAAAACCCCAAACTTCACAAAAATCGATGAGCAGATGTGTCATAGCATGGTGAAGAAGCATGCCAAGTTTCGTGAAGATCGGACAAGAGGTGGCGCTATAACTGTCCAAAACGTCTCTTCTTATTAGGGGTTCAAGCACGAAGTGCTGAAACCCTATTGTAATTGTACTGATTTTTATTATTATTATTATTAATATTTGGATGGCTGTAATAGGGTCATTTATAAAATGGGCCTGGCAAAATACACTAAAAAGCCTATAAATCCTAAATGAAAACTCAAAACTTCACAAAAATTGGTGAGCATATGTCACATAACATCATTAACAAGCATGCCAAATTTTATGGACATCGGACCAAAGGTGGCACTATAACTGTTAAAAAGCTTTAAAACCACATATTTCCTATGGTAAATTGCCTGTATTGACTGTAAATGGTCTTTTCCATCTATTATGTCAGTGGTTAGATGCTTGCTAATTAAAATTTGATAACTTTTGTGCTTAAAAACCCTTAAAGGCCTTAATAGCTTGAACCCCGATAAATGCTGCTTGCAGCTTTAATTATTATTATTATTATTATTCTTCTGCCGTAAAACGCATCGTGCAGCCCAAACCGTAGGGGCTAGAGCATTGAAACTTTGCCAGATGGTAGTACAAAAATCGAGGAGAGGTTCAGAGATTATGACCACGATTGGCCCATAGGTGGCGCTATAGCGACCAAAAGCGCGAAACTGCTCATAACTCCTAGACCGTATGTCGTAGACTCAAGTGTCTTATATCATTGGAAAGCTGGACGCCTGACGAACAAAACGTATATCTCCGATTTCATTTCCGTCATGATAGATTTTCCGCCATTTTGAATTTTGTCAAAAACCTACTTTTGCGAACTAGTCCGTGGTTTTTTGCCCGATCGGAACCAAACCAGTGCAGAAATGTTCTCTAGAGTCTGAAGATTAATAATTATTGAAAAAAAGTTGAAATTTCGATTCACGGACGCTAAGGGTCGCCAAAATGGACGTTGTGGGAGGAGCCTATTTTACTAAAATGGTTATAACTCCAGAAGTAAATGAGGTATTTTCACCAAACTTGGTACACATATGTAAGAGGTCAATCTGAGGTCACGGTAAAAAAATCGCGGCGATTGGCCAAATGGTGGCGCTATAACATGAAAAAAACATAAAACAGGCTATAACCACCTGACCGTTAGTCCGATTGACTTGAAAATTGGTATGCAGTGTCTTGGTCCAAGGTGCCATGTATGTCTATGAGGACATTGGCGTATCTCAAAAAACATGGCCGCCATTGGCCAATGAAGTTGAGCACCTATTAGACAAGGTTAACGGAGGCCGATCAGAAGGAAACTCGGTGGGCATGTTCGACTCATGGCCCTAGAAGTCTGTAAGAATTTTGAAAGAAATCGGCCACTAGTTGGCGCTAACGAGTTTTATGGCTCTGTAATCACGTGGTGTTACACATATTATCACAAAATGCATATCATTTGATAGATCTGCTCATGCTGAACAACTTTGCCTCTAGAACCATTGCTGTCAATCAAACCTTTCATTAAATATTCATGAATATGTTAAAAACCTACTTTTGCGAACTAGTCCCTGGTTTTTCGCCCGATCGGAACCAGACCAGTCTAGGACAATTCTCTGGACTCTCTAGATCAATAATTATCGAAAAAAAGTTGAACTTTTGCATTTGGATGGCTTTAAAAGGGTCATTTATAAAATGGGCGTGGCAAAATACACTAAAAAGCCTATAAATCCTAAATGAAAACTCAGAACTTCACAAAAATTGGTGAGCATATGTGACATAACATCATAAACAAGCATGCAAAATTTTATGGAGATCGGACAATAGTTGGCGCTATAACTGGTAAAAGGCTTTAAAACCATATATTTCCTATGGTAAACTGCCTGTATTGGCTGTAAATGGTCTTTTCCATGTCTGATCATATAATTTTCATATCATAATGTTAAAAACTAGTGCATAACCATTCTCTGGATTCACTAGAACAATAGTTGTCAGAAAAAGTTGAACTACTTCATTTGGATAGCTATAATAGGTTCACTTCAAAATGTGGCCTTTACCAAGTGTCCCCGAAAGCCTATATCTCTTTAATCAATGCTCAGACCTTCTTAAAAACAAGTCAGAACGTGTGAAATATCACCCTGAACAAGGATGAAAAATTTCAGACAGATCGGACAAAATTTGCCTCTGTAACAGTTAAAAAGGTGAAAATGATATGAATTAATGGCATATTAAGCCAATAAGTGGTATTTTACTGCCCCCTGCTGTTTAAAATAGTCATTTTGTCATATTGTTCTATAATTTATATTTAAACTTTATAAAATCCCTATTTTAACATTTACAATTACATTTACTCAAAATCCATCTGTTAAAGTATTAGTATTGACAGTTTGATCACATCATATATTTCAAATATCTGTATCTACAACATAATGTGTGTGTGTAGTCTTAGGTTTCTAAATAAATTCTGAATAATCTGATTAATAGCTTACAAAGACTTTGTGAAATGTTTATAGACCATTGAAATATATTTTCATAATGACATATCCCAATAGCATTGAAAAAACAACAACATTTGTCTTTGTGTGTGTGTGTGTGTGTGTGTGTGTGTGTGTGTGTGTGTGTGTGTGTGTGTGTGTGTGTGTGTGTGTGTGTAAACATGCATTATGGAGTTAAAATGGAAAAACTGGTTTGCTTTAGTACAGAAAAATGGTGAAAATCATGAAGTTTAAAGTGAAAGTGAGCCAATAACTGGTCTTCTACTGCCCTCTGCTGGCCATTCTACTTATTAATGAAGTCTACTCACATATGCTTTTGCATTCATTATACACTAAAAATCACTTATATAACAATAAGACACTAAAAAATCACTTATATAACAATTACTATTGTAGCACAATCATGCTAGAATCATAGTAAATAATACTAGAATGTGGTAAATTGTTGTGGGAGGAGCCTATTTTACTAAAATGGCTATAAGTCAAGAAGTAAATGAGATATCTTCACCAAACTCAGTACACATGTGTATGGGTTCAATTTGAGGTCACAGTAAGCAATTTTATGGAGATCGGACCATAGGTGGCGCTATAACTGTTAAAAAAGCTTTAAAACCATATATTTCCTATGGTACATTGCCTGTATTGGCTGTAAATAGTCTTTTTCATCTATTATGTCAGTGGTTAGATGCTTGCTAAATAAAACTAATAACTTTTGATGCTTTTGTGCTTAAAGGCCTTAAAGGCCTTAACTGCTTGAACCCCGATAAATGCTGCTTGCAGCTTTAATTTTTATTATTATTATTATTATTCTTCTGCCGTAAAACGCATCGTGCAGCCCAAACCGTAGGGGCTAGAGCATTGAAACTTTGCCAGATGGTAGTACAAAAATCGAGGAGAGGTTCAGAGATTATGACCACGATTGGCCCATAGGTGGCGCTATAGCGACCAAAAGCGCGAAACTGCTCATAACTCCTAGACCGTATGTCGTAGACTCAAGTGTCTTATATCATTGGAAAGCTGGACGCCTGACGAACAAAACGTATATCTCCGATTTCATTTCCGTCATGATAGATTTTCCGCCATTTTGAATTTTGTCAAAAACCTACTTTTGCGAACTAGTCCGTGGTTTTTTGCCCGATCGGAACCAAACCAGTGCAGAAATGTTCTCTAGAGTCTGAAGATTAATAATTATTGAAAAAAAGTTGAAATTTCGATTCACGGACGCTAAGGGTCGCCAAAATGGACGTTGTGGGAGGAGCCTATTTTACTAAAATGGTTATAACTCCAGAAGTAAATGAGGTATTTTCACCAAACTTGGTACACATATGTAAGAGGTCAATCTGAGGTCACGGTAAAAAAATCGCGGCGATTGGCCAAATGGTGGCGCTATAACATGAAAAAAACATAAAACAGGCTATAACCACCTGACCGTTAGTCCGATTGACTTGAAAATTGGTATGCAGTGTCTTGGTCCAAGGTGCCATGTATGTCTATGAGGACATTGGCGTATCTCAAAAAACATGGCCGCCATTGGCCAATGAAGTTGAGCACCTATTAGACAAGGTTAACGGAGGCCGATCAGAAGGAAACTCGGTGGGCATGTTCGACTCATGGCCCTAGAAGTCTGTAAGAATTTTGAAAGAAATCGGCCACTAGTTGGCGCTAACGAGTTTTATGGCTCTGTAATCACGTGGTGTTACACATATTATCACAAAATGCATATCATTTGATAGATCTGCTCATGCTGAACAACTTTGCCTCTAGAACCATTGCTGTCAATCAAACCTTTCATTAAATATTCATGAATATGTTAAAAACCTACTTTTGCAAACTAGTCCCTGGTTTTTCGCCCGATCGGAACCAGACCAGTCTAGGACAATTCTCTGGACTCTCTAGATCAATAATTATCGAAAAAAAGTTGAACTTTTGCATTTGGATGGCTTTAAAAGGGTCATTTATAAAATGGGCGTGGCAAAATACACTAAAAAGCCTATAAATCCTAAATGAAAACTCAGAACTTCACAAAAATTGGTGAGCATATGTGTCATAACATCATAAACAAGCATGCAAAATTTTATGGAGATCGGACAATAGTTGGCGCTATAACTGGTAAAAGGCTTTAAAACCATATATTTCCTATGGTAAACTGCCTGTATTGGCTGTAAATGGTCTTTTCCATGTCTGATCATATAATTTTCATATCATAATGTTAAAAACTAGTGCATAACCATTCTCTGGATTCACTAGAACAATAGTTGTCAGAAAAAGTTGAACTACTTCATTTGGATAGCTATAATAGGTTCACTTCAAAATGTGGCCTTTACCAAGTGTCCCCGAAAGCCTATATCTCTTTAATGAATGTTCAAACCTTCTTAAAAACAAGTCAGAACATGTGAAATATCACTCTGAACATGCATGAAAATTTTCAGACAGATCGGACAAAATTTGCCTCTATAACAGTTAAAAAGGTGAAAATGATATGAATTAATGGCATGTTAAGCCAATAAGTGGTATTTTACTGCCCCCCGCTGTTTAAAATAGTCATTTTCTCATATTGGTATTGGTATCAGCCATGGTAAATCATGATAAATGATGGTGTGTGTGTGTGTGTGTGTGTGTGTGTGTGTGTGTGTGTGTGTGTGTGTGTGTGTGTGTGTGTGTGTGTGTGTGGTACAAATATAACAAAGGTTTTATTTTCCAACATGAAAACAAACATAACAGAGTGCTAGTGCACAAACAATAACCGACAATGATAATGGATGAGAGGGGAACTTAAATACACAGATCAAGACAAGGACAACAGGTGACGGTTATGATGATGAGGAGCAGGTGATGATGAGGAGGGTGATGAGGAGCAGGTGCAGGTGATGACGACAGATAGTGAATGTGATGAAGACAGAAGGTGAATGTGATGAAGGTGAATGTGACACCAATATCACTAAAACATTTGTGTGTGTGTGTGTGTGTGTGTGTGTGTGTGTGTGTGTAGCATTATTGTGTGTAGCATATGTAGCAAGTATGCATTATTGAGTTAACATGGAAACACTGGTTTGCTTTAGTGCAGAAAACTGGTCAAAATCATGAGGTTTAAAGTGAAAGTGAGCCAATAAGTGGTCTTCTACTGCCCTCTGCTGGCCATTCTACTTATTAATTAAATTTTTCCACATGTGCTTGCATTTATACTTGAATACACACTAAAAATCACTTATATAGCAATAACTATTATAACACAATAATATTTTGTCAGTGTTAATCACTTTATTTGCACTGACACTTCAAATAATTGCTAGTAATGTGGTAAATCATGGTAAATCATGGTTAACTATGCTGTGTGTGTGTGTCTGTGTGTGTGTGTGTGTGTGTGTGTGTGTGTGTGTGTGTGTGTGTGTGTGTGTGTGTGTAAGCATGCATTGAGTTAACATGGATAAACTGGTTTGCTTTAGTGCAGAAAACTGGTTTAAAGTGAAAGTGAGCCAATAAGTGGTCTTCTACTGCCCTCTGCTGGCCATTCTACTTATTAATGAAATATTTCAACATGTGCTTGCATTCATACTTGAATACACACTAAAAAAATCACTTATATAGCAATAACTTTTATAACACAATCATATTTTGTCAGTGTTAATCACTTTATTTGCACTGACACTTCAAATAATTGCTAGTAATGTGATAAATCAGGCTAGAAACATGGTAAATCAAAGTAAATAATACTAGATTGTCGTTTATCTCCTGGTAAATAATACTAGAACGTGGTATATCATGGTAAATCATGGTTAACTAAACTGTGTGTGTATGTGTGTGTGTGTGTGTGTGTGTGTGTGTGTGTGTGTGTGTGTGTGTGTGTGTGTGTGTGTGTGTGTGTGTGTGTGTGTGTAAGCATGCATTGAGTTAACATGGAAAAACTGGTTTGCTTTAGTGCAGAAAACTGGTTTAAAGTGAAAGTGAGCCAATAAGTGGTCTTCTAGTGCCCTCTGCTGGCCATTCTACTCAATAATGAAATATTTTAAGTCAAGTCAAGTCAAGTCAAGTATATTTGTATAGCGCTTTTCACAATACAGATTGTATCAAAGCAGCTTCACAGTATTAAATTAAAATAATACAACAAGGTTTGTTTCTAGTGGAATTTATTGATAAAATCAAATTAGATATCCCCAGAATATCCCCAACTGAGCAAGCCAAAGGCAACAGTGGCAAGGAACCGAAAAACTCCATCAAGTGACCTAATAGTGTCCTAAAACTCCATCAGGTGACCCAATGGAGAAAAAAAAAACCTTGGGAGAACCCAGGCTCAGTCGGGGGCCAGTTCTCCTCTGGCGTTTATTAACTAGAGGCCGGATTGTAATTTGAACTGTAAGATTAAAAATATTATATGAATGCCTGGCTGAAGAGATGCGACTTTAATCTAGTTTTAAACTGGGAGAGCGAGTCTGAGCAACGAACAGTATCAGGAAGGCTATTCCAGAGTTTTGGAGCTTTTACATGTGCTTTTGCATTCATACTTGGACACACACTAAAAATCACGTATATAACTAACTATTATAACACAATAATATTTTGTCAGTGTTCATCACCTCATTTGCACTGACACTTCACATAATTGCTAGTAATGTGGTTAATCATGCTAGAAACATTGTAAATCATAGTAAATAATACTGAAATGAGGTGTATCAAGGTAAATCATGCTAGAATCCTAATAAATCATTCTGGAACATGGTATATGATAGTAAATCATGCTAGAATCATATTAAATAATTCTAGAATGTGGCAAATCGTTGTGGGAGGAGCCTATTTTACTCAAATGGCTATAACTCAAGAAGTAAATGAGATATCTTCACCAAACTCAGTACACATGTGTATGGGTTCAATTTGAGGTCACAGTAAACAATTTTATGGAGATCGGACCATAGGTGGCGCTATAACTGTTAAAAAGCTTTAAAACCATATATATCCCATGGCAAATTGCCTGTATTGGCTGTAAATGGTCTTTTCCATCTATTATGTCAGTGGTTACATGCTTGCTAAATAAATCTTAATAACTTTTGATGCTTTTGTGCTTAAATGCCTTAAAGGCCTTAACTGCTTGAACCCCGATAAATGCTGCTTGCAGCTTTAATTATTATTATTATTATTATTCTTCTGCCGTAAAACGCATCGTGCAGCCCAAACCGTAGGGGCTAGAGCATTGAAACTTTGCCAGATGGTAGTACAAAAATCGAGGAGAGGTTCAGAGATTATGACCACGATTGGCCCATAGGTGGCGCTATAGCGACCAAAAGCGCGAAACTGCTCATAACTCCTAGACCGTATGTCGTAGACTCAAGTGTCTTATATCATTGGAAAGCTGGACGCCTGACGAACAAAACGTATATCTCCGATTTCATTTCCGTCATGATAGATTTTCCGCCATTTTGAATTTTGTCAAAAACCTACTTTTGCGAACTAGTCCGTGGTTTTTTGCCCGATCGGAACCAAACCAGTGCAGAAATGTTCTCTAGAGTCTGAAGATTAATAATTATTGAAAAAAAGTTGAAATTTCGATTCACGGACGCTAAGGGTCGCCAAAATGGACGTTGTGGGAGGAGCCTATTTTACTAAAATGGTTATAACTCCAGAAGTAAATGAGGTATTTTCACCAAACTTGGTACACATATGTAAGAGGTCAATCTGAGGTCACGGTAAAAAAATCGCGGCGATTGGCCAAATGGTGGCGCTATAACATGAAAAAAACATAAAACAGGCTATAACCACCTGACCGTTAGTCCGATTGACTTGAAAATTGGTATGCAGTGTCTTGGTCCAAGGTGCCATGTATGTCTATGAGGACATTGGCGTATCTCAAAAAACATGGCCAATGAAGTTGAGCACCTATTAGACAAGGTTAACGGAGGCCGATCAGAAGGAAACTCGGTGGGCATGTTCGACTCATGGCCCTAGAAGTCTGTAAGAATTTTGAAAGAAATCGGCCACTAGTTGGCGCTAACGAGTTTTATGGCTCTGTAATCACGTGGTGTTACACATATTATCACAAAATGCATATCATTTGATAGATCTGCTCATGCTGAACAACTTTGCCTCTAGAACCATTGCTGTCAATCAAACCTTTCATTAAATATTCATGAATATGTTAAAAACCTACTTTTGCGAACTAGTCCCTGGTTTTTCGCCCGATCGGAACCAGACCAGTCTAGGACAATTCTCTGGACTCTCTAGATCAATAATTATCGAAAAAAAGTTGAACTTTTGCATTTGGATGGCTTTAAAAGGGTCATTTATAAAATGGGCGTGGCAAAATACACTAAAAAGCCTATAAATCCTAAATGAAAACTCAGAACTTCACAAAAATTGGTGAGCATATGTGTCATAACATCATAAACAAGCATGCAAAATTTTATGGAGATCGGACAATAGTTGGCGCTATAACTGGTAAAAGGCTTTAAAACCATATATTTCCTATGGTAAACTGCCTGTATTGGCTGTAAATGGTCTTTTCCATGTCTGATCATATAATTTTCATATCATAATGTTAAAAACTAGTGCATAACCATTCTCTGGATTCACTAGAACAATAGTTGTCAGAAAAAGTTGAACTACTTCATTTGGATAGCTATAATAGGTTCACTTCAAAATGTGGCCTTTACCAAGTGTCCCCGAAAGCCTATATCTCTTTAATGAATGTTCAAACCTTCTTAAAAACAAGTCAGAACATGTGAAATATCACTCTGAACATGCATGAAAATTTTCAGACAGATTGGACAAAATTTGCCTCTATAACAGTTAAAAATGTGAAAATGATATGAATATAATGGTATATTATCCAATAAGTGGTATTTTACTGCCCCCTGCTGTTTAAAATAGTCATTTTGTCATATTGTTCTATAATTTATATTTAGACTTTATAAAATCACTATTTTAACATTTACAATTACATTTAGTCAAAATCCATCGGTTAAAGTATAAGTATTGACAGTTTGATCACATCATATATTTCAAATGTCTGTATCTACAACATAATGTGTGTGTGTAGTCTTAGGTTTCTGAATAAATTCTGAATCATCTGATTAATAGCTTACAAAGACTTTGTGAAATGTTTATAGACCATTCAAATATATTTTCATAATGACATATCCCAATAGCACTGAAAAAACAACAACATTTGTCTTTGTGTGTGTGTGTGTGTGTGTGTGTGTGTGTGTGTGTGTGTGTGTGTGTGTGTGTGTGTGTGTGTAAACATGCATTATGGAGTTGAAAATCAAGAAGTTTAAAGTGAAAGTGAGCCAATATGTGGTCTTATACTGCCCTCTGCTGGCCATTTTACTTATTAATGAAGTCTACTCACATATGCTTTTGCATTCATTATACACTAAAAATCACTTATATAACAATAATACACTAAAAAATCACTTATATAACAATTACTATTGTAGCACAATCATGCTAGAATCATAGTAAATAATACTAGAATGTGGTAAATTGTTGTGGGAGGAGCCTATTTTACTAAAATGGCTATAAGTCAAGAAGTAAATGAGATATCTTCACCAAACTCAGTACACATGTGTATGGGTTCAATTTGAGGTCACAGTAAGCAATTTTATGGAGATCGGACCATAGGTGGCGCTATAACTGTTAAAAAAGCTTTAAAACCATATATTTCCTATGGTACATTGCCTGTATTGGCTGTAAATGGTCTTTTTCATCTATTATGTCAGTGGTTAGATGCTTGCTAAATAAAACTAATAACTTTTGATGCTTTTGTGCTTAAAGGCCTTAAAGGCCTTAACTGCTTGAACCCCGATAAATGCTGCTTGCAGCTTTAATTAGGGGTTCAAGCACGAAGTGCTGAAACCCTATTGTAATTGTACTGATTTTTATTATTATTATTATTATTATTATTCTTCTGCCGTAAAACGCATCGTGCAGCCCAAACCGTAGGGGCTAGAGCATTGAAACTTTGCCAGATGGTAGTACAAAAATCGAGGAGAGGTTCAGAGATTATGACCACGATTGGCCCATAGGTGGCGCTATAGCGACCAAAAGCGCGAAACTGCTCATAACTCCTAGACCGTATGTCGTAGACTCAAGTGTCTTATATCATTGGAAAGCTGGACGCCTGACGAACAAAACGTATATCTCCGATTTCATTTCCGTCATGATAGATTTTCCGCCATTTTGAATTTTGTCAAAAACCTACTTTTGCGAACTAGTCCGTGGTTTTTTGCCCGATCGGAACCAAACCAGTGCAGAAATGTTCTCTAGAGTCTGAAGATTAATAATTATTGAAAAAAAGTTGAAATTTCGATTCACGGACGCTAAGGGTCGCCAAAATGGTCGTTGTGGGAGGAGCCTATTTTACTAAAATGGTTATAACTCCAGAAGTAAATGAGGTATTTTCACCAAACTTGGTACACATATGTAAGAGGTCAATCTGAGGTCACGGTAAAAAAATCGCGGCGATTGGCCAAATGGTGGCGCTATAACATGAAAAAAACATAAAACAGGCTATAACCACCTGACCGTTAGTCCGATTGACTTGAAAATTGGTATGCAGTGTCTTGGTCCAAGGTGCCATGTATGTCTATGAGGACATTGGCGTATCTCAAAAAACATGGCCGCCATTGGCCAATGAAGTTGAGCACCTATTAGACAAGGTTAACGGAGGCCGATCAGAAGGAAACTCGGTGGGCATGTTCGACTCATGGCCCTAGAAGTCTGTAAGAATTTTGAAAGAAATCGGCCACTAGTTGGCGCTAACGAGTTTTATGGCTCTGTAATCACGTGGTGTTACACATATTATCACAAAATGCATATCATTTGATAGATCTGCTCATGCTGAACAACTTTGCCTCTAGAACCATTGCTGTCAATCAAACCTTTCATTAAATATTCATGAATATGTTAAAAACCTACTTTTGCGAACTAGTCCCTGGTTTTTCGCCCGATCGGAACCAGACCAGTCTAGGACAATTCTCTGGACTCTCTAGATCAATAATTATCGAAAAAAACTTTTATCGAACTTTTGCATTTGGATGGCTTTAAAAGGGTCATTTATAAAATGGGCGTGGCAAAATACACTAAAAAGCCTATAAATCCTAAATGAAAACTCAGAACTTCACAAAAATTGGTGAGCATATGTGTCATAACATCATAAACAAGCATGCAAAATTTTATGGAGATCGGACAATAGTTGGCGCTATAACTGGTAAAAGGCTTTAAAACCATATATTTCCTATGGTAAACTGCCTGTATTGGCTGTAAATGGTCTTTTCCATGTCTGATCATATAATTTTCATATCATAATGTTAAAAACTAGTGCATAACCATTCTCTGGATTCACTAGAACAATAGTTGTCAGAAAAAGTTGAACTACTTCATTTGGATAGCTATAATAGGTTCACTTCAAAATGTGGCCTTTACCAAGTGTCCCCGAAAGCCTATATCTCTTTAATGAATGTTCAAACCTTCTTAAAAACAAGTCAGAACATGTGAAATATCACTCTGAACATGCATGGAAATTTTCAGACAGATCGGACAAAATTTGCCTCTATAACAGTTAAAAAGGTGAAAATGATATGAATATAATGGTATATTAAGCCAATAAGTGGTATTTTACTGCCCCCTGCTGTTTAAAATAGTAATTTTGTCATATTGTTCTATAATTTATATTGAGACTTTATAAAATCCCTATTTTAACATTTACAATTACATTTAGTCAAAATCCATCTGTTAAAGTATTAGTATTGACAGTTTGATCACATCATATATATCAAATATCTGTATCTACAACATAACGTGTGTGTGTGTAGTCTTAGGTTTCTGAATAAATTCTGAATAATCTGATTAATAGCTTACAAAGACTTTGTGAAATGTTTATAGACCATTCAAATATATTTTCATAATGACATCCCAATAGCATTGAAAAAACAACAACATTTGTCTTTGTGTGTGTGTGTGTGTGTGTGTGTGTGTGTGTGTGTGTGTGTGTGTGTGTGTGTGTGTGTGTGTGTGTGTGTGTGTGCGTGTATACATGCATTATGGAGTTAAAATGGAAAAACTGGTTTGCTTTAGTGCAGAAAAATGGTGAAAAACAAGAAGTTTAAAGTGAAAGTGTGCCAATATGTGGTCTTCTACTGCCCTCTGCTGGCCATTCTACTTATTAATGAAGTCTACTCACATATGCTTTTACATTTATTAGACACTAAAAATCACTTATATAACAATAAGACACTAAAAAATCACTTATATAACAATTACTATTGTAGCACAATCGTGCTAGAATCATAGTAAATAATACTAGAATGTGGTAAATTGTTGTGGGAGGAGCCTATTTTACTAAAATGGCTATAAGTCAAGAAGTAAATGAGATATCTTTACCAAACTCAGTACACATGTGTATGGGTTCAATTTGAGGTCACAGTAAACAATTTTATGGAGACTGGACCATAGGTGGCGCTATAACTGTTAAAAAGCTTTAAAACCATATATTTCCTATGGTACATTGCCTGTATTGGCTGTAAATAGTCTTTTTCATCTATTATGTCAGTGGTTAGATGCTTGCTAAATAAAACTAATAACTTTTGATGCTTTTGTGCTTAAAGGCCTTAAAGGCCTTAACTGCTTGAACCCCGATAAATGCTGCTTGCAGCTTTAATTATTATTATTATTATTATTCTTCTGCCGTAAAACGCATCGTGCAGCCCAAACCGTAGGGGCTAGAGCATTGAAACTTTGCCAGATGGTAGTACAAAAATCGAGGAGAGGTTCAGAGATTATGACCACGATTGGCCCATAGGTGGCGCTATAGCGACCAAAAGCGCGAAACTGCTCATAACTCCTAGACCGTATGTCGTAGACTCAAGTGTCTTATATCATTGGAAAGCTGGACGCCTGACGAACAAAACGTATATCTCCGATTTCATTTCCGTCATGATAGATTTTCCGCCATTTTGAATTTTGTCAAAAACCTACTTTTGCGAACTAGTCCGTGGTTTTTTGCCCGATCGGAACCAAACCAGTGCAGAAATGTTCTCTAGAGTCTGAAGATTAATAATTATTGAAAAAAAGTTGAAATTTCGATTCACGGACGCTAAGGGTCGCCAAAATGGACGTTGTGGGAGGAGCCTATTTTACTAAAATGGTTATAACTCCAGAAGTAAATGAGGTATTTTCACCAAACTTGGTACACATATGTAAGAGGTCAATCTGAGGTCACGGTAAAAAAATCGCGGCGATTGGCCAAATGGTGGCGCTATAACATGAAAAAAACATAAAACAGGCTATAACCACCTGACCGTTAGTCCGATTGACTTGAAAATTGGTATGCAGTGTCTTGGTCCAAGGTGCCATGTATGTCTATGAGGACATTGGCGTATCTCAAAAAACATGGCCAATGAAGTTGAGCACCTATTAGACAAGGTTAACGGAGGCCGATCAGAAGGAAACTCGGTGGGCATGTTCGACTCATGGCCCTAGAAGTCTGTAAGAATTTTGAAAGAAATCGGCCACTAGTTGGCGCTAACGAGTTTTATGGCTCTGTAATCACGTGGTGTTACACATATTATCACAAAATGCATATCATTTGATAGATCTGCTCATGCTGAACAACTTTGCCTCTAGAACCATTGCTGTCAATCAAACCTTTCATTAAATATTCATGAATATGTTAAAAACCTACTTTTGCGAACTAGTCCCTGGTTTTTCGCCCGATCGGAACCAGACCAGTCTAGGACAATTCTCTGGACTCTCTAGATCAATAATTATCGAAAAAAAGTTGAACTTTTGCATTTGGATGGCTTTAAAAGGGTCATTTATAAAATGGGCGTGGCAAAATACACTAAAAAGCCTATAAATCCTAAATGAAAACTCAGAACTTCACAAAAATTGGTGAGCATATGTGACATAACATCATAAACAAGCATGCAAAATTTTATGGAGATCGGACAATAGTTGGCGCTATAACTGGTAAAAGGCTTTAAAACCATATATTTCCTATGGTAAACTGCCTGTATTGGCTGTAAATGGTCTTTTCCATGTCTGATCATATAATTTTCATATCATAATGTTAAAAACTAGTGCATAACCATTCTCTGGATTCACTAGAACAATAGTTGTCAGAAAAAGTTGAACTACTTCATTTGGATAGCTATAATAGGTTCACTTCAAAATGTGGCCTTTACCAAGTGTCCCCGAAAGCCTATATCTCTTTAATCAATGCTCAGACCTTCTTAAAAACAAGTCAGAACGTGTGAAATATCACCCTGAACAAGGATGAAAAATTTCAGACAGATCGGACAAAATTTGCCTCTGTAACAGTTAAAAAGGTGAAAATGATATGAATTAATGGCATATTAAGCCAATAAGTGGTATTTTACTGCCCCCTGCTGTTTAAAATAGTCATTTTGTCATATTGTTCTATAATTTATATTTAAACTTTATAAAATCCCTATTTTAACATTTACAATTACATTTACTCAAAATCCATCTGTTAAAGTATTAGTATTGACAGTTTGATCACATCATATATTTCAAATATCTGTATCTACAACATAATGTGTGTGTGTAGTCTTAGGTTTCTAAATAAATTCTGAATAATCTGATTAATAGCTTACAAAGACTTTGTGAAATGTTTATAGACCATTGAAATATATTTTCATAATGACATATCCCAATAGCATTGAAAAAACAACAACATTTGTCTTTGTGTGTGTGTGTGTGTGTGTGTGTGTGTGTGTGTGTGTGTGTGTGTGTGTGTGTGTGTGTGTAAACATGCATTATGGAGTTAAAATGGAAAAACTGGTTTGCTTTAGTACAGAAAAATGGTGAAAATCATGAAGTTTAAAGTGAAAGTGAGCCAATAACTGGTCTTCTACTGCCCTCTGCTGGCCATTCTACTTATTAATGAAGTCTACTCACATATGCTTTTGCATTCATTATACACTAAAAATCACTTATATAACAATAAGACACTAAAAAATCACTTATATAACAATTACTATTGTAGCACAATCATGCTAGAATCATAGTAAATAATACTAGAATGTGGTAAATTGTTGTGGGAGGAGCCTATTTTACTAAAATGGCTATAAGTCAAGAAGTAAATGAGATATCTTCACCAAACTCAGTACACATGTGTATGGGTTCAATTTGAGGTCACAGTAAGCAATTTTATGGAGATCGGACCATAGGTGGCGCTATAACTGTTAAAAAAGCTTTAAAACCATATATTTCCTATGGTACATTGCCTGTATTGGCTGTAAATAGTCTTTTTCATCTATTATGTCAGTGGTTAGATGCTTGCTAAATAAAACTAATAACTTTTGATGCTTTTGTGCTTAAAGGCCTTAAAGGCCTTAACTGCTTGAACCCCGATAAATGCTGCTTGCAGCTTTAATTAGGGGTTCAAGCACGAAGTGCTGAAACCCTATTGTAATTGTGCTGATTTTTATTATTATTATTATTATTATTATTCTGCCGTAAAACGCATTGTGCAGCCCAAACTGTAAGAGCTGGAACCTTGAAACTTGGCCAAATGGTAGTCCTCAATTTGGGGAGAACCTATCAAAATATGACCCAGATTGGCCCATAGGTGGCGCTATAATGACCAAATTTACTAAATTGCTCACAACTCCTAGACAGTTTGTCCTAGATTGTCCATTTTAGCATCACTGTGATCCCTGGATCCAGACGGACAAAATGGCTATCTCCAAATTCACCTACGAGCAAAAATTGTTATGGCCAATTTTGTCAAAAACCTACTTTTGCGAACTAGTCCTAGGTTTTTGGCCCAATCGGAACCAGACCAGTCTAGCACAGTTCTCTGGAGTCTCTAGATCAATAATTATCGAAAAAAAGTGGAACTTTTGCATTTGCCTGGCTGTAACAGGGTCATTTAGGAAAGGGGCAGGACAAAAAAACACTCAAAAGCCTACACAACCTAAGGGAAAACCCCAAACTTCACAAAAATCGATGAGCAGATGTGCCATAGCATGGTGAAGAAGCATGCCAAGTTTCGTGAAGATCGGACAATAGGTGGCGCTATAACTGTCCAAAACGTCTCTTCTTATTAGGGGTTCAAGCACGAAGTGCTGAAACCCTATTGTAATTGTGCTGATTTTTATTATTAGGGGTTCAAGCACGAAGTGCTGAAACCCTATTGTAATTGTCCTGATTTTTATTATTATTTTTCTTCTGCCGTAAAACGCATCGTGCAGCCCAAACCGTAAGAGCTGGAACCTTGAAACTTTGCCAGATGGTAGTACAAAAATCGAGGAGAGGTTATCAAATTATGACCCCGATTGGCCCATAGGTGGCGCTATAGCAACCAAAAGCGCGAAACTGCTCAGAACTCCTAGACCGTATGTCGTAGACTCAAGTGTCTTATATCATTGGAAAGCTGGACGCCAGACGAACAAAACGTATATCTCCGATTTCATTTCCGCCATGATAGATTTTCCGCCATTTTGAATTTTGTCAAAAACCTACTTTTGCGAACTAGTCCCTGGTTTTTCGCCCGATCGGAACCAAACCAGTGCAGAAATGTTCTCTAGAAACTGAAGATCAATAATTATCGAAAAAAAGTCGAAATTTCGATTCACGGACGCTAAGGGGCGCCAAAACGTACGTTGTGGGAGGGGCCTATTTTACTAAAATGGCTATAACTCCAGAAGTAAATGAGGTATCTTCACCAATCTCGGTACACATATGTATGAGCTCAATATGAGGTAACAGTAAAAAAATCGCGGCGATTTGCCACATGGTGGCGCTATAATATGAAAAAAACATAAAACAGGCTTTAACCACCTGACCGTTAGTCCGATTGACTTGAAAATTGGTATGCAGTGTCTTGGTCCAAGGTGTCATGTATGTGTATGAGGACATTGGCGTATCTAAAAAAACTTGGCCGCCATCAGCCAATGAAATTTGAGCACCTATTAGACAAGGTTAACGGAGGCCGATCGGAACGAAACTCGGTGGGCATGTTCTACTCATGGCCCTAGAGGTCTGTAAGAATTTTAAAAGAAATCGGCCACTAGTTGGCGCTAACGAGTTTTATGGCTCTGTAATCACGTGGTGTTACACTTATTGTCACAAAATGCATACCATTTGATAGATCTCCTCTTGTTGAACAACTTTGCCTCAAGAACCATTGCTGTCAATCAAACCGTTCATTAAATATTCGTAATTATGTTAAAAACCTACTTTTGCGAACTAGTCCTAGGTTTTTCGCCCGATCGGAACCAAACCAGTCTAGGACAATTCTATGGACTCTCTAGGTCAATAATTATCAAAAAAAAGTTGAACTTTTGCATTTTTCGCATGGCTAACAGGGTCATTTAGAAAATGGGCGTGGTAAAATGCACTCAAAAGCCTATAAATCCTAAACGAAAACTCAGAACTTCACGAAAATTGATGAGCATATGTGTCATAACCTGCTTAAGAAGCATGGAAAATTTTATGGAGAGTTGGCGCTATAACTGTTAAAACGCTTTAAAACCATATATTTCCTATGGTAAATTGCCTGTATTTGCTGTAAATGGTGTCTTCTATCATATAATGTTCATATCATAATGTTCAAAACCAGTGCAGCACAATTCTCTGAACTCTCTAGATCAATAATTATCAGAAAAAAAGTTTAACTTCTTCAAAAGGTGATTTTATATGAATATAATGACATATTAAGCCAATAAGTGGTATTTTACTGCCCCCTGCTGTCATTTCATCATACTACTCCCTAATATTGTTATAAAATTCATATTTAGACTTTATAAAATCATTATTTTAACATTTACAATCACATTTTGTCAAAACTCATCTATTGAGTATTACTATTGACAATTGTGTTACACTGAGATATGGAAATGGACGAAAGTAAATGAATGAAATGAAACGAAAGTATAACGGCATTTAAGCCACGCCCCCGAATACAAATTCATTCATAACTCGAAAACGGAAAGTCGTTGCGCGCTCAAATTTTGATGGTGAGGACCTCTCCGGGCTCTTGATCGAAACGTGTCGTCGCGGGCCTCGGGAGCGCGCCCCCCGCGCATCGCCATCCCGCGGGACCCCCGATTTTGAACGGCCATTACTCCAGACCCAGACCACCCCGAACATTGTGTGAGAGCTCGTTGGAAAGAGCCCGTCCTTGGCTAGCTTCGATTCAAATGTGGTGTTATTTGCCCTGGGCATTCCAGAGATAATAGCCCGAACAGATATGCCTTATTACAGTCATAACTCCCAGCCCCAATCGCCCAAAAACACCTTGATGGTCTCATTCAACAGGGCTCCTCAAGCACTATCTATGCTCTGAGTTTCAGAATTTTTCGCCTTTTGGTTCCTGAGATACAAGTAAAAAAACAAATTCCCATTCATTCATTCAAACACTTCAACTGTAAAATGTAAGCTATAATACCACTGTTGTCCACTAGAGGGAGCAGCAGGATTACGCATGATCTTTTAATTCGCTTTCAGTATTGGGAAATAAACAAATGCTTTAAGAAGCAATCTTTTTTATTATGATGTTTTTTTTTTTTATTATGATATTTGTATATATTTTATTTTTTTATTATGATTATGAACGGTTTGATTGACATTAGTGATTCTTGAGGCAAAGTTGTTCAAGATGAGGAGATGAAGATATTTTCACAATATCACATCCTAAAAACATTGAAAACATATTTGTCTTTGTGTGTGTGTGTGTGTGTGTGTGTGTGTGTGTGTGTGTGTGTGTGTGTGTGTGTGTGTGTGTGTGTGTGTGTGTGTGTGTGTGTGTGTGTGATGTGTTTGTGTTTGTGTGTCTGTGTGTGTAAGCATGCTTAATGGAAAGAACATGGAGAAACTGCTTTGTTTTACTGGTGGATAAAAAAGTCTTTCAAATGAAAGTGAGTCAATTAGTAGTCTTCTACTGCCCTCTGCAGGACATTCTACTTAATAAAATATTTTCATCTGTGCTTTTGCATTAGTTTTTGGACTATATAAAATTACTTGCATGAAAATCACCTATTATAACACAGTCATGTTTTGTCAAAGTTTATCACTTCATTTTTACTGAGCTCTTAGTTTGAACAATTCTGCCTCTCAGTGATTAATTTGAAATCTGAAAATGGTGTTATACAGAGGAGATTTGCAATTATCATTTTGTTACCTATCTTTTATTTTAAATATCTACATCTACAACAAAATGTGTGTGCATGTGTGTGTTCAAGCATGGTTAGTGTATTAAGTATTATTGTTTAAGTATTATTGTTTTCATTTACATTTTAACCACCAGAAGAAGAACACTCATTGGTTCATTCTGCTCACTAAAATATTATTTTTCATTTTTCTTCCATTTGAAATATTGTTTAAACTTAATAAAATCATTAAAATAACATTTCAAATCATATTTTGTCTGTTTATAAATCCCACAGACTCACATTGGCTGCAATACTAATGTTTTTGTAAGACACAGACCTTATAGTCTAATCTGTGTGTATTGTGCATATATTATTGATATTATTACTATTGCAAATCATGTTATTGTAACTCATATCTTAATAGAATATTATTTGTAATTTTAATTCTTTATTTCTTAATTGTTTTTTTATGATTACTACAGATATTATCACCAAAGATATCAACTACACCTTCACTTTTAGTATTGACACGCTGCACACACAGCACAATCACACACTCACTAATGCATTCAAATAAATGTAATCTTACTGTGCTACTTTATTTGTACATGATTAGAATGAACAGAAATCTAAGACTATTTTTCTTCTTTTGTTAAAGCCATTTTAGACTCCAAGTAAGCATTATATTACTAATCATCTATTTTAAAGGTGCCATACAATTGAAAACTGTATTTATCTTGGCATAGTTGAATGATAAGAGTTCTGGACATGGAACTGACATACCGTGAGCCTCAAACACCATCGTTTCCTCCTTCATGTGTAAATCTCCTGTTTGCAAAAGACAGCTGAAAAATGAGTGAATCCCACCATAACACCGACTGTGACGTTGGAGTCAGGATCATTAATATTTATACCCCCCAAATTTGCATTTTCCATCCATGTTCTAGGCCAGGCAGTGTTAATGTGGACCTGCACAGCCGAATCATCAGAAGATCTGCAGGTATTGTGAAGAAGCAAGCAAGGACAATAGTGAAAATGGCAGATCATGGATATAAATGTTATGTCTGAGGCTGTCTGTGCTGCAGATTTGAGAACTTTTCATTCCCTTCCCACAAAAGAGAACTGTCAACAGGCATGGTTGATGTTTACAACAGGATACCTCACCATTTTAATTCAAAGCTGTTAGTTTGCTCTTAACGGAGGCCGATCAGAACGAAACTCGGTGGGCATGTTCGACTCATGGCCCTAGAGGTCTGTAAGAATTTTGAAAGAAATCGGCCACTAGTTGGCGCTAACGAGTTTTACGGCTATGTAATCACGTGATGCATATCATTTGATAGATCTCCTCATACTGAACAACTTTGCCTCAAGAACTACTGCTGTCAATCAATTTGTTCATTAAATACTTGCGATTATGTTAAAAACCTACTTTTGCGAACTAGTCCTAGGTTTTTCGCCCGATCGGAAATATACCAGTGCAGTACAATTCTCTGGAAGCTCTAGATTATTAATTATATAAAAAACTTTAACTTTACCCATTGGGTAGCCATAACAGGATCATTTAGAACAGTGGTTCCCAACCTTTTTCCTTGGGGCCCCCCCTATGTACATATGTAACAATCCGTGGACCCCCCCCCCCCCCCCATATATATATATATATATATATATATATATATATTAGGGGTGTAACGGTTCACAAAATTCACGGTTCGGTTCGATATGATACACTTGTGTCACAGTTCGGTTCGGTACGTTTTTGATACAGCAAAAAGAAAGAAATGCCAGAGAAATTTCCTTGATTTCATTTTTTTTATTCTTTTTTTTTTATTAAAACTAACATCATAAAGTATGATTTTTTTTTTTTTTTACTTTGAGCAATTCTAGAGCTATAATTCACTCTTCTTATAAGCATATAAAACAAAACAGCTCCTTGGAAAAAAATAAAAGTAATATTGTAGTAGTTATAAACAAAGGTTTATTTTATTTCAGATTAACATTTGAGGGCAGCAATTGTATTCATAATGTAAAAATAAAACCGATGTAATGTTACTTGAAGGCATTATAGCCAATTCCTGTCAAACTTCCATGGGTGCAGTTATTACTACAGTAAATCCATGGTGAATGTTGCTGATCTGTGGACACTGTTTCTTCCAGGTTTCCACGTCAGCGCTGTTTGATTCGTTAATAACGGAGAAATGTGAATGTTTCTCACTAGATCTCGCAGCGATGTTATTACTTCAGTGGCGATTTGAAATGCTTTATTTACCTGGATCTCTTATTAGCGCTGTGTAGTAACAGTGTCGCATGATCACGATCGGCTCGCGC
>JAKKIH010000057.1:0-124002 GCA_022828995.1 Vimba vimba | reverse complement strand
CTCAACTCAAGGTGGTATCCTGCCGACTAACGCCAAATCTGTCACAGGTCGGGATGGGCCAAGCCGGACTGCGCCCACCCCTGAACCAGGACCACCCTGAGGAACGTGTCAGAGACGAGACGGAAACAGAATTCAAAGGAATAACAGTTCTTTTTATTAAAGTTAAAAGTAATTTGAATAACCTAAGCTAAAATCTTCCTTTCCTCTTCTTCCCCAGAATCGAAGCAATGCAGCAGTCTCCGGGGCCCACTCCCACGCCGGTACAAGGTTCGCAATGGCCTGTGATGGATCGATGGATTACCACAGATGAGTATGCGGTCGGGGCTGTTCCTCTTCCCACGCTGATGCAGGGTCCGCAGGGACCTACGACGGACAGGTAAGTTTGCACAGGTGAGTAGACAGTCGGGGCCCTTCCTCTTCCCACGCCGCTGTAGGGTTCACAATGGGATGCGGTAGGCAGATGAATTTCCACCAGTGAGTAGATGGTCAGGGCTCTTCCTCTTCTCACACCGAGGCAGAGTTCACAGGGACCAACGACGAACAAGTGAGTTTCCACAGGTAAGTAGACAGTTGAGACTCTGGGGCTGCAGCAGACTCGAGTCAACAGGCTGAACGGAGCTTCTCTAGGACAGACCGTTAGGACAGACAGAGTCAGCTTCAACAGCAATATATAGGCCTCACGTGTGTTGCCGGGGACAGGTGACTTCACACCATGCAGATGGGCCGGGGGCTATAGCAGACTCAAGGCGCAGGCCGAGCGGAGCTTCTCCTGGACAGACAGAATCAACTTCAACAGCAATATACAGCTCTCACGTGTGTTGCGGGGGACAGCTAACTTCACACCATGCCGATGGACTTGGGGTTGTAGCAGACGCGAAGTCACAGCTGAGCAGAGCCGCTCTAAGACAGACAAAATCAACTTCACCACAGTATACAGTTCTTACGTGTGTTGCAGGGGACAGATAACTTCACACCATGCAGATGGACCTGGGGCTATAGCAGATTCAAGTCGCAGGCTGAGTGGAGCTTCTCTAGAACAGACAGAATCAACTTCAACAGCAGTATACAGTTCTCACGTGTGTTGCAGGGGACAGATAACTTCACACCATGCAGATGGACTTGGGACCGTAGCAGACTCAAAGTCGCAGGCTGAGCAGAGCTTCTCTAGAACAGACAGACTCAACTTCAACAGCAGTATACAGTTCTCATGTGTTGCGGGAGACAGATAACTTCACACCGTGCAGGTGGGCTTAGGGCTGCAGCAGACTCAAAATCAACAGGCTGAGTGGAGCTTCTACGAAGACAAACAGAATCAACTTCAACAGCAATATACAATTCTCACGTGTGTTGCAGGGGGCAGATAACTTCACACCGTACAGGTGGGCTTAGGGCTGCAGCAGACTCCAAGTCAACAGGCTGAGTGGAGCTTCTACGAAGACAAACAGAATCAACTTCAACAGCAATATACAATTCTCGCGTGTGTTGCAGGGGGCAGATAACTTCACACCGTACAGGTGGGCTTAGGGCTGCAGCAGACTCCAAGTCAACCGGCTGAGCGGAGCTTTTTCTAAGACAGTCAGAACCACTACTTCAAAACAGAGAGGTTAGTTTGACTTACAGATGCTGTTCCTTCTAGTCCTCAACAGATGGAACCGATCGACATTATTAAGCTCCAGTTACTGACAGTAGACCAGCATGGCACGAGGGGAGTGCACGGCAAAAGAGAATAAATCTTCCACACACACACGGCAATTTCACTCCAAACATGCAACGTGAAGGGGGAAACGTCAATTTAGGCACTGCAATCCACTTCAAATAAGTGCAGATAAGGCCAGCACTCACCCAGGGGTCTCCGTGCCACAAGCAACGAGCTTCAATGTTGGGAAAAAGAGGTTTCAGGGTTTTCCTCCACAGACATAGACAGGATTCACATCACCGTTCCAACACGGGGGAAGAGGGTAAGAGATCGAACATGAATCAATATAATTCACTCAGTGACATTTCGATAGCACAATCAAAGCACTCCAATCCACCTCAAATTCAGTGTTGAAACATGCAGGTACGAGATACGATGGTCGATTACTTATCTCTCTCCCTTCCAGGCAAACGGTGTGTTTTCACAACTCTTCCACACTCCTCGAGTCCCCTCCAGCAGCACTTCCCTTTGCACACCACAATTCTTCTCTGCAACACTCAAATAGAACGACTTCTCACAGGAGAGAACCACCCCGCAGTCTCTCTTCACTGGCTTTTTATATCCTTCTCAATGCCCACATGGCTTCGTCATGGCTCTAGATTAATCTCTGACACCTGGTGTCAATCTCCTCATCCCGGTTGGCAGGGCAACAGATATACACTTACACGGGGGAGTGGTGTTTCCTTATTATTGTACCGGAGGGGACACAATTGCGGCGAACTTTAGTTCCGCCCTCCTTTGTCACACCGTGACAATATATCCCTGATTGCTTCTGTTTGCTCAACATTTCAAAGTCCCTGAAGCGTTACGATCTAAAGCTACAAAGCTTTACAATTTGTTACTATTTCAGTAACCTAAATTTTATAAGAACGGGAAGGTGATTTTGGCCAGAGAGTGGCCAGAAAGTAGCCTTCTTCGAATTATAAGAGAGAGATAATTTTTGTTGAGAAATTGATGGGTTAATCTTACGGCCGTTTGCTGGACAAACAACTGTTTGATAATTACATTAATTTCCATTAAAAGTTATTCTGATAATTGATCTGAAGAATGGACCGTTGATATATTAATGATTAAATTATAATTAATTGTGATGGGTTATTGATATATACAATTGATCTATTTTTCAGCTTCAATAATTTTAGTAACTCTGTATGCGAAGTAAATGAATCATAACCCCGATTCATCATTATTGATTCCCTATATCATTTGAGCTAGATTCGTTACAGATTATTTGTGGAGAATGCGGGCATTTCAAACTTTGTTTTGTGAGCAATTCAGTTTCAATCCATGTGTATATTGTTTATTAATTTTGTACGCGCGCTCCGGTGAGAAGTCGCGCAACGCGAACTCACTGAAGAACTGTGTAGGCACAAAGCCAACTCTGCGAAATATGTTTAACATGTTGAACACTGTTAATTGCTAAATTAAACTGCAGTCATAATATTAAAACTGTCCCTGTAAAAGACGAAAAATCTCTTTGCAGCTGGTACCTTTTAATATTATCCCAAACCCGCCTGTTAGAACGAAGAAAACTTCTCTCAGTGCGTGACGTAAATCTGAATTGAGCGAGATTCCTCTTTTCAGTATTAATAGGCCTGAACATTGTATCGTTATTGAATTTGTGGTTAGCCCAGTGATATTCAACAAAACGGTAAAATTCCTGGTTAACATTGACTTAGCTAATCAATCGAAAACCTAATACATTTAAATCATAAGTGCTATTGTGAAAAATGTGTAGGGGAGTTTAAACAACAGACGGAAAATTCCTGTTTCACATTTGTGTACATTTGTGTATTTGCGGCGAAGAAACCCCGCCATACTCTCGTGTGCAGTATTAATAGCACCAAAGGTCCGCTGAGACCTGTTTGTTTATTCGTGATTGTTGCTGAAAATCAGCGCGTGGAGAAACGCTCTTAGATTTTGAATCACAGTAAAGCCGAGTGTTGTAATTCCGCTGACTAAAACACCAGAGGGCAGTCTTTAAGTGTTAAGCAGCCTCAAATTACGCCTCGACCCTCTTACATCATCCTGCAGTAGCGCAATAACACCACCTTGTGGACGTTTTCAGATAAGACCTGTTTCCAGGCTCTCTGTTCCTGCTATTTCATCTCTCCCTGTGATTAGCGAATGTGGTCTAAACTCTCAATAATTATTTGCATTTACAGCTTCGCTTATGCGGATATTATTTTGTGTTAGACATTTTTCCTGCTTTTGACTGCTACATTTGTTTTAAATTTGGTTCAAACAAGATTTGAATTAAAACTTGGATTAAGTTCTCAGTCCAGCCATTGATAGTCCACTTGGAAGGAAGTACGCCACCTTGTGGCCGCCACCTTCTAAGTCAGCTTACTGAGCTCTCTTTTCCCTCTTTTCAATTCTGTTGTGAATTGTTTTATTTCTACTTGTCTTTTTTGATTATTTTATAATTATTGATGATACTTCACTGTTATCGTTAATTATTATAGGATATTATTCTGATTTTCCTTTATATATTTTCTTTACATGCTTATTTAAATTTGATTAAAACCAGTTTGAATTTTAATTTAAATTAAGTTGTCTGTTCAGTCAGGTGGACCACCACTGAGGGAGTACGCCTCCTTGTGGCGCAAACCCACTACTGCGGCCTGCCTCTTCTACTGGGTTCATCCTGTCTCTTGTTTTTATTTTCATTTTTATTTTGTTATCTCTGCTTTTGGGTTAGGTTATTCTGATAATTACCATTTATCATAATTCTCTTTTGTTTTATCATTATTTGGTAAAGCCTTTGCCTCTTATTTCTACATACATAATTACTCAATTTGTTTAAACAAGAAAGTCTTAATTCACTTTAAGTTTCACTTGTTCATTCTTTTGTGTATTTATTGTAGTACTCCCTAGTACGCTGTGGTGATTTGACAGTCATCTCGGGTTGGTTTCCCATGAGCGAGGTTGGCCGACCGGCGTTACCGACGCTGGCCGTGCGTGAGTCTCGGACTCTTCTGTCTCTTACCATTGGTGCGGCACGCAACTGCGACATCAGCAATTTGGCACTCCAAAGGTAAAGTCAACCACGCCAGCGACACACAAGGCAATTTTGAGACAATTACTCGAACCAGGGCCTGCTGAAGGGGCCACTCCTTTGGACTCCGAAGGAGGGTTCCGAGGAAAACTCAATTTTGCCATGCTGTTTGGCTGTTGACACCTTGGTGTTGCCAGGTTGTGTTTATAGTCACAGGTTGTTTGAGAGGGCGCATCGTGGTACCGGAGGACGAAGGGCCCGGGAACACTACGGTCGAGTGTTGGGACCGTCCGAGAAGTTGACCGTGCCACTGGCTCTCACCTGAGTGACCTCAATTTACCCCAGGCAAACTAAATAAGGTAAAACCCATCTTCTCTTCTACAAGCCACGCCCTCCTCCTAGGTTTCCTACCCCGATAGCTCCACTCACCTGTTGGCCCTATCACAAAAACCTAGCAGTGGTAGCAGGCTTAGGCTTCCTTATTTTCTCCCTAACACTTCCCGTGTTAGTATTTATTCCATTTCATTACAGACCTATTCATTTTTATTGTTTTGTTTCACTTTGATCTTTTCTATTCTTCTGTTCTGTTGTGATTTGTTTCTCTCATTTCACCTAAAGACAGAACCTATGAGAGCCACCAAGGAAAGCTGAATATAGAGTGACAACCAAGCAGCCGAAGTCACCAACAGAACCTATGAGAGCCACCAAGGAAAGCTGAATATAGAGTGACAACCAAGCAGCCGGTGTCACCAAGTGACCCACTAGGCTACCGCCTGTCAAAATCTCTATTTCAGGTCCTAAGCCAACCCACGTAAATTGGCCCCGCCTAACTGTCTAACTGTCTGCATCAGTTAGCCGAAATTCTCATAGATGGCATAGCCCGTATTAGCATAGCTTGTTAGCCTTAGAACGAACTTGCATTGGTCTCTGTGTGTGTGCTGTGTTTCTCTCGCCTACAGTGAGCCAGCCAGTATGTCCCGTTCATCCAGTCCCGCAGCCCACTGGGACGATCTCGGGACATGGCTGAAAGCGATGACGAACACCGTTCTACCCAAGGACGCTAGTGACCTACAGCACCTGACCCGAGAGCAGCTGGACGCATACTTGGACCGGCTGATGGCCCATGATCCAACCCAGAGCTACAACCACAAAGAATTCGCCAGGATCATCGGGAGCCTAGCTCACAATCTCGTCGCCCAGGCACGGCTAAGCGAAAGGAGCAACCTCGACCTGGAGCAGGAAGCCGCAGCGCTAAAGCTTCAAGCGGAGGAGGCCCGGAGGAACCAGGCCCACATCCAAAGTCGTCTAGATCAGCTACTTCTCGAGACCCAAGACCAGCGCGAGAAAGAGGATGCCACAGATCCAGAGCTACAGGAGGAAGTAGAAAGACTTCAAAATGCCCTGCAAGATCTTCGCCTTGACACAGACCAAAGAGAACAGTCGGAAAGAGAAGCCAGAGTGGCACTCGAGGCAAAATTCCGACAAGGTGAAGCTCTCCTTACAAGAGCAGAGACTGAACTGAAAGAAAGAGACGCTAAAGCCAAGGCCTGTGAAAAACACTTACAAGCGGCCCGAGCTGAAATCCATGAGCTTACTCAGCAGAAACACGATCTCAAATACGAACTTGACATTGTTCACAGAGAACTGAAATATTCTTATAGACTGCAAAGTGACCGGGAAGGGGAAATGCACACCACAGAGTTTCCCCTGACCAGCAGGTCCCAGCCTTTCAGCAAAAAGCTTAGAGCTGAAAAGGGGGGTGCAAGCCCACTGTTCAAGATGTCACTAGCCACCCTCCACGAACCCCCGTCAGCAGCGAAGGAGGGAGAGCCCTTCCAGAAAATCCTGGTCACCAGCCACGTAGCTCCCAGAAAACTTGACAAGCTGGCCAGAAACATCCCTATGTTCACTCCTAATCCTGCAGGAGGGCATGATGTGCACGCCTATCTGCAGGACATAGACTTTCACTTGCAAACTGTCACCAACGTGACCACTTGGGACAGATTGTACCTGCTAAGAATTACGTCCAGTCGTGATGTGCGTAGTTTCCTAGATCGTCAACCAGAGACTGTCAAATCGGACTACCAGCAGCTGCGGCAGGCCATCATCAGAGAATTTTCTGATCCAGAATCAGACCAAGGGCTCATCACCGCCATGGACCTCAAGCAAGGTCGACTTGAAACCCCACAGAATTTCTACAGCCGACTTTGACGTGCCTACTTCGGAGCACGAAATGAAGCAGGCATGGAAGAGGATGTCAACTTCAGAACTCTGTTCCTTCGAAATCTGCATTACACAGTGAGCCAAGACCTAGGAGTCCTGGCTTGCCCGCGTAGCATGTCTACACAACAGCTACGAGACTTAGCCCATAAAGCTTACACCAAGCAAAAGACTGTTTCTGAAAAGACTGTGAAAAACCCCACAATTTGCCCTGTCTCTGAGCACTGTTCAAAGATGACTCTAGATGGCGTCCAACAACACCACAGTCACAGACCTTTTTACAGAGAGTCAAGACCGTTCCAAGCCAGCAGAGGGCAGCACAATCGTGGTGGTGCTTGTCCAAAGCACCAGAGCGAGCACTCTGAAAAATTCTGGGACCGGCAACACCCATCCAACCACCCAAAGGATGGAGCCACATGGGAAGCCAGCCGGCGACCTAGAAAGAGCCGACCTCCATCGCCCAGGACACCAAGCCCAGAAAGCCGGCAGTGGAACCCCTCTAGACATGACACTGGTAAGCTCAAGTCTGAGTCCACCTCAGAGAGAAACAGTGCAGCCACGTCTGAGACAGCAGAGATCCTGAGGGTGCTGAAATGGCTTCTTCACAAGAGAGACAAGAAGGACGAGCCTGACATCTTATGTCTAAGCATAAGACCTGAACCAAGCACCCAGAACACTGCTCGTCAGCCACAGACTACAGAGCTAACTGTCACATCACAAAGTGACAGCACCACCCAATCACCAAAACTGACAGCTGCACATCCAGAACAAGACAGCACAATTTCCCACACCCGGGACCAAAATCCCAAAGGACCAGGAAATGCTGTTTTGGCTATCTGCCTCCGCAGCGAGCCACACGAGACCATCCCTAACCGCCTCTCAATCACCACACCAGCCCCGATGCCAAAACTCCTGGGGAACCTGATCGAAAAGGGGGTGGCCCGGAAACTCACTTTGGAAAAGGAGGTGAGACTTGAAGCCCTGATAGACACAGGAGCAGACCTCACTGTGGTATCAGCTCAACTTTTTGAAAAACTCAGACTTAAAGCCAAGAGACAAGATCGAACTCTTACACCTCAAACTTGTGAGCTGAACGTGCAGTCATACAGCCAAAATGACATCCGGCTCGAACAGGTAGCTCCCATTCACCTGACGATTGGTCCTATGAGTCTAGTCCACCCCGTGTACATCTCACAAATAGACACTTACCCCCTCCTCCTCGGCAAAGACCTGCTAGATCGCTTTGAGCCTTTAATGGACTTCAGACAGCTGAAAATCTGGGCTCAAGTGTGTGAACCGCTCTCCCTACAATCACACAGTTCACCCGACCCAGACTGTCAGATCACAAGGGTCACGGGAACTCCCGCAGGCACTGTCCTGCAGACACTGAAGATGTTGCAGAATATGGGCCAGCGCAAGCTAAACTCAGGCGCCGCCCTTGAAGCGAAAAGACTGTCCTATCCGACCAAGGACGACCCTCGCTGAAATCTTTCCTCCCTTTCTCTCTCTCTCTCCCTTTTGCCTTTACCAGGATGCTGCTGTGGTTCGCCATGCTGTGCCTTCAGCCAACCAGAGGACAGCCGCAATCGGACATCATCTCACCAGGTCCGGCATCGTATTGAGAGAACAACCGGGACTCCTGATCACCAACTGTAGGACCCACACCCAGAAAGTATATGTTCGACTCGACCCCCGCAACGTCTACAGAGCACACTACCCCAGCGCAGTAGCCCAATACAGCTGGGCAGGTGCCCGATGGACAGAGGACTCCCTCGCTCATGCGGAGGCCGATGTCGAACACATGCTCAGCCAACTGGAGAAGATGACCGTCACCCAAGCGGAGTTAGGTGGACACAACCACCGCTCCAAACGGTTCCTGGGAGCTTTGCTCGGAGCCGCCGCTGCCGTCGGAACTCTGTTTAACATTGGTATGTCTAGTGTCAACGCAGTGAGCCTAGCCACCGTGAGACGGCATGTGGCCGAAATTCAGACTGAAATTCCACAGCTGAGAGAACAGCTCACCATACAGAGTGCATCCCTGCAGACCCTCGGAAAAACATTGAAGGGAACGGTGGTGATTCTCAATACCCACAGCGTTCTACTGAACCAAACAGTAAACTCCATGAAACAGCTGTTTACAGTCTTCCAGAATGACTTTGCCCAAACTCAGCTGGTCACAGCCCTGATGACAGACATGCTGCGGGAGGTGAGCTCCTCCATTGACAGCCTAGCCATGGGTAGAATCCCACCGTACCTGGTCCCCTTGAGCCTTGTGCAAACTGTACTGGCCGCCGCTACTACCACGCCAGCTGATCCTCTTCAGACTCACCTCGCTTACTCTCTGGGTAGCGCCATCCCACTTCACGTCGACCCGGAGCAGAGGGAAGTGGGCTTTCTACTGAACCTACCCATCATCGAGTCAAACCAAATCTACAGACTCAAAGACATTGTCAATGTCGGGTTTTGGGAAAGTAACACCCACATCAAGATATGCACTCCCGACGTGGTGGCCTACCACGACAGCAATCCACAGCTGTACCTGGCCCCAAATCTGCACATGTGTACTTTGACCAAAGACATTCACTATCTCTGCCCTAGCAAACCCTTCCTCAGAGACAACACTGAAGGAATCTGCAGGTTGCAACCCCTGGTCAGCGACACACGCTTCCCTGCCGAAGCCAAGCCTCGCACACAAGTCACCGAGACGCAAGCAGAGATTGTAGGTGACAGGTGGCTCGTTAACACACCTGTGCGTACAGCTACCCTTACTTACGACCAACATGACACTGCCACTCGGGTCAACCTGCTCAACCAGAGTATGTGGGTTTGAGTGCCAAAGGGTGCCATCCTCCATCTTGATGACCTGGCACTGTACTATCGTCCGAGGAAAGAGTATCAATCAGAACTGGAAATGCCATTCTTCTTCAAGAATTACAAATTCTCCCTAGATCCAGAACTGGAACTGAGGATTGAGAAAGAGGGGCCCCAGCTAGTTGACATTTCCCCCGTCGACACGGCCCTCCGAGCACTGTCTCGACTGCCTATGCTGTCCAGTTCGCCTGTCATCCAAGCTTGGACTGCCGCCAATACGGCACTTTGCCTCTCTACAGTAGTAGGCTGGAGAAGGGACTGTAGCGGATGGGCAATCTCATGATGACTTGGAGCTTTTAACCCTTAAACTCATGAATTTAAATTACAGCATGGCGCCATGAGTCTGGACTGAATTGATCTCTTTTGACACGTTTGTTACCGAGTGATGCTTAACAGAGAACATCTCAGAACTCAAGGAGATGTTTTCAAAGAGATTCTTATCTGCTCACACCTCTCCCTCTCCAAGCCAGAAACCCAGGTGGCCAGGAGATCGCCACACACACACACACACACACACACACACACAAACATCCCTTTGCATTTAATTCAGAATACAAGTGATTCAGAATCTGTAGATGACATATTAAAGCATGCATGTTTGATTAGTTTTTGTTTTATTCTATAGTGTGATTCTCTGGTGTGTAGCTTTGAATTCTAAGTGTTTATTTTAAGAATGTTCCCCAATATTGTCCTGTAACTCTACCTCCTGCTAGACCATAAAACTTTATGACCCCAAACGGAATTTCCAGAGAACCCCAACGCTCACTTAAATTCTTGTAAAGGAAGAGAAATAGACCCTGCAGTCTTATGTATTCTATATATAACCACTTGAGAAATGTGTAAACATGGATGTAATCTCCCATCTCATCATTTTCCTTTTACGTGATGTAGTTTGTGTATTCTTGTAAACTTTGGTAATAAGGTTAGACAAATCATGTGTGTACCGTGTTTAGACTCTTAAAGTCCAATCTTCATCCTTCAATCTTCATCTCCATTTGTAGAGTACATCACATTTTGGGTTAACCTTATTTCTAGCCATGTAGTGAACTTTAAAGGAACACTCCACCCATTTGCATTAAGCTTTGCAATGTTAGAAACCCAGTCATACTATTGAATGGTCGTGCAACATTTTCTCATTTTCCCCTGAGATGAGAGAAATCTGTATTTACCTCTTTACACTTCCTCCTACAATGACGCAAAAATCGTCATTTTGCGTCATTGTAGGAGGAAGTGTAAGAGGGGGGGATTTCTGTTGAGACTACAAGCACTAGTTCCCACACTTTCAAACCCACCCATAGGGGGTTGGACCTAATGTGCTAACAGACCTATCACAGATCAGTGCCAGTGCGTTTGATTTCATCGGCAGAAACCTGCATGTCCGGCCGTCGAGATCGTCCAAAATGTCCGGGATTCGGCTTTGCTTTCTACAGTCGCCATTCATTGTTTACATGCACACCTTTTGTTTCAATCTAACTGAATTCATTCCGATTGGTGAATCTGAATGTAGTGTTTACATGAACGCTAAACAAGTGATCGGTTGATGTGCGTTTTACCATTGCTAAGAAAATACCCGCTCCTCAATGAGAGATAGCCCACGAGACCGGCGCGTCTCACAGGCGCCGCTCATCAGTAATCACGCCACCGCTTTTGCGTTCTACAGTCGCCATTCATCATGTTTACTGTGGCGAGCAGGACGAGGCTGAGGGGCGCGGGAGAAAGACGCGAGGCCGGGGTCCAAGGTCCAGACAACACAGTACAGATATATATATAAATATTAAAAAAATACAAAACATTTAAGAATGATGCAGATGAGGCATCATTAAAACATATACAGGCTTCGGGACCAATGTTTCCAAAAGCAAGATGTGTACCTTGTGTCACTCTTAGAAACATCAGCTATGGACACAATGATCATATTCTTAGATCCTGTCAGTCTGCACATGAATCTATACATAAAATTTCTTAAAACAGCGTTAAAAGTGGGCACATTGTTAGACACAAACATTTCACTGGCACTACTCCACCTAGGAATTTTAAGCACAATTCTCAGTGCATCATTATAAGCCACTTGAAGTTTTTTCATTTTCGATTCACTAAAATTACACCACAGGTGGGTAGTATACAGTGGAGTGCAATAGGTTTTGAAGAGTGAGATTTTAAAGCCCATGTTCCAGGTTAACCACCACTGTCGATTAATGGGTACATAAATCACTCAAGATATGTATATAATTTGTAAAATGTCTCAAAAATGGTCTTAAAGACCATTTTTTACGTTTTTGGTATTAACGTTGTTTTTTTCGCAATTCGGTGATGACGTCACGTTGGGGAGAAGTGGAGGAAAGGTAGCCTCAGCCTAGTATTATGGTGCGTTCAAGCCATCTCGTATAGATCGTATTTACGAGTTGAACGCACTTGAACGCCACCACAATGTCGTAAATACTTAATAATTAAATTTATGGTCCGAGGAGAATGAGTGGAGAGTTGGTGAAGTGTCCTGTGGTGAGTTGCTATCATTTAGCAACGCAGCAATGAGCACTGGAGCTAACGTTAGTCTACGAGCAGCAGTGCACAATAACGACACATTTATTTATTTTTTTCTACTGTCTTTGAACTGCACCGAGTGAAAAATCGACGTTTTCTTTATATCTAGTGGCAGTGATCATGACGTTAGTTCAGATAAGTACCGGTAACCTTTGTCATAGTGTCGTAGCACTGGTAAACTTTGTCTTTGTCATCTAGAAATAGAAGGCATCATGCTAGCTATATGGGCGTTTCTAAGCGTTTATCTCTTCCTCCGGTGAAAATGTTGTTGCAAACGTAGCCGCCGCGTGTCTGTCGCTGTGTTTGGCAGGTGCTTGTGTGGGCGCCGGCGGTGCCGTCCCATGGAAACTGCGTTGGAAAGCTTGTGCTGTAGGGAAGTGAGTGCGTTTTGGTCGCTGGTCGAGGAGCTCACCCCGCGACCAGATGTGACGTGCCTCACTCAGCATCCAGAGTTTTTACACCAGCACCAACACAGTAGTTCACCATTGTCAATCTACCTACTATATATTTCTATATATTTATCTATCTAGCTGCTAGCTATCTATGCTAACGTTATGCTATCTGGCTGTCTGCCTATCTCTATCTGTACTAGCCTATCTATCTGTCTGTCTGTCTGTCTGTCTGTCTATCTAGTGTATATCTATGCATTTATCTATTTATCTATAATCTGCGCTATTTATCTATAATCTGAATACTCTCGTCTGCTACTCGTCTCTCTAGTCACTCTCAATGCTCTCAAGGCAGGCTTTGGTAAATTCTCTCCCCAACGTGACGTAATGCAATGCATTGTGGGGGAAAGGAGAGTCGTTGCAAACCGCTGTACTTTTGCGTATTATATTCCGTTTTGTGATACCCAACAACATAAAATACAATGGATAACAGTTTAAATGTTTATTACCAACAAGTAAATTGCACAAATTCGTTGAAAAATTAACCCTGCAACACGGCCTTTAACATCAGGAGTGCACATGTGGAATTTGCGTGCCAGCATGTTTGCCTGCCCATACAGTTTTCCACACTGATGCTGCACATCATCATCATCACAGAGGTCATCTCTTATCACATGTCCCAGATATTTAACTTTCTTTACAACCTCTAGTGGTTCATCTGCCACTGAGAAAGAAGGATAGACACACTTCATATCCTCCTTGGTTCTGGCGATCAGTACCACACTTTTCATTGAGTTAAATTTTATATCAAACATTAGTCCATATTCAGAGCATATTCTAAGAAGTTGCTGCAGGCCAGCACCAAATCATCAGCATAAAGCATATGATTAATGAGACTATCCCCCACCAAGCAGCCAGTTCTACAGCCCTTTAGCTCCCTAGATAAATTATCCATGTACAGACTGAATAGCAGCGGAGACAGAATTCCGCCCCACCGCACTCCATTGGAGACATAGAAGGGTGTTGACAAACTCATCCCCCACCTGACTTGCATAGTTTGGTGAGAGTACCAGAACTGCAGTATCCTGATTAGGTAAGAGGGGACACCACGCTCATGTAGTTTACCAAACAGTTTTCCATGATTGATACGATCAAAAGCCTTTGACGCATCCAGGAAACACATGAAGACTGTGCTATTGCGTGATCTGTACCTATGGTATGGACAATTTCTTTATGTGCATAAATACACAGATCAGTTCCATGCTTGTTCTTAAAACCAAACTGATTATCTGTTGACGCTATGTATTCTGCAAGCCTATCCATAAGGATCCCTTCTAGTACCTTGGATAGTATACTTGCAAGTCCAGTAGGTCTATCTATACTAGTTAATTTACCAGTCTTATTTTTAACTACAGGTACTAGCAAGACAGATAACATGGATCCAGGAAGTATGCCATGCTTCATTAACCCAGAAAAGCATAGAGCAAGTAAAACTGAAATACTTTGACTAGCGTATTTCAGATGTTCTGCTGTTATTCTATCCCGCCCACAGGCTTTGTTCATTTTAAGTTTGTCAATAGCATAACATACTTCCTCCGGCCCGATGACTACACCATCACTGTGAGGTATCTCTCCTATGTTAAACACATCACTCTTCACACAGTTAAAAATTTTCCTCCAGAGCTCTGCAATGTTTTCAGGTTCAGTAATGCCATCAATACTAGAAGGCAGTGGCATTTTGCTGTTGTTAACCACTTTCACCTCCTTCCAGAACTCATAAACATTATTAGTTTGTAACTTTCTCGCCATAGAGTTCACCCTCATAGTCTGCTCATTTCTTTTTATAAAACGCACAGCATATTTGAACCTAGCATTAGACCGTACCTTGTGCTCACAGACTGGGCCATGCCTAGGTTTGCCTGCTAAGACCCATCTTCTAAATACATCTCTTGCCTCCATATGAACATCATGGACATATTCATTCCACCCTGGTCGTACAATATGTTGTTTCACCGCTTTACTTCTTAGTGGTTCACTTCCATAAACTTCACAATTCTATCATACATTGCACATAGGTCATTATTGTGACTTACATTCTTACAGCTGCTATCCACACACATAATTGCATCAACAGGTAACTCAATATTTCTCAAGTGCACATCAGTCAGTAACTTGTAATATAGGCCTTTTCAGAATGTTTGTAAACAATAGGCGCCGAGTAACTTCCGGGTGGCAGAACGCGAGCGGCTTCCACTGACTAACTGAAGAGATCCAGCCAGCGACTGCAACAGTTACATAGTTAAAAACGTTGTTGATCAAAGTTGAAACGATGATGAAAACATGTTGTGTTTGGGGTTGCGCTGCCAGATATACAGCAAAATGTGTAGGGTTTTATCGATTTCCTGTGGGTGAGGAGGTTATAGCGACGTTGTGTCATCAAAAGTAGGAAATCTTAACAATCCCCTAAATTATATGATTCATCCAACGTTTACATTTCTGCTGCCAACCCTGCTTGCCCTTCAACTCTGCTTCGTGTATTCTCAAAACGGTCCATCTACAAAATCACAGCAGAGCATTTATCTTCCGCCGGGGAAATTCGAGACTAGCATTAGTAAATTGTCTCTTTTGATGAAGAGACTCATTGCCAGTCAGTCACTGCCTGAAGTAAAAGAAGGCTGCCCACTCTCACGCACTGACCGTGAGACTCACGCAATTGTATGAGGCGCCACGTAGGATTTAAATCAAACTTCGCTTATCAATACATACATAACACACGTGCATATACACCTATAAATTACCCGCATATACATGTAGGCTATACTATTGGATGTTCAAAATACATATATGAAATACACGTGCACACTAATATGAAATTCATACCAATACATATTATGTTAGTAATGAATGCATATACACTTGTGAATATTGCATATAAACTTGACGCACGCATACACCTATAAATACTCGCATACATAGGCTATATCCCAGCTAACACAAATACGTGACTGTTACGTAACTGCAACGTAATCTGGTGACCAAACTTTCGTCGTGGCAACCGGAAAAGTGAAATTCCTGGATTCGTTGTCACGACGTAACTTTGTAACGTTGTCAGTAAGTAACGGCGACGTCGTGGCAATGTTGTGGATTGACAGTCGTGTGTTGGTAACCAGTTGGTCATTTTAGTTTTTAATAATATGGGCGGACATGCAGTGGTCTAATTTAACTTGCCCTCATTGGCCCAAAACTATTTTATAGACTTTTTCAACGACATATGAACGATACAGACTCAAAATTTGGTTAATTCAGTTAATTTACTATAGAACAAAGCACAAACAGCAAAAACAGTATGCAAACAGGTTATACATTTAAATGAACAAGGTTTTCCCCAAAAGCTTGAACATCTAACTACTCCTACACATATTCATTTCGGTGGCTTGCTTTGCTAACAAAGCAAGAATAAGAAAAGAAAAATGCAAGAAAAAAGAACAGTTGAGTGTTTTCCCATTTAAATACACAAAGCAATTAGCACTGAAAGATAGAATCTGTATAAGCAGACAGTTTTGTTTAAAAATCGCTCATATATTTTTCTAAACATAACAACACAAAGTTACGTTGTGGCAAGTGCATTATTTCCTTTTAAAATAATTTGATAACTTCATGACAATGTATCATTATTCACTATATTCTATAAAACCTTAGTTTGAAATCTTTTGTTTGGTACATTTAATAATACATATTATTTAGTCGTGATTACAATGTCCATTTTTTTAAACTAGGAAACTAGGCCTATTTATGATTATTCCTGAAGGCAGCATTTAACCCCCAAAATGTCAGGTGATGGTGCAACTGTCCGAACACATGAACAGACTAAGAAAACAATTTAAAATGGTGTCTTAATAATAAAACATTAAAAACTATGCCATCATTTTAGGTTTGAAGCCTTTCATATAATTGTTTTTTATAAATATCAGTAGTTTTAAAGCTGTTGAGGTAATTGAGAAACTTTTGTCCAGCAATTTGTATATTCTCAAATGTTATTATGAATTTACAAGGTAATAACAGTAAACATGATAATGCATCGTCCAGAGGAGCCTAAAAGCTTGTAGAGTTCTCTCAAATACTGATAAAAACTGCTAATTTCAAGTATGGCTAGGTTGGTGGTACACTTTCCATGTCAGGTGGTACAACTACAATACATAATATTGTTGTTGTACCACCTGACATAAAAACTTAAATTAGTTTAAACACTTTAAAATATCATTTAACATCTGAAAATTGTTTAAACACATTGTCTTCAAGAGTGTTGATGTCATTAGAAGTCTTCCCAAGTGAGGCTGGATCCGAACTGGAGCTGCTGTAATCTCTAGTCAAATATGCTGAGCATCCTGAGATGGAAACAAGGAGACAACAGGAGAAAGATTAGCATTGCTGCTGTTCATATTATTTCAGGCAAAAGATGGTCATGTGAACTTCTTACTATTTCATCATATAGTGCAAGATTATGAGATGTGTTAATTGAATGCTTGGCTAAAGAGATGTGTCTTTAATCTAGATTTAAATTAGGATAGTGTTTCTGGGCCCCAAACATTATCAGGAAGGTTATTCTAGAGTTATTCCCTTACATTCTATTGAATTAATAGGAAATCATCTGATTTTAATGAGAAAACATGGCCTAACGAGTCAGCATTTTAATATTTGAATACTATACATTCTTACAGTGCAAACGTCCTAAACATTTCTGAGTATTATCAATGTTGAAAACAGTTGTGCTGATTAATCTTTTTGTGTAAACCAATGTAACAGTTTAATCCATTTTCTTTTCTCTCTCTCCAGGATTCATTGTGAAATAGACCCAACATATAAACAGTAGTTTACACTACTGTTCAAAAGTTTGGGTTCAATAGAGTAAAAAAAAAAAAACAAAAAACTAAAAAAAAACATATTTTATTCAGTAAGGATGCATTAAATTGACCAGAAGTGAGAGTAAAGATTTCGGTTTCAAATAAATGCTTTTTTTTCTTTCATTCAAATAACCCTGAAAAACACAAAAATATGAAGCAGCACAACTGTTTTCAACACTGATAATAATCATAAATGTTTCATCTATGGTTTTAGTTTTACTTATTCACTTATTCATATTGCTCATACAGTGTCACTTAAGTTTGGATGTCAAAACTTTCTTAAAATAAATTAAACAAACAAATGTAAATGTAAATATGAGAATTTAAAAACTAAGAAAATAACAGATGCATGTTGATATACAGTAGGTGACAAAATATTGTGAGAAAATGGATATGAAGTAATTTAATGAGCTTCCTCACTTCACCTGTTTCCAACTTCTCTGGCAGCAGCTTTCTTCAGAAATGTTGAAGTCATGGAGCTTCCCCTCTGTTGTAGAAGGATTATTTTGTTGCTGCTGAAATCACAGAACTATTTTTTATCAATTTGTGTTAACCATTGAGCTAGTTTCAGCCAATTTTCACACTCCATGTAAGTGACGTCATCGAGTACGTTTATGTTACAACCTGGTCTCATAGGATTCCGTGAAATGTCCACGGGCCCTTAACTCAAAATCCGTGGAGCCATCACGGAATCGCCCCAAATTCCGTGATGCGGCCACGGATTACTCCAGCGCAAGTCAATGACACTGACCTTCCGTGGTCCACACACGGATACCCGTTTCAATGACGGAGTACAGATCTCACTCAATGGACGTGCTTTCTCATTTGGAGACGCAACATTTGAAGTATTTGTTTCTTTGCAACATCAAATGCCATAATGACGTTAACCTGACTGTTATTGTAGCTATTGCATTGTCCTGTCATCATAAAATTTCGGTTTGTTTCAGTTAGCCTAACCAAAGTCCCGTGATGGCACCACAGACCTCAACAACCTGACCTCACTCACTGGACGTTGTAATGTTGCTGGCTTGTTTAGGAACTTATAAGCTTTAGGTCGACTGTGTTGCAATGGCATGTAATTAACTTGACATTTTGTCTCGTCCTGTCATCATAAAATCCAGTTTGATGGCGTTTTACACCTATTGCTCGCTTGGCTAAGCATTTTTATGTTATAAGTTCACTGATATGTGGGCATTTCTATGAATAAAAGTATGTCTTTAATAGCAAGCAATAATCATATGAAAATGATTTACATGCAAACGGGACAGTTATCAGCAGTGTTACTGATCTGATTATGACAAAATAATCGAGTATCTGATGTCATGTGACAAGTCAGATAAGCTTTTCCACTCTTGCAAACAGAGGTCCGTTATGAGGTGTGGAGAGACATCATGTATCACTGGAACATAAACAGACGGGGACCAATTTGCAATTAATATAAACTTTCTGACAGTGTGTGTGACATCCGACAACTTTCCAAGAAGTGGCGCAACTGATTTACAAATATCGCAATAAATATGTACAGGAATTGAGGCAGTAGCCAATGACAGCACTAGGAGTAAAAGCTGCAAGATTGTGTATGAGTATACAAATATGTACGAGTATCGTACGAATTTGACAACCTGTTAAATCTTGTGAATTATTAAGTCTTTCAGACTATGTTTGTACTGATTGGGCTATGGGTTCTGTGAGAAAAGTTTTAAGAAACAACAAATGCTTGATAAAATGTTTGATTTAGGGTTAAAACCAACACATACCATTGCGAATATTTGCCTTTGCAGCTGTCCGTCTCCTCCGTTTACTTCTCCTCAAACAATAATGGGCTGACTGAGTCCGAAAGGCCCCTTTGGTCTTTTCAGCTGAAAAAAAAGAAAAGAAAATATCATTATGTACAATATATAGGATTATTTAAAGGAAAAAGTACTGATTTACCTTACAAATATTGGATGTTACATTATAAAGCATTAAAAGCATGGCAAGTGTTGTGGTTAATATGCATTTACAACAAATATCACTTTAAAACTATCAATACAGAGGTAAAAGCATGGTCAGTTTTGTGATTACTGTCCTTTACTACACCAATCACAGTAAAACTAAGGTTACTGAGGTTTAAAGCATGGTAAATTTTGTGATTACTGTCCTTTACTACACCAATCACAGTAAAATTAAGGTTACTGAGGTTTAAAGCATGGTAAATTTTGTGGTTACTGTCCTTTTACCACGCCCTATCACAGTAAAACTAGGGTTACTGTGGTAAAAGCATGGTAAGTGTTGTGGTTACTGTGCATTTACAATAAGTATCACATTAAAACTACCAATAGTGTGGTAAAAGCATGGTAAGTTTTGTGATTACTGTCTTTTTACTACACTTATCACAGTAAAACTAATGTTACTGTGGTAAAAGCATGGTATGTGTTGTTTTTACTGTGCTTCTACTACAAATACAACTTTGGAACTAATTGTACTATTTTTAATCTGATATGAATATCTAGGCCTATAGCACGTCACGTGACAGGCAGTGTCACGTGTAATCACCCTATTTTGAATTAGAAAGCAATGAAACACAAAGTCTCCGTGGAAATGGCAGATATAATGGCAGATTAATATCGACAAACAGAAAATACATTATATCACACATTATTAGGACAGCGTATTTAGGTATTTATTTACTAGGCTACTTACCAACAGCTGACACACGTGAACTGATGCCAAATATCGCGATGTGTTCGTAACGAGACTTCTTCAGCGCGATTTCCTAAAATATAATTTTAAAAATATCAATAAACAGCAAAGCAATCCAGCTTCCCTGGCAATAATACCGAAATAATAACATTAAAAAAATACATAAACCACGATATAAGATCTCGTGAATAAATGTTGATTAAACATCTTCTCGGCTGCAGCCGACAGGCAGAAATAATCGAGCTGTGATCACGAAAGACGAAAAATAACGAAATAAACGTGTCCATGGCACGAATCAATAGATTAAATTACGTGACCATATCACGAACGTTGGAGTTATCCGTGGTCTCACCACAGACTCAATCCGTGCTCCTATCACAGATTTTAGATCTGACTATAGCCAAGCAAGCAATATGTGTAAAACGCCATCAAACTGGATATTATGATGACAGGACAAGACAAAATTGCAACACAGTCGACATAAAGCTTCCAAGTGTCTAAACAAGCCAGCAACATTACAACATCCAGTGAGTGAGGTCAGGTTGTTGAGGTCCGTGGTGCCATCACGGGACTTCAGTTAGGCTAACAGAATCAAACTGAATTTTTATGATGGCAGGACAATGCAACAGCTACAATAACAGAGAGAAGTCTTTATGGTATTTGGTGTTGGAAAAGAAATAAATACTTAAAATGTTGTGTTTCCAAATGAGAAAGCACGTCCATTGAGTGAGATCTGTTCTCTGTCATTGAAACGGGTATCCGTGTGTGGACCACGGAAGATGAGTGGCATTGACTTGCGCGTTGGAGTTATCCGTGGTCTCACCACAGACTCACTCCGTGCTCCTACCACAGATTTTAGATGATACACTATAGCCAAGCGAGCAATAGGTGTAAAACGCCATCAAACTGGATTTTATGATGACAGGACGAGACAAAATGTCAAGTTAATTACATGCCATTGCAACACAGTCGACCTAAAGCTTATAAGTTCCTAAACAAGCCAGCAACATTACAACGTCCATGAGTGAGGTCAGGTTGTTGAGGTCCGTGGTGCCATCACGGGACTTTGGTTAGGCTAACTGAAACAAACCGAAATTTTATGATGACAGGACAATGCAATAGCTACAATAACAGTCAGGTTAACGTCATTATGGCATTTGATGTTGGAAAAGAAACAAATACTTCAAATGTTGCGTCTCCAAATGAGAAAGCACGTCCTGAGATCTGTACTCCGTCATTGAAACGAGTATCCGTGTGTGGACCACGGAAGGTCAGTGTCATTGACTTGCGCTGGAGTAATATCCGTGGCCGCATCACGGAATTTGGGGCGATTCCGTGATGGCTCCACAGATTTTGAGTTAAGGGCCCGTGGACATTTCACGGAATCCTAACTTGTTAGCAACCACCGTTTTTAAGACACAATAAAGTTAAAAAAAAATCACAAGCAGGTTATAACTGGTGTGTTTTATGTCAAAGATCAAAACGTGAAAATATTTAGAGGCTTTGTTAACCACAGACCTTATTTCAGGCGATTTAGCAAAAACCCATTAAAAAAACCCATAGACTTTAGGGCGAGGGAACCGGTAGTGCTAAAATGCTAACTCACTTCCGCGTTTTGGCCTACAAAGTGACGTCATAACTTCGGCACTCTATAACACTTAAACAGCTCACGTTAGCTACAAGTTATCGCGAGAACAGATTTAGATCAGGCATACTACTGGCATACTAATTGGGTCCTCAGCCCGGACCCATCACTATAGAGCGTCACAGTCCCGCCCACAGCCCGAGAGAGCTTAGGTGCCGGAAGTAAATTTCCCATTCATTTCTCCCATTGACGTTTTGGAAAAATCCGTATCTAAAGAGTTTTAGAGCATGTCTGAGAATAACCAGCTACGGCTAAACTCATAGGCATACAACATATCATTTCGAGTGAAAAAACGACGAGAAAATCCAAAAAAAGTCAAAGGTACAAGACTGTGTACATATTTTCATTTCCGAGCGATACTCATCCCATAAACCACCGCGCCTCACTGAAGTCGACTGAAGCCACAACCGCGAAAGAGCCTTTTTTGAGCGACTTTCAAATCTGACGACAGCCACGCAAACTTTTTCTTGTGCAAGTTTATAGCAGTTCTTTCAGTAGTAATCGTGTAAATAGACTGGATGGCAAGGCTGGTGGTCCGCGGCTCACGGGTGCAGATCTGGCGGTCTGCGGCGTTCTGCTCATCAGTTTCAGCGGCCCACGGGCAGGTTGCTGACAAATGCCTCAACAATTTCCCACTTGTGGTCCATGCTCATTTTATTCATGAAGTTATAGTTCATCCTTAATTTTAATAACATTTAATGTATTTTCTTAATAACAACAAGTGAAAATTAAAAAGTGATGGTCAGCAAACCAGAAAGTGCATCATATTCAGTTTATTAACTTGCCATGAATTATTACACAAATGTTCAGTAAATGCATGAAGAGGTATGCCTAAGCTAAATATTGTTTTGACAGTGGCATCATAAAATGCTTGATATGACTCATACCATATGAAGGCTACAGTAGCCTAGCTAAAGTGAACGATAATGCTAACTAACGTTGCCATCTCCCTGCAAAACTCACCACAACTTTGTAACGTTAGGTCTTTGTCCCTCATGCTGGCCCTTACAAAACCCACAAGCTGACCCTCGGACACGCTACACTCAACTACATGACCCAATTTGAAGTGGTTTTCACCCCTTTTAACACTTTTGTTTTCCTCCTTGAAACAAGCCATCATGGCAGCCAAGGAGATCATGATTGCACTGATAAGTCTACCGTGCAAAAAACGCAACACAGGTTTTTTTTTTTTTTTTTAATGATCTTCAGTCTTCACGGACTTTCGCGGGGTTTAACCAGACAGTTACACGAGCTCCACCAATCAGATGCATCACTGTGGGATTGTGGGATTGTTCAGGATTGTGGGTAATGAAGTACTAATGAAGTCCGTGACGTCAACTTCTTCTGAAAGACCGTGATGCAGCTTTTAGATCTGGTAATAAAGAACTGTACAGTGCTTCCAGACACAACCTCAAGAGAGGGATAAAATCAGCCAAAGCTGCATACAAGGAGAAGATCGAGGAGCACTTTATTTCTTGGGATACAACACACATGTGGCAGGGTGTGCAGCATATAACCAACTTCAGGGGCAGCAGAGAACCACTGACAGGTCACACGAGTTTTAAAAACTGTGAATGCCAAGAAGGCTGCTGGACCGGATGGGATCCCAGGCAGGGTCCTCCGGGATTGTGCCCATCAGCTTGTAGAGGTTTTCACGGACATTTTTAATCTCTCACTTGCACATTCTGTCGTACCAAACTGCCTGAAAACTGCTACCATCATTCCAGTGCCAAAGCAGTCCAACATCACTTCCCTGAATGACTATAGACCAATAGCACTTACACCTATCATATCTAAGTGCTTCGAACGACTCATTCTGGGACACATTAAATCTGTGCTACCTCCCAAAATGGACCCCCATCAATATGCATACAGATCAAATAGATCTGTAGAGGATGCAATAAATTCTACTCTTTATACTGCACTGAAACACCTGGAGCAGAAGGAAACATATGCAAGGATACTCTTTGTTGATTTTAGTTCTGCTTTTAATACCATCGTCCCTAGCATATTATTCACAAAGATGCTGGACCTGGGCCTCAGCAACCAACTGTGTTTGTGGATTATGGACTTTCTCAGAGAACGCTCACAGACTGTGAGACTGGGCATGCACATTTCCTCAACCCTGACCCTTAGCACTGGAGCACCGCAAGGATGTGTGCTGAGCCCCCTCCTTTACTCCGTCTATACACATGACTGTACACCAGTTCACCCTACTAACACAATCATAAAATTTGCCGACGATACAACAGTGGTGGGGCTCATCTCAAATGGCAGTGAGGCTGACTACAGAGATGAGGTATGTAAATTACTTGAGTGGTGTGCAAATAACAACTTGTCTCTTAACATCAAAAAGACAAAGGAGTTAATAATAGACTTCAGGCGACACAGGGAGGAGCTTCTGCCACTGGAAATACGGGGTGAGGAGGTGGAGAGAGTTCACAGCTTTAAATTCCTGGGCCTCCATGTCAGTGAGGACCTTAAGTGGAATGTTAACACTGTTGCCCTGGTTAAAAAAGCCCAACAGAGACTTTACTTCCTCAGAACTTTGAGGAAGGCCCATCTTTCTGCCAGACTGCTGAAGTCCTTCTACCATTGCACGGTAGAAAGCATATTAACATACTGCATTACAGTCTGGTATGGAAACTGTTCAATGGCTGAACGAGCTGCACTGCAGAGGGTCATTAAAACCTCACAAAAGATCATTGGACTTCCACTGCCCACCCTTGAGGAGTTTTACAGGCATCGCTGCTGCAGCAGAGCATCTACTATCATTAAGGACAACACTCATCCCTTTCATGATTTGTTCACACTGCTGCCATCTGGAAGACGCTACAGAGCACTAAAGACTCGCACTTCCAGATTCAGAAACAGTTTTTACCCAACAGCCATTATTGAACTGAATTCCCTCTCCCGTGCCTCTATCCTCCCACAGCTGCCTCAACAATTTTGAAGGGACGTGTATGCAATATTGTTCATGAAACATGCACAAGACACTTTAAAACACTTTAAGCTATTTTTAATGTTTTTATTGTTTTTTTATGTATGTTGGTATATTAATATGGATGAATACAGTTTGTGTTTTTATATGAGAGATGTCAAATTTCGTTGTATACCATGCAATGACAATAAAGTTAAAACTTAAAACTTAAAACTTCTCCAAGACATCGCGAATAAAAGGCATTTATCTCAAAACAAGGTTAGTGTCCCATGAACTTTTGGCGGTTATATGAACATATACAATCGCTTAGTACAGCCGTAGCTGGTTTTAAGTCTACCATGTATGGTTACGTTTTTATGGCTTATACCCCAACTGTCAATGGAGAAATTGTATTGAATTTTTACTTCCGGCACCGGCTGTGGGCGGGACTTTTGCGCCGACGTCACAGTTACGTCACGGCGCTAGCTGGAGGCAAAACAAACGGAAAACTGGAGGCGGCCAATACAAACCAGCACAGATTCGGCTACATAATAAGGAGCTTAAATTATTATTTTTATTATTAAATGTCATCTTGTTGTGTTGTTGGGTGCAAGAATCAATGAAAAATGAGTATGCTGTATCTGGAATTTTTATTTCTAGAAAATATTCATATCATTAAAATTGCACCGTAGTGTCACTCTTTACATTGTTGTCTTCTTGGCGCTGGCTAGGCAGAACTGCAGATCGTACCACACAAGTCTTTACATGACCATTCAGCACATAGTTATAGGCATCTAAATATATATATATATATATATGCCCTCAGTTTCTCTTTACCCTCGGTTTCTCTATCGGGTAGGTGTAGAAGTCAGGCCACTCAACCGGAGGTAGCGTTAACGTTAATCCTGTCAGATCGTCCATTGACTGAGCGTGTACGGTCATCTGGTTCCGTCCGTTAAAATTAACTTTTGCAAATAACAATCACGGTCCTGGACAGTGAGTGACCTTGCACATTAAGACAAAATCGGATTTTCTCCAGTCATTGTTAAAAAACAAGTTAACAAAACTTGCAAACTAGCGTAAGTGAAGCGGCCAGAGGGATCTTTCTGCCTCCAGCTAAGCCCCGCCCACACAAATACGTCACCATGTTTACCAACTGTAAAAGGGTCTATACGCTGATTTCACGCAGCCGTTATTTTGAAATCGAAAGCGAGGCTCCGGTGGGAAGAAAACCGGAAGTGTGGCCTTTAATCATACGAGAGTCGTGAATGCGATGGAGTATTTAGTAGGGAGGTTAAGTGACTTTTGACTTCAAGTCATGATGCAAAGGTCCCCTTTGGTATGGAAGTACCTTAGGGCCATAGAAATAAATTTATCCTAAGACACAAGTGAGATCACACTTTGTATCTTATATACGCACATTTTTTAAAAATGGCCACCGACCATACTTGAGAGGCCCATATCTTTGCTTCTGTTATATCTATAATGACAAATTTGGTATCAACGTGTACATTTTTGGGGTCAAGGAGTCCAAAAAAATAGGTTCCAAGACTAAAAAATAATAATGTTGTCCTTACCGTGACAATTGGAGGTGAAGTATGCAATTTTTTATCAAAAAACGCATGCCAAACACAACATGTATGATTTGGATGGGGGAGGTGAAGTAGCCTCTGTGATGCTGGCATAATATGCAGCCCATGAGATCCATTCTCCGGCTTCAAGTTTCTCTTTCACGAGAATGTTTCTGACTCTCTCTAACCACTGGTAGCCTTCTTCAATTACATTGATGAGAGGACGGGAGGCTGGATGAGGATGACTGTTGGTATTCAGGGCAGGAACATACAAGACCTCATCTAGGCCAGGAGCCAGGTCCACTCCTCAGGATGTTTTTTGCTACCTTTTTTTCACTATTATTTCCTATTATCTTATACCTTGGGCCATCACAAGTTGATAACGATCACCCCCAACTCAGCCCCGTTTGGTCTCAGGGGCCAAAAAACACCCTTTTTGGGAAAAGCTTTTGGCGGAATGATGTAATTGTGAATATTAAGATACTGCAGCTACATAAATGGCCATATAACCCTACAATTTTGCATGGTGTATCCTGACACATAGGGGAAACTAGCAGAAAAAGATTCTGGGGATTGCTGCCTTTTTGCTGTCAAATATCACCCTCAACATACCCCAAAAGACAAAAAAATGGCTGTCCGCCTGACAAATTGTCATCAAAAGTGATCATTTTCAAGCATTTTATTATATATATCACTGCCTCAGAGGTACATGAAAAAGTTTATAAGCTTCAATTTAAGTCCAAGATGACCTTTCTATCTAGAGGATTATAGCTGGTATAACCAAAGTTATCCACTGTACCTCAAATCGGAGAAAACAGAACTTTCAAGCATTACCATTCCATATTGGATTAAGCATATTTTTTGCATATGCACAATGTCTTAAACAAGAGTTGAGACTTGACTTATGTACTGCTATACTATATGAAGTGAATTAAATAAAGCGAAATAAAGTGAAAAGTGAGTAATGTTATGCCCCTAGGTCAGGGCTATTCAATTAGCTTCATTCGAGGGCCGGATTATTAAATCGAAATGTTGAGGAGGGCCGGTGGTTATCTTATTTATTGAAACATTATTTATTACTTACTGAAACATAACAGTATTAATAAATAAGCTAAAGTAAACCTAAAAAAGTATTGTATTTACTTGGAAATGTGGTACCCAACAGTATGCAGATTTATGAGTCTTTCATAAATAACTTATTTACAGCTATGTACAAAAATATGAATTATACAAGATCATAGGTATTGGTAAGAATTATTTTATTTATAATTATTATAGGCTTAAATGAATATATTCTGACAGTAAGACGTGATAACCACAGGTAAAACCATGCATGGCTACTCACTCACTACCACTGTATAACAAAATCCCACAGGTAAAAAATATACACAAAATGAATTGTATATTCCTCTACCCACCTAATTAATCTACTGCAATATAAATGACTATAAGATAGTATTCAGTATAAATATTCCATATTTCTGCCCAAACCAAATTACTACAGTACATTCATGGTAAATGTTTGTAAAGGTGGTGATTAGGGGATTTAAAGTCTTTTAACTTTGTTCATGGCACAATGTTTCTGCTGTTTACCTCATCAGTCGTGTTGGGAATGTTGAGGCTGCTTCATCTGATTTAAAACTAGTTAAATCATCGAGTGATTTGTGGTCTATAACAGAGGTGTGACGAATTGAACAACTTCTCACTGGATGTCGCAATGCTGTTTAATAATAGTAATAATAATAATGTCCAGAACTGGGAGAAAACGCAACTCCTTTAAGCTTGCGTTCCGTTATCCACTGGGCGGTGCTGCGCAGTTCAAAGTAAACTAAACTGCGAGTTGAACTGAATCTAAACTGAAAACAGCGCTATTTGTTCTATATTTGTTGTTACTGACCGAGAAACAGCTTCAGATGATTCAGTGACAGAGCGGTCCGAACGAATCTGAATCGTTTCAGACCATTATGCAAGCGCATTTGGCCAATTCATGGAAAGGAAATAATTGAACCAAAGATAGAACAAAAGATTCGCACCATTCACAAATGATTGGTATCGCTGGTTCAGTCGACAGAAATACGGGACACACATAATAACTGCTGAAATATTCGGACTGAAAACGTTTCTCAGGTTAGTCGGAGCGCTCATGGTACGCACAGTGCGTACAGACGTACAGCTGCACACGCCACTACGGCCACTCACATATCTAACCAAATGTAGCCACACCGCCAGGAAAAGAGGCGGAGGGAGGTTGGGGTGCCTTTGGGCCAGATGGAGATGATTGAATTGAATAGCCCTGCCCTAGGTGGACTGGGTTCAGGGTGCAACATAGGGTTCATTCACACAAAATCAATTAACCAAATGTGAGATTTATTAAAGTCCACAAAGTTCTCACAACACAAGGAATAAAGATGACCCTAGTGTGCAGTCTGTTATCAAAAAGCCAACCTTCAATAGAGTAAACGTTAGTAACCTTCTGTACAGGTAAACATTCTTTACAGCCAAATGGCGAAACGTCTCAGTTACATATGGTAACCCTCGTTCCCTGAGGGAGGGAACGGAGACGTACGTTGTGACCGACTGATAGGAATCTCGCTAGAGAGGCCAATCTACTTCGAGTAAAACTAAAATGAGCCAAAACACATTGGCATGCAGTCATTTGCATCAACTGTTAAGCCTCGCAGCGCAGGTATATAATGAGCAGCAGGTGCGAGGTGAGCTCCTTTTTTGCTGAGGAGCCAAGCCTGGTAAGCTGGCCGCCCCGACGGGCAGCAGCAGATGTGACGATGGGATGTACGTCTCCAATCCCTGCCTCAGGGAACGAGGGTTACCATATGTAATTGAGACGTTCCCTTATCGGTCGGTCACTCTCGACGTATGCCACATCTGCTGCACCCCATCCAGTGCCCGGTGTAAGCCTGTACCCCTTCTTGCCTGGATGGACGATAGGAAAGGGCTTACACAGAGCGTATCTGTCACTGTTGTTCCATGATAACCCATACAGCGAGATTATTGGATAACACTGGGAAACCGTGCCCTTTCTATGGAAGGGGAACGATGCGGAAGCCACTATCGAACATCTTCGGGGGTTCTCTCAGCGAGAAGAAAACCACTCGACGAATAGGTTCCACTTCAAGGCCCACATCTCGTGGACAGCGCCCGTGCAGAAGTGATGGTGTTAAGTACCTCTGGGGGTAAGTCACCTAGAACCAGAGATGGAGTTTCCAGAGGTCCGGATGCGAGTACCATAGGGTGCCCCGTCTCTGAGTCAGAAGGTCCTCCCTCAGAGAAATGGGCCAGGGAGGGACTGTCACAAGGAGCATAAGTTCAGGGATCCAGGTCCGGGTGGGGCAATAGGGGGCCACCAGAAGGACCTGCTCCTCGTCCTCCCTGATTTTGTACAGGGTCTTTGCAAGTAGGCTCACTGGGGGGAACGCATATTTGAGGAGGCCCCGGGGCCAGCTGTGTGCCAGTGCATCCGTGCTGAGTGTTCCCTCAGTCAGGGAGTAAAACAGCTGGTAGTGGGAGGTCTCTGAGGAGGCAAACAGGTCTGAGCCTCCACCTGAGCCTCCCGAACTCTCTCCAGATCAGCTGAACTGCCTGGGGGGTGGAGTCACCATTCTCCCGGGAACACAGCTCATGATAGCTCGTTGCCCACACGGTTGAGCACACCGGTCGACATACATGGCTCGAAGTGACCTCGGATGCTTCTGACTCCAGAGGAGGAGATGGCAGGCGAGTCGTGACATGCAACGGGAGCGTAGACCACCTTGTCGGTTGATGTACGCAACGGTTGCAGTGTTGTCCGTACGGACCAGCACATCTCTGCCCTGTAGCGGCCTCTTTAAGTGGCTCAGAGCGAGACATACTGCTAGCAACTCGAGGCAGTTGATGTGCCAATGCAGTTGAGGGCCCGTCCACACCCCTGACACTGCATGTTCGTTGTACGTGGCACCCCAGCCGGTGGCAGAGGCGTCTGTGAACACCACAGCATGCCTGGAAACCTGTTCCAAGGAGACTCCTGCCCACAGGAATGAGGGGTCTGACCACGGGCTGAAGGTCTGGCAGCACGCCGGTGTGATTGTCACCCGGTGAGTGCCGTGATGCCACACCCATCTCGGGACTCGGCCATGAAACCAGTGCTGAAGCAACCTCATATGGAGCAGCCCGAGCAGAGTTACCGCTGCTGCCGCTGCCATATGCCCCAGGAGCCTCTGAAAGAATTTCAGTGGGACCGCCGTCCTGCCTTTGAAGGTGTTCAAAGGTGGTTTCTCACAGGTTCGCGTTTAAATTCTGTGTAGAGAGAATGGTGTCGTCTTAGCGGCCCCTAATTTAATAACAAATGATCGTTGCGACGGAAGCGAATCAATCAAAACTAACTTTAGATGGAAAATAACTTTATTAAAGAACCGCTATAAAGCCAAAACAATCTTACCTTAAATTATACGCTTATCTGTGTAAAGCTGCTTTGAAACAATCTACATTGTTAAAAGCGCTATATAAATGAAGATGACTTGACTTGACTTCAAGCAGTTCAGCACCGACTGAGCGCGTTGCTCTGTGAGGTGCGCTGTCTGTGCGACCGAATCCAATTCCATACCGAGAAAAGAGATCCTCTGCATGGGGGTGAGTTTGCTCTTCTTCCAGTTGACCAGAAGACCCAACTGGCTGAGGTGCCTGAGCAAGAGGTCCCTGTGTTCGCATAACTGATCTCGAGAGTGTGCTAATATGAGCCAGTCGTCGAAATCTTTGAGGATGCGCACGCCCTGTTCTCTCATGGGAACAAGGGCCCCCTCTGTAGAGCCTAGTCAGGCATGCACGATGATTAACAGCATTAATAGCAACCATGTCACCAGCAGCTAGTTCAGCCAATAGATGCCTGTCACCCACCACCTGAGCACATTCTTTCACTTTTCTATCCAAGCCAAGGGTGGCAGCCCTCCTTAGTTCCTTTTTTTTGCCCACTTCACCACAGAAGAGTTTATCGAATGGTTCACATGATGATGTTAAGGGTCTGGGTAAAGCGAGTGTGGTGGACTTGTCACTCATGCGCTGTGTTTTTACTGGGCTCACAGACTCTTCATGCTTTTTTCTTTTTCATGCTCTCTCAACTTTTTGTTTATCAATCACATTTCTGCAGCTTTTGTGCCACACCATAGGATTTTGAATCATCAGCTGAACTACATCCTGACTACCACCACTAATGTCCACTATAAACTCAGGCAGATCCCCTAGATCACCTAATTCAGGAGCCTTCAGCTCCTGGATGTTATCTAAAGCTTCTTTGTAACATGATTTCAATCTTTCAGGATTGTTTCTCAGTTTGAATGACGAAGAGGGATCTAATGTTTTTTCAATCTTTAGGGTGGACTGACATAGGAAGCATAAACTCCAGTCACGGCATTCCATTATGGCTAATCAGAAAAAAGAAATGAAGTTACTTTAACATCATAAGATAGATAATATGAGCATTAACAAGCATTCGCAAAAGTAAAAATCGATCAAATAATGAAGCTAACTAACTAGCTAGCAACATGTAGGCTATGTGCTTGCTTCAACAAAAATGACGCTAACTGGTCACTAGCTAGTTATGATGAAGCTAACTAGTTACTAGCGACCTAGTTATAATGAAGCTAACTAGTTACTAGCTAGCTAGTTATTAGTTATCTAACACATTTTTCTATTTAATGAGAAAGTCATACGAACCTCAAAGTGTTAACCTGTCACCTCTGACCTTCAACAGCTGTCACAGCTCCTGGTGCAGATGGGATGTGTTGTTGCAGGAACTGATTTGCTATAGGCTACTCCTGACTGGTCGAAATCTCATGCTACTTAGGACAAATGTAATGTACAGAAGTAGCTGCACTGCTTAAATACAAAATTAAAGTTTTTGAAGGAAAAGATAAGTAAAGTCACTCTGATGACACAATTTTTATGTGAAATGTGCATATTTACCACCAATTGTCATGGTATGGGGAAAATTTTAGTTTTTTAAACTTGAAACCAATTTTACTGGATTCCTTGACCCCAAAAATGTTCACTTTGACACCAAATTTGTCATTATAGCGATAACAGAAGCAAAGATATGGGCTCTAGAGTATTTTCGGTGCATTGGCGGCCATTTTTGAAAAAACCTGTTTATTTCTGATACAAAGTGTGATCTCACTTGTGTCTTAGGATAAATTTATTTGTATGACCCTAACAGTGGCGGCTGCTGGTCTTTCAAAGAGGGGAAGCTCATTTTCGGCCTACATCATAAAAATTATTCATTAATTTATACGTAAATTCTACGTTCCTTTTCAAGAAAATGCTCTGTGAAAAAATAAATGTAATGATATAATAAAGGTAGAAATAATAATATAATAAAGTATAATAATAATGCTACTAATAATAAGATTTTTTTTTTTTTTTTTAAATTATTACTAATAATAATAATATAAAAAATATAATAAGTAATAATATAATAAAGGCATAAATGTATAATTGTGTGAAATGTATTATAAAAATTGGCTAGCAATTTCGACAAGCAAATACCAAGAAATAAGTTGCAGCAGTTTGTCTTTGAAAAATCCGCGATGGGACTGAGCTCGAACAGCTTCAACATCAGCGACTTTTTATTGTATGAAATCGCTGTCAATCAAAAGGAGACACAGCCTTTCGACAGATCCTCCAATCATCACGCGGAAGCCCGGAGTCCGGGTCAGCCCACTCCCCATTCACCCCCAGAGAAGCTGAGCTTCCATGGGCGGGACATAATCGCAGCATTTATCCAATGACCGTCTAGTTTCGAAGCGCTGAAAAAAACTGTTTGAAGCTGCCCCATAGAAGTCAATGGAAGCTGGGCTTCAACAGGGAAATGCACTGTGACGCTACGGGAATGTATGAGAAGGAAATCGAGTCAGCCGACCTGCTGTATGTAACTGATTCTGAACGAACTCGTCTTTGAGACGAACGCATTTTAGTCAATAAAATGTTAATACAATAGTACATATTTGACCATTTTTTGACATTATAGGGGAAGCCGAGCTTCCCTTGCAGTCTTAAAGAAATCGCCACTGGACCCTAAGGTACTTCCATACCAAAGGGGACCTTTGCATCATGACTTGAAGTCAAAGGCCTATTTTTTGGGCTTAACCTCCCTACTAATTGTTGTGTTTAATGATGTTGTGTCAATTCTAAAACTGTACATACATTTCTTTCATACTTTAGACTATATACAGTGAAATTCATTTATAAATAAAATATATTTTTTATATAATTCAGAAAGTAAAAAAAGAAGCAGGAATGAACTATATACATATCCTATATTGGATATTAACATCCAATAGTGTAAATCGCGGCAGCAGCTTCAGATTGGTAGTCCAAGGCATTGTTGTTAATCTTTACTTCCGGGTTTTTTCCCACCGGAGCCTCACTTTCGATTTCAAAATGGCGGCTGCGTGAAATCAGCGTATAGGGTTACAGAATAGGCTTGTTTGAGATGCGCCTTGCCTCGCCTGAAATGTACGCGAGAGTAGGCGGCTGCAGTGAGAGGAGGAGTGAAAAAAGCGCAGGCAAGCCGGAAAGTTCTCTCTTCTCGCAGTGGATCTGACACCTGCGAGATCAAAGGCGGATATCGCGGGATTCACCGGATTCACGCTCGTGCACAGTGTTGCTAATAAACTGGATGGAATTTAAGTTCTTTTATATGAAAATAAATATAATGAACAAGACACCCAAAGTAGCCTAGGCCTACTTATTTAATTCCATTCCAAATATGTTTATCAGTCTTTTTTCTTAAATACAAACATGTGTTTTTGTTTCTTTTTTCTTTTTTTTTTAATAAAAATTACATTGCATATAACCCATAGAGATCGCACTGAGATAGTTTGGGAATATTACCACATAATGTATATACACATAAAACATGATATCAGAGTTTTAAAATCAAACATTTTAAAAGAGAACAATACATCACGGTTGTTTAAACCAATGAACATCAAACTGTGTCGTCAGCAAGTCGTTTCCCATCATGCTTTTGATCAGCGCAGTCAGTGGAGAGCAACTGCGCTCGACTGCAGAATCCGACAGGTGCGCCTTGCGCTCGCGAGAGATTTTTGACATACGTCAGCATGACATCAGAGCAAGGCGGACCGCACTCGGACACATTTCTAACCGGCATGCATCTCGCGCTGATCACCGGTGATCGATTCTGCACAGATTTAGCTCATCTCAAACCAGCCTGATACTATACCACACCGGACCCGATTGTTCATCACACCGGCATAGCATTTTTTTTTTTTTCACACAGTAGGCTACCCCTATTATGTATTTGTATTTAAATACATTTTTCCACACAGTAGTTTGTATTTTTATTTTATTTTATTTTAAATACATTTCCATGTATTTATGCCCATCTCTGCCTGCCATCATCATCAATATCTTGCTGTTATGGAAATATCATGAATTAGGGATGATGCTATCAAAAGCTAAATCAGGCTAGTTGTATGGCTGGACAGAAAAGTGCACTCAGTAGCTACTCTAAATATAAAGACATAATATATATATTTAAAGATGTTTACTTCTTAAAACCGAAGTAAAATCATTCACTGGCTACCTGGTGACTCGATGAGGTACGAGTAAATGTCCGGGTAAGACACTTCTGGCCACTGGGTGGGGGTTGTTAGACCAATTTGACGCTGGTAGGGACATGTTTTTAAGTTGCCCAAATTAAGTTTATAAATGTATCGTTCACGCTCTATGGAAGGCAGGGTGGACATACTCGACATATTTCATCTAAGTGATTTCTGAAGTTATACACGTCTGCCGGCTGTGTATGGACGTTGTTTTGTGCCGCTATTTTGTATTGAAGTCTATGGGAAGTCTGGTTTGTTTTCCCCTAAAAAGGGGCGGTTACGAAATTGACAGTTAAGTTCCCGGATGTGCCGGTTGTATGTATGAGAATAGGGGAATGCATTCACTGTAGCCAACAAGAAACAGTTGAGCATCTATTAATCCATTGTAGGAAATATAATAATGAGAGATGTCACCTTATTCAATCATTGAAGAAAGTAAAACATCATGACCTTACTTTATCAGGTCTATTAAGGGAAACAGTAAGTTGTATGATGAAATTATTAAATTTGTGAAAGAAAGTAAATTATATTAAAGAATATAGCGTTTTTTGTTTTGTTTTTTGTTTATTTATTCTGTTTTATTTTCCAGTTTGTTTATTTGTTTTGCTTGGTTTTTATGTTTATTTCGGTTTATTTATATTTTGTATAAAAGCAAATAACTTGATCCATATTCCATTCCAGTTGGTGGCGGTAATGCACCAATACGCTAGGTTGCCAACCTCCAATAAACACCAAAGAAGAAGAAGAAGATATGCACCTATTTGTTATTTTGTTACCCTTCCGTGAACACACTGAAGAAGAGTACATCAACATTACTGAACATGGGTACATACAGACGAATAGATTGTATATTTTTCAGTGAATTTCATCCAACGTTAGGACCAAAGATCACATATCAGGTAACATCATAGAAATAAATATTTTTGAGCGAAACAGAATAAGTACAGCATGTTTTACAGCCTGGTTTTGTGTTTGCAAACGAGACTGCCATTATGCATACAAGCAAATTAATGTTTATCCGGTTATATTGGAACAAATTATATACAATTTGTGTTTGATCGAAGGTTCCGGAAGAATATATTTCGAGGGAACTTTTTGATACTGTGCAGGTGTACATCATCACCAAACCTGAACTGCAGAACAAGCTCATAACCGTGTACGTACTAAACTTTACTTAAGTCATCTCATTGCTGCACTGCAATTTTATTTGTATTTGCATTGTTGTTTTAGACTGTTTTAGAGCACAAACACAAATAAACAAAAAACTATCCGCTATATGCGTGTGCGTTTTAAAAATAATTTCTTAAACTAGACCAGACTTCGTTATGACTTGTTGTCTTCAGCGAACATGCTCCACATTAAAAAATAAAACGTTAAAATAGTTTGAACGTACTGCTTATTTTCTTTTTTCTGATTTAATTTTTTTTTTTATTTGCTTCAGTGGATCTAAAATTTAATTAGTAAGTATAATAAAAAATAAATATTTAGATTGGCTAAGCAACGAAAAAGTGCATACTCAAAAAGAGAAAATCCACAAGCAAATGTTCCATAATAAATATTTTTATAAATGGTATGTAATTTTATAAATGGTATGTGTGTGTGTGTGTGTATATATATATATATATATATATATATACACACACACACACACACAGACAGACCATTTACAAAAATATTTTGTAAATTACTAAATGTTTACATAAACTATTTGGGTAGCAACATCCACATTTCAATAAGACAATTATCCTAGTATGGCAAAGCATAAGGGATAATTTGCTTGTTTAAGGTTCAACAGCAGAAGTTACTCAAACTACATTAATCTTTCAAGCTTAGCAATAAATTCTGAAACCATTGTTATCAGATTTCAGTCTTTCCTCATTCATGTATACTGGAGCTTTACTTCCATGGTTAAAAATTGTCCCCACTTGGGGACATTATGAATTAAACTGACTGACAAGTAAACTGATTTGCTTTAAATGTATTTAGCTGCAACCATTGAACCTGACGTGTGTGTGTGTGTGTGTGTGTGTGTTCTCCTGGTTTACATCTTGGTTTAAATACACCTTACATCTGTGATTTTTACATTTGGTGTAAATTGACTTTTAGAGTTAATGATAAAGACCTGGTTGTGTTTTATCTGTGTATCTGATTAAGGACTGCCATGGAGAAGAAACTGATTGGCTGTCCAGTGTGCATTGAGCATAAGAAGTACAGCCGGAATGCCTTGCTCTTCAATTTGGGTTTAGTCTGTGATGCCAGGACAAAAACATGTGCTTTAGAACCTATTGTCAAAAAACTGTCTGGCTACCTCACAACTCTGGAGGTAAAAAATAATTTAATATGTATTTCTGTTATAGTTTCTGTACTTCAAAAGTTGGTCTAACACTTAACCATTTCATAAAATGTTTTGATTAGCTTGAGAGTGGATTCATTTCAAACGAGGAGAGTAAACAGAAGCTGTTGCCTATCCTGTCCACACTTCTTGAGGAACTTAATGTTACAGGAGCCTGCACCCTACCTATTGGTTATATATGTATTTTCTATCTCTCTGTTTCCCTGTCAGTGATTCTTGCCATTTTTATAATCACCCTATCTCCCTCTCTCATAACAGATGACTCTAACACCATCCACTTGAAGCTAATTGAACAAAGGAAAGATCCTCAGGTTGTTCAGGAGTATGATGTACCAGTATTTACCAAGAATAAAGAACACTTTACAAAGTCACAATGGGATCTCACCACACAACAGGTCTACAAAAAATCTTCCCCACTGTTTACTGTCTTTATTTGACTTAAAAAAAAAAAAAAAAAAAAAAGTAAATCAGACCTGGAAAATGAAGCCCTGTTTCATATTGCACGTGTTAGTGATGCATGAGCAGCATGGTGTTTTTGTTGTTGTTTTTGCCACCCATGTTAACAAACAAGAGCTTGTTTCCACCACAGAATAAAAAAAATTAAAAAAAGGTAATTGCGACTTTTTATCTCACAATTCTGACTTTTTATCTCAGAATTGTGTGATATAAAGTCACAATTGCGAGTTATAAAGTCAGAATTGCGCAATATAAAGTCGCAATTGCGAGAAATAAACTCACAATTCTCGCTTTTTTTTCCCTCAGAATTGCATGTTTATATCTCGCAATTCTGACTTTATTATGGAAACAAGCTATGAAGCTTGTTTACGCCACAGAATAAAACATTTTAAAAGATTATTGCGACTTTTTATCTCACAATTGCGAGTTTAAATCTCGCAATTCTGACTTTATTTCTCAGAATTGTGAGATATAACGTCATAATTGCATGATATAAACTCGCAATTGCATGTTATAAAGTAAGAATTGCGAGATATAAACTCGCAATTGCGAGATAAAAAGTCAGAATTGCGAGTTTATTTCTCGCAATTGCGACTTTATATCTTGCAAGTTCATATCATGCAATTCTGACTTTATATCTCACAATTCTGTTAGAATTGCGAGATTTAAACTCGCAATTGTGAGATAAAAAGTTGCAATTATCTTTTAAAATGTTTTATTCTGTGGCGTAAACAAGCTTCCATACAAGAGTGTTCACATTGGAAGCAGGAGAAATGATAAATTTCATAAAATCTGCATTTTGTATTGTAGTGTGTTTTGTTAAGAAGAAAATTGTATCCATCGTTTGAAATAGTTCTATTGTCCGGCTTGGAGAAAGTAACACACTGTCACATTACACTGTACTTTTTATCACAGCGTGACTGAAACAAGACTAATCTGAGCAGTTTATAAGACTCAAGATTTGGTTATACAACATGGTTTGATTTTACAATTTAGATATATTACAAATAAGATTTCACAAAAATTTAGTTAGTAATACTGACCATAGCCATTGTTTTGTGTGCCGCTCACTTGCAGTGTGATACAGGTATAATATTATTTTATTTGGCATACTGTCTTCAAATATAATTTGTTGCCAGAAATATTTCATTTATATAATTTTTTATAATTATTTTGATTACTTTGTTTGCAGATCCTACCCTTTGTAGATGGGTATCGACACATTCAAAAGATCTCTGCTGAGGCCGATGTTGAGCTTAATTTGGTGCGGATTGCTGTTCAGAATTTATTGTAAGTATGATATTATTCCTGTTTCGAGCTGCGGTCATTATCTCAATAATAACTTATTAAAAAGAATATTCTGTGTTAAATACAGATTAACTCTCTACTGCATTTGTTTTCTGCTGGCTTTGGTTCAGTGCAGTTTTTATTTAGGAAAAAGTATAATAAAAGTACATAAGTAAACAAAAATATCTTTAAAGTGTCATAAAACCCCCGTTTTATCATTTGTCATTCACACCTCAGATTTGAAAAAAGACTCCAGAAATGGGCGTGTAAAGCTGTGGAAAAGTGGGAGTATAGGGGGTGGGAAGAGAGGAGACAACAACCAATTAAACATAGTAAACATACACACACATTATACAAACAAATTAATATTAATGTGAATATTAATGTGAGCAGAGAAAAACAAACAACATAGCTAGGTGCACTTTGATAAATTAAAAAAATATATAATCCTATAACAACAAAATCACAAACAAAAAAAAATCATTAGAGACTACTAAAAACTATCATTAAATCAATTACATTTTGATAAATTATTCTTAGAAATATCAACAAAAAAGCATTACAACTATCCAGAGCTATTGGTCTATATGAAAAATGAGGAAGCACATTTTAATAATATTTTCATTATGTTTACAAGCACTCTGAACAAATAACATCAGTTTAACAGAAAGAATAAAGGCATAGTTTTTTCCTCCAATCTTCTTTGAATTTTCGTTTTGCATCATTGTCTTCTGTATATCAGAATAATTCGTCATGTCATTCCATTCATGTTCAGTCAGTCATAGCGTTGTATCAGTCTCCTTATTTGCACATAAATATTTAATTTGAAGAGGACATTAAATATGTGCACATACACAGTGCTGATTCATGTTTGGAGGAGCACTTGCATTCGTCCGCCACATATGTCAAGATTGTCCCGTTAATAAATTCCACAAATGTGACTTCCGGGGGGGCAGAACCTTCAAAATAAGACTGTTTGCAGAAACCATAGAAATGAATGAGAAGTGCCATTGACTGAATTTTGGGGATCGTTTTGATGAAGTTGTCTTCTGTACATAAAACTTTTCCGTTTTTACTCTCAACTGAAGCAGCGTCTCTACTAATAGCAAAACTGTAAATTTATCTGCTCCAAGAACATAGCCGTTATTACCTCGCTATTGAGAAATTCATGAAGCTTTTAAATTGTTAAACTATTTTACTGATAAAATCGTCCAAGTGGGAGAAAGAGAGTAGCTTTCCGCACATAATAAAATGTAATTTTGTGGCAAAAAAACATGGAAGTAATTTGTCGTTTTTATCCTGTGTTTATTTGCTTGGTCAGTGTTGTTGTGGGTTTTTGTTCTTTTGCAAGCTGTAAGGACCTTTGAAATAACTGAAATCATTTGGAGAAGTGATAAAGTGATACGGAACTGTAATCTTACTGTCAAGACCTGCCTGGAACTACTTAAACCGTACGTTTCCCTAAAAATAATTGCACACCTTAGAACGTTTGTCAACCAGTCAGATTCAAGCATTCAACAGCCCTGTAGTATAACTCTGATTAATCTCTTATAAGATGTGATTGGTTGGGTTAGTGAATCCTCTTCCAAACCGCTTCAGTTTACTAGGCAAGGCAAGGCAAGGCAAGTTTATTTATATAGCACATTTCATACACAATGGCAATTCAAAGTGCTTTACATAGAAGAAATTAAAATAATAAAAAGAAATAAGAATAATTAAAGCGGTTTAGAAAAATAAAATAAAATACAGTACAGTACAAACAGTCGGACGAACAGCGGCACAGTGGTCAATCAGTAAAAGCATAGCTAAACAGGTGTGTTTTGAGTCTGGATTTGAATGTGACTACTGTAGGAGCACGTCTGATCTCCTCTGGAAGCTGGTTCCAGCTGCGGCTGGCATAATAGCTAAAAGCGGACTCGCCATGCTTAGAGTGAACCCTTGGTATTTCTAGCTGATATGATCCTAATGATCTGAGTGATCTGTTGGGTTTATATTCAGTGAGCATATCTGCAATATATTGAGGTCCTAGGCCATTGAATGATTTATATACCAGTAATAATACTTTAAAATCAATCCTAAATTTAACTGGGAGCCAGTGTAAAGACCTGAGGACTGGTGTGATATGTTCATATTTTCTGGTTCTGCTCAGAATCCTGGCGGCAGCGTTCTGTATGAGCTGCAACTGTCTTATGGTCTTTTTGGGAAGGCCAGTGAGGAGTCCATTACAATAATCCACCCTGCTGGTGATGAAAGCATGCACAAGTTTCTCTAAGTCTTGTCTGGAAACAAAGCATCTAATTCTTGCAATATTTTTCAGATGATAGTATGCTAATTTAGTTATTGATTTGACATGACTACTGAAACTAAGGTCTGACTCTAGTGTCACACCAAGATTCCTGACTTGATGTTTAGTTGTTTGACCCCTAGAGTGAAGGTATGCGTTCACCTTGTTTTGTCTTTGTTTAACTGAAGAAAGTTTTGACACATCCAACTGTTGACTTCGTCAATGCATTGGCACAGGGAATCAATGGAGCTGTAATCGTTAGGCGATAGGGCTAAGTAGAGCTGTGTGTCGTCTGCATAGCTGTGGTAAGCAATTTGGTTCTTTCTCATTATTTGGCTCATTGGGAGCATATACAGGTTGAACAGGAGAGGCGCAAGAATTGAGCCTTGAGGGACTCCGCATGTCATGGATGTCCACTCGGACTTATGGTCTCCTATACTCACATAATAACCTCTCCCATCTAAGTATGACCTGAACCATTTTAGGACTATCCCAGAAAGCCCCACCCAGTTTTCCAACCTGTCAAGAAGTATGTTATGATCGACAGTGTCAAATGCAGCACTGAGGTCGAGTAGTACCAGCACCGATAATTTGCCTGTATCAGTATTTAAGCGAATATCGTTTATTATCTTTACGAGCGCTGTCTCTGTGCTGTGGTGCGGTCGGAAACCAGATTGAAAATTGTCAAAGGATCCATTCAAGCTCAGGAATTTGTTCAGCTGATTGAAGACAACTTTTTCAATGATCTTGCCTATGAAAGGAAGATTTGAGATCGGTCTATAGTTGCTTAATATGGTCTTATCCAGATTGCTCTTTTTCAGGAGGGGCTTTACAACTGCAGTTTTCAGGGAGTTTGGAAAACTCCCAGAGAGAAGTGAGGCATTTACCACTTCTAGAAGATCTGCTTCTAAACTGTTTAACACACTTTTGAAAAAAGATGTGGGAAGTGTGTCAAGAGCGCAGGTTGATGTTTTAAGGTGCTGTACGGTTTCTTCCAAAATTTTGCCATCAATTTCTTTGAAATCAGACATAGTAACTACTTTCTCAGGTGGTCTGATCTGTCTGACCTCAGTACAACTCAAGGATGTGCTGATCACCTTTCTGACATTATTGATTTTCTCAGAGAAGAAAGAAGCAAACTCACTGCACTTGTTGTCTGAGAGCATTTCACTGGAAATCTGGCTTGGGGGGTTTGTCAGTCTCTCTACAGTAGCAAAAAGAGTGAGTGTGTTGTAGGGGTGGGCGATATGGCAAAAATATCATATCACGATTTTTTTCAGGACAATCACGATTAACGATTTTATCACGATTCTTTTTATGTTGGTTTTACTATTTTACTAGCTAATCTAATGTCCATATTCTAAAAACAATGCCTTAGGTAACAAAATATAAAAATAAAAAAATGGCAGACAGGGGCGAAGATAAAAATATTTGTCATTATTTTCTTTGTTATTAAATATTAAGATTAAAGATACACATTACACATACACAACTTAATATACAAATTAAATAGGCTAAACAGTGCTTTATGTTTTCAGCTACAGTAGGTGTATTTAACAGTAGCATTGCAGAAAGTAATTAAATGAACAAATATGAAAATAAAATAAAACAAAACAGACTTCACAGTATAAATTATACATTGATACTTATTAAAGCTACTATTAAAGTTATCAGTCAAGAGCAGTGAGTGATTTTCTCTTTGCATTTTGTTGTTTTATTAACATTAAAGGGATAGTTCTCCTAAAAATTCAAATTATCATAATTTACTCTCTCAAGTTTTTTTCAACTTTCTTTCTTCTGTTGAAAATAAAAGTTATTTGGAAGAATGTGGGTAACCAAACAGTTGATGTACCCCAGTGACAACCATAGTATATTTTCTCCTGGAAGTCAATGGGGACCAGCTACTGTTTGGATAGCCACATTCTTCAAAATATTAATATTAGAAAAATATTAGAAAATATTAGAAGGAAATGAATACAGGTTTGGAACAACATTAGAGTGCGTAAATGATGAGATATTTTTTTTATTTTTGGGTGAACTATCCCTTTAAGGACAAGCGGCAGCTTGTTTACTATTGCTACTGTCTCTTTAAGAGTTGCGCGCGACGCGTCTAATATACACGCATTTGACAAGCAGATTTTCTCTCAATTTTCTCAAGTTTGCTTTCACTTTAGACATAACCGACTTTGTTTATGTAAACCTTGTGTGTATTTAACAGTATAAGCACAATAAGACTCGAAAGATAACTTAACTTAGTCCAGTGTCCAGGCGCTGGTAGACAGGCTTTTAGTGCATGTGAGCTTCACATGTAGGCTATGCGTTGAGAAATGCACGCGTTAGAACAGCGCATCAGCACGCGAATTAAATGTTTAACCGACAAGGCATTAAAGCACATGCAAATTATAAACTTTCGTGAACTGCAGTCTCCCGTTCCGCTGCGTTAACATTTTATGTGAATATACGTTGCGTTGTTCAGTATGTTGGGACAGGCGCCAGAACAGATATAGGCTAATGCACGATTCTACGATATTTCTTCAAAAGCAGATCGTGGAGACATTTTAATCGTCCACGATCAAAAATCGTCATATCGCACACCCCTAGTGTGTTGTTTAAATTGCTGTTTATAATATTTGAGAAGAAAGTCTGTCTAGCTTTGCCTAGTTCCATATTGAAAGCATGAAGGCTGTCTTTGTAGATGTTATAATGGACTACAAGTTTTGTCTTCCGCCACATGCGCTCTGCTTTTCTGCATTGTCTTTTCATATTTTGCACTGCTGTTGAGTTTCTCCAAGGTGTTTTTTGTCTGCCACTCTTCTTCCTGACTTTCACAGGAGCAATATCATCAATTGCACTTTTAACTTTTGAGTTAAAAGAATCAAGGAGAAAATCAACAGAGTCTGCAGATATGCTTGGTGTTAAGGATATAGCCTTCATAAATAGCACACTAGTGTTCTCGTTTAGGCATCTCTTCTTGACAGACACAGATCTAGCTTCAGTGGCAGGAGAGATCAATATATCAAAGAAAATACAGAAATGATCAGACAGTGCTACATCCTTAATAACAATCAGTGAAATGTTTAGACCCTTACTGATAAGTAAATCTAGAGTGTGTCCGCGATTGTGTGTGGGTCCATGTACATGCTGAGTCAGATCAAAAGTTTTTAAAACAGTATTGATTTCTTTTGCCATATTGTTTTCTGCACTATCTATGTGTTTAAATCTCCAGCAATGGCAAAACAGTCAAACTCTGAGGTAATTGTTGATAACAGTTCTGTAAAGTCCTCAGCAAAGGCTGGAGAGTATTTTGGAGGCCTGTAAATAATGATAAGTAAAATGCGTGGAGCACCTTTTAACACAGTAACCAGATATTCGAAAGACGGGTAAGTCCCAAATGATATTTGCTTACATTGATAGATATCTTTAAAAAGAGCAGCTAGACCCCCACCTCTCTTAACAGCTCTGCAGACACTCATAAAAGTAAAGTTAGGAGGGGCTGCTTCATTTAGGATTGTTGCACTGCAGCTGTCTTCTAGCCAGGTTTCATTTAGAAGCATAAAATCCAGGTTGTTTGTGGTTATTAAGTCATTGACTAGAAGTGATTTATTTTTAAGTGAACGAATGTTTAAAAGTGCTAACTTAACAGTCTTACTTTTTGTCCCCACATCAATCTTAGTTTGACGTGTAATAGGCACCAGATTAGTTTGGTTTGCTGTACGGCTATTGAAGGCCTTAGACTTTCTATCTTGTAATAGAACAGCAATAGAGAAAGATACAGGCACACTGGGTTCCCGCTTGTTCTGTAAACATTTGAGAAAGTTACTGTTATCATAGCAACACATATCACTGAGAGCTGGTATCAGTTGTTTTTGGTTCACCTCGAGCAGATGGAGGAGGGTGTGGGCCCTGGCGTTGTGGCAGAGGCCGAAGAGCTCTCACAGGAGGGGGAGGGCGAGCTGGGCCCGCAGGCTTTGGTGGTAGCGGTGCCTGACGTTTTTTGGTTGGTATCTGGGGGCTTGCAGCAAAAGAGTGGGATAGTTTGGTTCCAGCATACACCAGTTCTTCCATTTTCTGTGAGAAGCACAGAAGTGGCGATGCTGGAGAGAGAGAAAAAGTGTCTGGTGAAAGGGGCTGTTGCTCTGGTGTTATCGGAGGCTGTGATATGCTGGCTTCCCTGGCTGTTTTCCAGGAAGTCGTCCTTGGGTGCTGAATCTTCGAGCAGTTCTAATATGTCTGTCTTTGGTGAGCTCTGTGGGCAGGGTTCAGCAGAGATTGAGTCCGTGAGCAGAGGTTGTTGTGGCGGAGTGGTGTTATCATTGTCCTTGTGTGATATGTCAACCGCATGTCCATTTTCCTGCTGAAGTGAAGTCCCGTGGTCATTCATACTGTGTCCAGGTGTGTGTGTGCCGTTCAGATTGAGTGGATTGGCACACACTGCAGAAGGATGATTGAGGGAGACGTAGATATTGTCCTTTAACACTCTTGAACCAAGTTTGTTTGGGTGATGGCCATCCCGATGAAAAAGTTGTCTCTGACTCCAGAAAAGATTGAAATTGTCAATGAAGTTTACTCCTTTTATGTTGCAGGTTTTTTGCAGCCATGTATTAAGCCCAAGCAACCGTGAAAACCTGTTTGTTCCTCTTTCTGGGAGTGGTCCACTGACGAATGTTTGAACTTTCAGTCTTTTAAGTGTTTCAAAAAGTTCATTGAAATCCTTCTTAAGGAGTTCTGACTGCTCTTTATGAATATCATTCTTCCCCACATGAATGATGAGTCGATTTGCAGTCTTATGTTTCATCAGAATGTTCTGAAGTTCCCTGTTTATATCAGAAGTTGTTGCTTGTGGAAGGCAGCACGTAGTTGTATCCCTGCCGCTAATGTTTCTGATTATGGAGTCCCCCACTATCAGAGTCCTGGGCTCGGCAGCGCTCTGAGCTGAGTGCCGCTGTCTGCTCGACCTTGAGCGCCAGTTAGCATCAGTGTTAGCTACTGGCCCATTCAGTCTGTTTTCGATCACATTCATCACGTTTGGGGATTCCTCATTTACATTCATTAGTACTTCAAATCTGTTCTCAAGATGTATAGGTGGTGGTAGGAGACCAGTGTTTGCAATCCTTGTCAGAGCTGTATCTGGGGTAGAGGATGCTACTGCGGCAATATGTGATGCTCGTGACAATCTGATGTCTCGAGTGCCTTTGGGTCTCGCTCCCTGTTTGTGCCATCGATTTGTAAGTCGATCGGCTTGTTTCTCTACTTGTCGAGGAGCACTAGTTTCATGGGACTCACCGGTATGCTGAGGGCGTCCATGACGAAGCTCTGTTGTGTGCACCGTCTGGTTTGGTGGTCCCGTAAGTAACTTTGTTTCAAGAACTGCAATCCTTTGTAAGAGTCTGTGGCAGTTGGTGCAGCAAGTAGATTCTTGAACCAGAAGAGGCATTTTCTCTTATCCTTGTAGGCAGTTGTGTTTTCCTTTCCCGGAATGTAAGCTGGTCGGGTAAAAGAATTCTGCGTTTTTGTAGTAATCTAAACTTTGTCGTATGAGCACTGTGCTGATTTGCTGAAGTTAAAATTAGGTGATAAAAGGAAATAAAATATAGGAGATAAAATGTAAAAGCGATAGAGCAAAGCGCGGAGCAGTAAGCAAGGGCCTCCGAACAGTAGCTGAGCAAGCCTTGATGGTACTAGTGTTTGACTGTTCATCTCGCGCAGCTTAAATGGCAGTTCCCATTTACATGTAACATTACGAAAGATGTTTCTTTTTCAAAAACACTAATGCATTATTAATAATAACTAGCAGGGTTATTTTTCTCATATTATTTTCATTAAGTTTAATTAAAAATTGCTCACCCCTAAGTGGCTATATGTCAGATATAAATCTCCCCTCATAGAGCCATCTTTATGATTCTACATTTTTATTAACATTTAAATCACCATGGCACAGCCACTACTTTCATTTTGGCCCAGCGTAGCTATGCTAAATTCAAAGTTTAACATGTTTTTTGATAATCATTGATATTGGGACAACACATTCATGGCTCGAGCCTGTTGCAAAATTTCTCTCCAGTGAACGCGGAGGAGGAAGTGTAAAATGTGGAGTGGAGTGTACATAAGGAAATCAAAAAAATACAAAACTTTTCTGGCACCTTTGGTTTTGCTTTGCATTTTGCCATTTCTGCTTTTAAACTCTGGTACAAATGCATGCCGTAGATGCTGCTGACAGAGTTCATGTTGTATTTAACCCAGATTATTCTTGAAATTTGGAAATACCTCTTGACATCACTGATGAATGATACAATGATGAATGCATGAAAATCTAGCACCTGATGAAGTTGTAAAAATGAAATGCACTAAAACCATTAATAGATCATTACAATAGTTGTGTTGCAAAAACTACACATTTCTTACATGTAATGGCAGCTAAAGGGTAATGGACTGAACAATGGTACTGTTTCACAGGTATTATGAAGTGGTAACTCTGGTATCCATATTTCAGGTAAGTTTTTGTTGTTTATTCTAAATTTTATTCTAAATTATTTTTCTTACTTTGGTTTTTGGTTTTCATATTCTACAGTACTCAAATGTTTACTGCACAACACCTAAAGTACAAAACTTGATAGATAAGAAGTGCCTTCAGGAAGAGTGTCTACATTACGTCAGTAAGCTAGGTGAGCAAGTACAGAGATTGTAAATATACAGTATGTGAATGAGATTGAAATGTTTTAGTTCACAGTAGACATTTTACTATGTGCATGTCACCAGGCCAGAGGACAAGTCTCAGGGATGTGTTCCAGTTGTATTGTGGTTTGACCCCAGGTACAACTGTGCGTGACCTCTGTTCCCGCTATTCTCACCAGCTACAGAGGGTGGATGAAAGGCAAGGCCATTTGAATTTGATTGTGGTTCACGCTTAAATTCCTCAAATTAACATGCAACTAATAAGGCATGCTAGTCTTGTTTTCTGTACTACAGAAGAACAATATGTAAAGATTATATATTAAGAATGTTTTTGGCTCATTTAGCTGTTGGTTAAGTACCAGTTTGAGCTGTAAGAAAATTTGCTATATAAAATATTCTACTTTTTTTTTTTTCTTTTATACATGTTGTTGTTGCAGGAAGTTGATTCAGTTTGGCTTGATGAAAGGTCTGATTCGGCGCCTGCAGAAGTATCCAGTCAAGGTTGTTAGAGATGATAGGAGTCGTCCACCGAGACTTTACACTGGTTGCCATAGTTATGATGAAATCTGTTGCAAAACTGGCAAGTATTAAGTAGGCTATGTTATTGCTTTTTCACATGAAATTTCCTTTAAACCAGTGACATTATTCCTTTCATGCATTTTCAGGGATGAGTTACAGGGAGTTAGATGAGCGTTTGGAGAATGATCCGAACATCGTTGTTTGCTGGAAATAATGCTGCTGCTGACAGAATTATGAACGTGAGAGACAGATCCTGGTGCTTTTGCTGTCCCAGACATTCTGTACCTTTATTTATTGTAAATCAACTGCCCTTCACGTGTATTTGTGTGTAATCCTTACACCCAAGCTTGCTGAATTGATTAGATTTTGATTTTAAAAATATTAGAATGTTTTATGATGCATAAATGCAAAATTGAGTCATAAACTAGTTCTATATAAAAAGCAGTCACTGGTTTTGACTCAATTTCGTATGTGGCAGGCTATAGTGTGATTGATTATAGAGAAGCAGTTCTAATGTTTTTCAAAGTTATACATGTTTAACTTTCCTTACTCTAAGGAAAAAAGTAGGAAACATGGACCAGACCTCCTGAGACCAAGTCAACTGTTGATCTTAAATCCATTGTTTTTAAAGCGTTACCTTGTGGATTCGCTGTTAAATTAGGCTAAGTTTAGAATGAACTATTTAAATAAATCGATAAAGTCAAAGTGTTTGCTTTACAGATTGTGTAATCTGCGGTTGCACAAATATTTGATTACGTCACTCCATTTCTGTCACATCAAATATTGCAGTCCCTGTACAATAAAATAAGTGTGGACAAGTTTGCATAAAAATGTATCTGATTTTTTGAACTGTAACTCCTTTGACAGAATCATTAGATTGACATCCTCAGAATGCTCCCCAATGCGAAACTTAAAAGCGTATGTGTGCTTGTGTTTGTTGATAATTGCAAAAATAACCAATTATCCTTAAAATATTTTAAAAGCTGTCACGTAAACGTTCTATATTCTTTAACTATTTCTTTAACAAATACACCTTCCCCTCTCTCCTTAACCCACAAATAAGTTTACAGGCCATTTAGAAGCTCAATGAGTTACTTTTTCATGAAGCAACTGAAATCAAATAAACACTAGATGTGACGGTTTTATTTGAAGTTGGTTTGAGAGCTATTGCTATATACAAAAAGGACAAATAAAACCACAAATTCATAAATAGCTCTGCCCCATGTCGGACATTCCAGATGTATATGTACCAAATTATTCCTCTTCATCTGAGCTTTGGAAAGAGATGACAAATATGCTACCCATCAAATTCATACAAGATAAGGGTATGAATAAGACGAGAGGACAAACATTGCAGAGCTGACAGCCCAAGGAACATTTAAAATCGGAGCCAGTACATAGCACTTCTCATTCTGTTGTAATCTGGCAGCTGCTCTACTGGACCTGCATAGAGAAAGAAAAGTATGAAGGTAAAAAAATAAAATAAAAAAAAAACAAGTGACTTTTCATGACTCTTAATACTAATTTCAATACCACAGCATTTGGATTGGATGTGTAGCAATTTCTATCTATTAAATTCTGATAGCAGAATTAATCATTGGACCAACTGTCCATAAATAAGCTGCAGCTAGATCCAGAAAATAACCATATTAGGGATGTTAATGATTAGAAATTGATTAATCTGATAATCGAAATGGTAAGCTTATCTATTGATTAAGTTTAGAACAAAAAGTTCAGGAATCATGAGAGCAGATGGTAAAATAAAAAACATATATGCAGACATTTATATGACATCAGTTATATGACATGCTAATATAAAAAGCACACATTTATTCATTTCAATGTAGAATTGCAAAAAATATAAAAATGTATATTAAATATAAAAATAAATGGACTCACCGACTGCAGACACAGCTGGGCATTTGTCATAGATGTATTTAGAGCAGACATCACGGACAATCCTTGGAGTCACAGCCTAGCAAGACAAAAACAAAATGGCATTCTTAAAATCTTCAAATTAATCTCAAACAGTGCAGTCACTCATCCACTGTGGGATTGTTAACGTGAACAATTTACCTCAATTCTGGCATCCCACTCTGCCAATGGGATGCGGCGACCATAATTTAATATGTGCCTGCCAATGTCATCACAAACAGGTGTAGTTCCTGAGAACAGAAAGAAGGATATTATAGATAGAAGTAGTCTGATTGAAAGGGAAGATGTATAATCATTATTAGTTTAAAAAAAAAAAAGGTGAAGAATCTGTATTACTAGCCCTACTGTTGGTGCACATATTATTGGACAATGGATAAATTTTTTTTATAATTTTCTCCAATACCTTAACTGAAAATTAGTTATAGAATACATGTGAGCACCAGAAATTACTTGCGTGTATAGTATTTGACCAAAAAGAAAAGCGTGTGTTTTGCAAAGATAGGTTACGTCACACTGTGAGGCAACATGTTATGTTGTCTTTTGGGCTTGTTTCAACAGCGATAATAAGTAAAGATATTCAGTTTTAAATATTCAGATTATGTGTCAAGTAGTAGTAAGCGATTACTTGTGATAAAATCAGACAATCACAATGAAACAAGCCCAACTACAATGCAGATTAGATTTTGAAATAATCCTCTAATTTGATTAAAAAAAATAAAATAAAAAAAGGTATTTTTTCCACACAAATACTTGCTATAGCTTGAGTAAAACTAATGTGCTTGTCATATTAGTGGTAAGGATGGCTCAATACCACTTTTTATTTCCAATATAGATAGATACAGTAAGCCTGAGTATCTGCCAATAACAATGCCATTTCTGTTTTGTTTTTTTGTTTTTTTTGTTCTTGACCAGTTAAGCTACAATTACAAATTACTGTGTGTTACAATATTGCTAAATGTATCAATATAGCGGGTGAATTATGTAAATTATGTATATTATGATGAACTATGACTTTCTCCACTGACATTACAAGTTGTACAAATTGTCTCTAAGGATGCTGATTTTTAGAAGGCAGCTGTCTGACTCTGAGATGCCAAACGGGTACTTTGATAGTTGTGTGATGTGGGAGTGGCATAGGTTAGTCTGCAGGACAGAAGAGAACATGATAGACTGTATAATAAAACAAGAATCAACATTGGTTTGGCTTTTCAGAGATGGCAAGAACTGAGGAATTTGAAATGTTGTACACGTTGTGAAACGGAGATGCTGTTTTGCAAGTAAGGTATTTTATTGCACAGATTATATTCTACATTACCATATGTAGCTCTCTAACAGAGTTGATTGTAAAGCATTATATATTGTGAAGTAATTTCATTATGATGGTTGTAGCGCTGTGCTGGAATTTATTTTCAAGGATGCACTGTCTATTAATGGGTGTAGGCTACAGTAATGTCTTCAGCGAGTCAGCTTGAGATCCTTTCCATCTAAACTGGTTATATCTCTTAAGGCCTAGTAGTGAATGTTTTAATGAACAGTAGGATAACCATAATCATCTGCAGTCACGCAGAGCTGAAGCACAACCAAAATGTTTTTTCCGCAAAATGCATGCAGTTTTGTTTTTTAACCGCTAGATGGAAAAAAGTAACAGTGTACCTTTAAAAAACACAAAATGAAACCGTACTAAAAGAGACAGGGATAGCTGCAGGTCGGAGTAAAGGTCCTTGCACACCAAGTCCAAATTTTTGGTATGCGTTTTTTCGGTGGCTCTGAATTGTCAAAACACCTCTCTAAATGCTTGCTACGGATGCGAAAACGAAATAAAAAAATAATAATTTAAAAAATGAACCCGATCCGAATCATTTTTTGACGGGCGAAAGTTTCGGAGGCAGTGTGCAAATATGATTTTGACAACGTGAGGCCATATTTATTTTTTAACGTGCGAAAATTTCGGACTCAGTGTGCAAGGACCTTAATGGTCGTGCCAAAAAGTGAATTGCTACAGAAAAAAAACCCTAACCCTACCCCACACCCTGACAGACAGCTTTTAAGACCAATGATAAAGATTCTCCACATCATCACGCTCATTACTCCAACCTGCAGATACCCACACTTGTACTAAAATACAACTGAATCTGTGCTAAATACATAGATTTGATGCAAGGAGAGAATGTATAGACTGTGTATGGGTAATGAGTATGTCTGAGTTTATTACCATTGAGTTGTCCCACTAAGCTAGCTTTCAAAGCATTTTTGGCTCGAGCCACATCACTCTCAGTCACTGTGGTGCACAAATTCATCCTGTAATACAGAAACATCAACAGCACGTATTAATCACCTCAAATAGGACAATAACACATCAGATGACAACTGTATATACTGTCAGAGGAATAGCTGAAGGCATGCCAGTGACTTACCACGCATTCTGAGCCCAATGCATCATGTCCTCTATTTTATGTTTGTCTGTAACAAAATAAATACCCAGCAGTCCAGTGTCACTGTATGAAGAATGGAAAGCCTGAAAACTCTGACACAGGTTCAGCTCTGCAGCGAGGCGAGCAAGACGACTGCTTAAGTTCTGTATACAACATACAAATAAAGACATGATCATAATGCAACCACCATTTTACTTGATAAATTACAATTTGTACCATGCTTAGCTAATTTACAATTAAAAATTATTTCCATTGTTTATGCCCGGCATTAGAGTTTAAACTAGAGACGGTACGTAAAATTGAACTTACAAGTTTATTCTTTAAAAACATTCCATATTGTACACTATAATGCTGTGATGCCCAAATTCACAGGTAGCACGTAATATATAAAAAGCTATAAAATAAAAAATATATATTTTTATTAATTTCTTCTATTTAGACAAAATAGTATAACGGCATGAAAATAATCATCAGTTATATCATTCCTGTGCATGGAGAAATCGAGAGACAAACTGATTTACAATGGCCAAGTTTAAGGTTGCTCTATGCTGCATTTCATTAAAACAGAAAGAAAGCCTCTCATACTCGAATTTTGATTGCTAGAGAAATCAAGAATCCCTTAAGTTAATCAGAATCAAATCGCAAGGTACCTAAATCCCACTTCTACTCAATACATGCAAAAAAAAAAAAAAAAAAAAAAAGTTAAGGAGAAAGAAGTTTAACCAATATAATAAACTAACCTTGCCACCGCCGAATGTGATGTCATAGCTGCCAATAATGGAATTGGCAACCATGAGTGGCACAATATCAGGACTTGCAGCTCCAGCACCCTCTACAGCAATAGCAACATGTGCTAGTGGCATTGCATCATCACGCATACGAATCTGAAAGCAAGACAGGATCAGACCAACGGCAAGTCAAGTAATGGCAAAAAATACACATATGCAATTCATACCTCACTCCCAGTGAAACGGCATGGGGCCAGAACAGGTACAGCATCACCCTCGTATTCAAAAGAAACACCACTGAAATGCTGCTTAGCCAGAGCCACAAGGTCATCATGGTTCACTCCTACAGCGGAACAGCAAGACAGTATTTAAGCGATAAACTTTGCTGTCTGTGGCTTTTCAAGTTTGATAATAGTTCAAGAGCAGTACCTCCAGCTGTAGCCAGGACCATGCGAGGAGCTTTATAATGGCTATTGATGTATTCCACCAAATCATTACGAGTTAGTGTCCTTGAAAATTCAAGAGTACAAACAAAAAAACATTATTTCCTTTAGGAACATGTTTCATTGGGTATGTTTACAAGTAGGGTTGTTCTTTGTACCAGAGCAAAAATGTTGAATTAAGTCATTTTAATAATGTTGCCCTGTTTCGTGTCATCCTTTGGTTATCACTAGTGGTGCACGATATATCGGCCGCCGATATAATATCGGCCGATATGGTAATTTTTTTACACATCGGTATCGTTCCGATGTCAAAATATGGCCGATGTGAACAGGCCGATATTTGACTTGTGAAGTTGAAGATGAAGTTGACGATGCTGACTCGCGATCTTTGCAGTAGTGAATGAGCCTGAGAGAAATACACATTTCATACAGATGACATAAGCAGAGAACAGTCTGTTTTCTTTCGTTTTGAATTGTTCCGTTTAAAAATAGACATTTCAAGCTTTCTATACATGTCTCAGGTCTGTGAGGCATGTAGGTTTCGTTTCATTTATGAGACGCGCTCCAGGTTCACGCGCCGTCGTCTCCGTGTCCTGATTAAATATTTTCTACTATATTATTTATTTATTATTTACTTATTTATTAAATCCAGGCAATTGGTTGATGAAACATTGATCAAAATTAAGATACAATTAATAAAAAACGAAATTAAATTTAAATACAGGCTTTGTGCTTTCTGTTTGAGGTCTCTGTGAAAGTTTTAAAGCAGTCTTTTAGTGCCGCTTTCAGAGCGCTCACGTCCATAACGGAGAACTGTCCCGTCCGTAACATTGTTAACGCAGTCCAGTGACTTATGTTTTTTTCCTCTTCATTTTTGACTGATAGTTTTTTGACTCGTAGATATTTGAATATATTGCTTGATATTTGATACCCGTTCGAATTAGATTTTTCTCAAAAGTGACAGCACGTGTGATTTGTGGATTACTGATAAGCGCGAGTGGAGAAACAGGTGTTTATTTATTCATTCTCAGTGTTGAGAAACGTAGCCTTCATGTGTTACGTTATTGTGTTTATAATAACTAAAGTGGCCTACCTAATTATGTTACATATTTATTTTGTATGAAAACTAGCGCGTTCGTTACTTATGGATTAAAAATAGGCTAAATGTATCAGTGCTGCGCAAGCTCTCTCTCTCACAAACACGGACGCACGCACACAGAGAGAAAATCATTGTAAAATGAAAAATTGACGGGCTAAGTTTAAATTTTGTTCTTGCTTGTTTTTTTTCTGTCAAAATGTCAGAAAGCATTTTGTATTATCCATACGTGTTTTTAAAATTCGTTAAATGACGGACGTTTTAATGTTAACACAGCCCATATGTCGGATTCGTCTTATAGCCTACTTGTTATTATTTTTAGAATAAGTGATTCGTTATGCTATTATTGGACTCCTGTCTATTCATTGCCAACTGTTTTCTATAGATATGTTTGTATTGGCTAACATTTATTCAGTTAATGCGTGTCCTGTTTAAAATGTGCAATGTTCAAACGCAAAGACAGCACGTCACAAATAGAAGCCCTTTTCCCGGTGGTATTTTTTAGTATCATATTTGGATATTGGAATAATAAATTAAGTAGCCTATCCTATACACAATGTTCCTATGTTTTTTTTTATACTGTTTTCTAGGGATTTCTTAATATTAGACAAGTTGACCATCACACATTATATGCAATGCAATATAATGCATGTGTGTTTTGGAAAATAGATTTTTATTTGATTATCATAAAAATGTGTTTTCTATACAGAGATATATCAACATCGGTAAATATCGGTATCGGCCATAACAGCAATATTAATATTGGTTATCGGTATCGGCCACAATTTTCACATCGGTGCATCACTAGTTATCACTGTCCTTCATTGCAGTTTTCGATTCAATTGCACATTTAAATATGGTTGTCAATCCAAAAACTTTGCAGTGTACTAAGCAGCATGAAAACTAAACTCAAATTGTGAATGGGTAATAATAAACAAAGCAAGAGAAGAGCCCTCTTTTTATAATCAATAAGGCTGTCAATCTCTAAAGTGCAAGTTCACTGAATTCTGCACTATCAAAAACTCCTGTTGTATAAAAAAAATCTTTTTTAATTGTACAATGAATATCTCATTTACATCGGGTTTACACTTTGCTGGTTAAAGTGAAAAGACTTGCCAGTGTGTGGCTCGTGTTGAACAAAAACTTGTACGTTTTCAGTGGTAACAAGTGGATTCTGACATACTAACACACTGACTAGCTCCTCTGATAGGCCATTGTGTTCACGGTCTGAACAGATATGATTGGCTACAAAGCTCAACGCTTGTCAAAATCATGATGTAAATAGAAATCTTTGATGCTCAGAGAGCACTCAAACAAACACGAATGACAGTATTTGAATGCAGCATCTATCGAATATACCCGGTATCGACTGGTACCGGTAGTACTGGTTCATTTGACAACCATATTTACATGCACTTATTTTCATCAATCCGAATTAATCCAATCCGATTTCAGATACTAAAAGTTTTGTTTATATGAACCCTAAACTTTGCAGTTTCACATATTTTCATTTGTGTGTGCATTTATGCATTTCGGAAAAAAAACTTCAGCACAGTGCCCCAGTCACTGCATTGAGAACCGGATAAATGTCACCACAGCTACCGCGAGCATGATCGTTTTTTTTGCCCTTGATGACATGCCTTAAAGGAAAGCTGACAAATATGTCAGAAGAGATTTTTTGCAAATATTTTGGAAATAATCAGTCTCCTCCACTGACCAATTCGTAACACATAAATAAACATGCATGCTCGTAAAAAGTCAAACGTATGTAAACAGATCCTATTAAAAAAGGGCTCTTGTAAACATATACGCATCACAGCACTGCGCATGTGCTCAAGGTATTTTTTAAACCGATTAAGAAGATAGTTGTATTCAAGCATTTACATGCTCAGTTTTTTTTCTTATTGATTGGATTATTTCAGGTCTACACACACACACACACACACACACACACACTTCAATCCAATCAAAAATTAATTTGGATCAAGCTCAATCCGATCGATTGAGGTATTTACATGACGTCTTTCAATCTGAATGACACACGGGTCAAGCATTTGAAACATGAAATACAATATCTTGCATCCTGGAAGCTGTGTGCATACCTGGCATTGACAGAGGGACCAAGAACACTATGGCCCAGAGGAGTACCCTGGAAAGCAGTAGCATGAAGCAGATCCAGGCAAACATCTTGCAAGCTACCTTCCACCTCTTCCAGCTCTCTTAGCACCACACTCCTCTGCTGTTCTATCTCAGCCTCACTCAAAGATGAGCTCTGCACTACTTCTGCCAACAGCTCCACCGCTAGAGGGAACAACACAATAAAGAGACATCATTAGTAAGATCTTAAAATACCATTTTAGATCTTAATATAGATTAGCATAAATAAATTGTGTCTGTTTGAGTAATGGGTCGATTTAATAGTTCAGTTGTTTGTTCTCTAACCTTTAGGCAAGTCCTTGGCAAGGGTCTTCATGTAGTAAGCAGTGTGTTCCCGAGAGGTGTATGCACTCAGGTGAGCTCCCATAGACTCCACTGCCTGTTCAAGAGCAGACTGTGGGTGCTTCTTTGTGCCCTTGATCCAAAAATAGTTTGGAATACGAAGGAAAGCATGCAAATTAGTGAAACGGTTTTTAATTGTTTGGCTAATAGAATGGGTTGTGGTGTGCAAGCATTCTAAAAGGAAGGCTATTTTCACAAAACAATATTCATGTTTTTTTTTTTTCCACTATAAACAGAAATTCAGAATTATTATAGCTCAGGTCAATTATCACCATGTGAAAACTAGTAAGCAAAATGCAAATGTTAGAATCTTAAGATGTATAAAAGTGGCTACAAATAAGTTCTTTAGCTTTACCAAGTAGAAAGTGTTCAAATTGGACAATGATACAAGTGAGAAGATGTGAATGAGGAAAAGGAGGGGAAGGAAGGCCAAGCAGAACATTAGCCTCTAATGAGACCTGTGCTGCTCTTTCACTGACCATATTCTTTTCCATGTATACGATACACGTTGAACTGAGCAGAAATTCCGCATTAGAATATGTTGACCGACTCTTACTGTATTTGGTTGAATATTTCAGTCACAGTAGTTTTCCCTCAATTATGGTTCTATATTTGTTCATTCAAATCTTTTTACAGTAAATATTGCAAATGTATACAAAATATCTGATGCGTGTTCATTTGAAAAAACTGTTTGATTCGTCCCAATAGCTTGAGATTTGTATTTTTAGTTTTGCGTTTATAGTTTTCATTGAGTAGAAATGCGTTTAATCAGCATTAAAGGAAGAAAAAAACATTCAGGAAGAACATAAAAGAAAATTGAAACAACTAGGACTATAACAATCATTTAGTGAGAGATATTACAGAGAGAGTTTTTCTTTTGACAACTGATGCGGCATATGCTGCCGTTTTAGAACAAGAGTCTTAAAAGCATAATATAACTAACTTTTAGCATTCCATCTCTTTTTAATGCAATTCCAAAAGTTAAATGTTCACACAGAAATACTGTGCTAGCAAAGTTACTGAAATATTTTTTATTATGGTTACTAACTTAATGCTTTTCCTCAATAGGGCTGGGTATTGATTCAGATGCCCCAATTCGATTCAATTCGATTCCGATTCACAAGATCTCAATTCGATTCGATTCTCAATCCGATTTGATTTTTCATTTGATTCATTGAATTAAATCATTCCATTTTCACTGGCCCCACTACAAAGAAAGTAATAAATGAATAAAATAGTTATTGTTTTTGCTGTTTTTGACCCATGTATCCTTGTATTGTAATAAATAAGGTTATGACACCCAACATTTTAGATACCAGTGAAATTTAACAATTCTCTATTCCAATTTTTATACCACAGCTAAAACTACAAATATAAATTTCAAAGATTATTAAAAAGTAGTAAACAGTCATTAATATTTTTTTTTTTTTAAAACAAAGAATTAAAATACAAGGCATTAACACAAATAAATACAATAGAACAAAGGTACAAATGAAATAAGTGCTTTTAAGTTTTTTTTTTAGGTAGGTCTAACAGTAGTTTTCAGGTACAGAAATTGAATAATGTAATCAAATGTAAAATAACTGCATATAATCTTCACTGTACAAATTAATTATAGGTTAATCCTTATTAAAGTTATACAAACATTATTCAGTGAAGAGCAGGGAGCGAGTTCCTTGTCTTTTGTAGTTTGATTAACATTAAATAACCGACAGCTGCAGGAATATTAGGTTGCTTTAAGACTAAAGCACAGACCCAATATAATGATACACATGCGCTCTTAACTTAAGCCATAACCGACTTATGTTTACTGGATACTTGCAAAGGCGGGCATTTTGAGAGAAATTTGTGTGAATTTGTCCGTTTAAGCACAGGGAAACGTGAAAGAATTAATTTTATTATTTGCATCAATAATATCAGCTGTGAGCACTGCACAGCCAAAACTGCACACACAGCGCACAAGAGTTATCTTTCGCCTGAATGCTTGAAATAGCGTACAAACGAGGGGAGGAGATGAGGATTGAGGAGCGAGGAAGCTTCCTGAGGAGTCATGAGCGAGGATACACAGGTGTCTCCTTCCCTAGCATCCTAAGGGCAAGGAAAGGAAACGAGGATGCACAAATAAGAAATGAGAAGCACCCATTATGTTCAATGTTCACGGAAATAAATACGGAAAAGATTGATTTGTGGCTATTGATAATCAATATTGAATCCACCACATTAAAAAAAAAACGATTAATCGAAAAATCTATTTGTTTGCCCAGCGCCATTCCTCAAAAGGTGTCATTTCAATGAATTTGCACTTTTGAATGCAAACATTTAACTTAGACAGTAATAAAAAAATTGTTGAGCAACAATCAAGATTTAAAATGATGTGAATATTTTATAATGCATTATGCCGTGATATAATTCTGACACGCATCATAACTCGTATTGTGAAGCAACAATACCCTAGCCCTAGTAACATTATTAATTTAGAGAGAACGAGTAAAGGTATCATGTATACTTTAAATGCCATATGCTCCAGGAAAAATCCGGCACCATTATTCTTCTCAGACTCATATCTGCTCCCACAACCAATCCAAAGTCCGACCTGCAAAAGGCAGACAAATGAAAAGCACAAGGATTAAGTTAGAAGTGCTCAGTACTTTTGAGGTTGATTTCCTTTTAGTTAAACATGTTCATTTGTAAATGGAAAAGTTAAATGGACAGTTACTTAGGCTTTTTTCAATTCCTGTTATTTTTATGAACACACAGACTATAGAATTTAGCCTATAAAAAAGCAAGTCACCGTGCAAGTGGCCTGGTTGGTCTCTTCAGAGGCAATCCTCAAGCCATTGCTTAAGGTAGTGAGCCGAGTTTCTGAAACTCCGAGCAGGCTCTGAGCATATGATACAGAGGCCTGTCCTCGTCTCAGAGACATCAGAAGAGGCTAAAATAAAAAGACAGACATAAGAATATGGTGCACATTCTTGTATCAATTTTAAAAAGCAAGAAAAAAATATATAACAATAATTCACAGAATGCAATGAACTAGAGGTTGACCGATAAAACAAGATTTGAATAAAGTGTTTGATTTGGCCTATAGCTAGAGATTAGTTTTGTGTTTACACTTTTCAGTGAGTACCAGTAGTAATGTGTCTAAGCAACTAAGGATTTTATAAGAAAACAAGTCGATAAAAGATAAATCAGCCATTAGCTTTTAAAACGAAACATGAAAGAAAATGTTTCACTCAATGTAAAATAAGACAGGTCTTTATTATAAATGTAACAATGACTTAATGAAAGTGTTTTAAATAAGATAAAATAAAAATAGCTATGCTTCCCTACTTCTGACACACTGACAATTTTTATTATTATTTTATTGTAATAAAATTTGTAATATAAAATAAATGAATCATGTACAAGGAGAGATAAAAAGTGATATAAATTCAACTCAAGTATTTTTAAATTAAGTATACTGCATATAGATATGCCCTGAATATGAACGTTATACTATGTTCATGTTTAAGATTTATGTATTTGATTCGGCTGTTTCTGTACTCATACATTCATGTTTTCTGATTGCACTTCAACACTTTAGAAGCATTACAGTAAACAGGGAATAAGTGAAAGTGGGAGAAAAAAAATCTTGAAAAGAGATGTGAGAATTTATGGAGAAAATCTAGAGATTCATAGGGAATTTCAGTAAATTAGCCATTCGTGGGGTATATTGTTTAATAAACTGAGAACATACCAAAAGTGCACAGTATCTGTTGTCTTACAATTTCAGATTCTTTTTCATAAAAAGAAAATATAATCAGGAGAAACAGAACACGGTGGACTGAAAAGAGCTCTTGCAACAGATTTATTTATATCCTTTATTTTTACCCCATACACCTTTTTACCTCTCATACCTTTTACCTCTTTTATGTCTATAAATGTATTAATGTAAAAAAATTATACATGTAAAAAATGTGGTGGTGGGGGGGCTTTATTTTTAAATGATTAACATGTACACACATGTATTTAAGCTGTAAGAAAAATACTTTTCACTAAATTTTTGTAGTCATAAAACAAAAAATGATCATAGTATATTTTTTCAAAACTATATGAAACCAAAAACTTGTCATGAGTTATGATATATATATTTTTTAAACAGTTTCCTTCTATTGACACTCGTATAGGTCACGGACTCACAGATAATAGAATGTTCTAATAGTCTAATAATCAAAATAAATGAACTCTTCGTCAAACCATATTATATGCTGTTTTGTTGTAATTGTGTGATGCTGCATTGAGGAGACAGCGCTCCATCTAACGTATTTTTGTTATTTGATTAAAATTGACGAAAGGGAAAAGTCACAAAAATTAATAAGGTATACAGTTTAGCAATATAAACCGATTAAAATATTCTATATATCAGGAAGACGTAAGTTTTCAATGACCTTGTCAGGTAAAATTTCATGTTCCATAACCCTAACCAAGAAGAAAAATAAAAATAAAAGTGCAATAGCCTATCTAACTTTCTAGAGTTACAAAGTGACATGCTTACAGAACTGTTAAAAACTCGTGTCTAGATCCTCGAAGCTCTCACACACTAGAAAGAGATCTAACCTTCAGTATAACTGAGCTATCAGCTAGCTCTCCGGCATTGACAAGGCCAGTGACAGCCACTGTGAGCATGGAGATCAACTGTTTAATATGCGCGTACTTAAATGTAATGTTTGAAATTCCTAAAGCCAGTATTAAAATGAAAAGCCATGAAATACTCACGTAGCGAGCTTTAACAAGAGCTCGATTCACTGCCCCGCTGATCCGCCACATAGAGGCAACCATCTTGTCCACAGTGTGCGCCACCTCTGTGCGAAATGTTCTTCTTCTTTCTTCTACTTCTTTTCGATTTAATGGTGGTTGGCAAACCAGCTTTGGTGCATTTCCGCCACCTACTGGGGTGGAGTGTGAAGCGTTGATGTAGAAGGGAAAGAAAGGAAAGCAAAACAAACACAAAAAACACACCTCAATTCTTCTAATTAAACTTGTTTTCTTAAGATACTCTAATAAAGCTGTGGTCACTTTTTAATTAAGTTCTTAAATGTCAGCCTTTTCATTACAGCCTTTTCTACAACATCTTCTATGAGCTGAGATCTTTCTTTGTTATTACCAGGCCAGCATATTTGAGAAGAACATGTTCGGCTGATTCTGGTAATCCACATTTGCTGCACAATCCTGTATTGTTTACAAGTTTTAAAAAGTGATTGATTCAAAGCTGTGTGTCCAATTTGGAGTCATGGCATTATTGTGTCATCCCTTCTTTTGCCACAAATTTCCTTCCTGTGTCCACAACTCTTGCCATGTATGTTTAATTATCTTTTTAATTAACCCCTTCATTCCAGCTTTCCCCAAACAGACATTAACATTTATTATTGAATACTTTAAAGCCTTTTTTGCTAACTCATCCGCCATTTCATTTCCCACAATCCCCCACGTGAGCAGGAATCCACAAAAGATGACTTTTATTCATAGATGTTGAAATCTGAACAGGGATCTTTGAGAAAATTCTGTCTTGAGTCAGATTTTCCTTTTTGGGCTTATAAGGCTTGATAAAGAATCAAGAGCAAATAACAACTTGTAGCAAATGAACCAATTGAATAGCAATCAGGGGTCCGTTCTTCGTATGTCGCTAACTCACTTAGCTGGATTTGATTGTTGGCGATTTGGCATGATCTTGGATTGTTTGGTTCTTCAACGCTCATCCTGGACTTGCTGTCATAGCAACAGGTGCGCAATCTTAAACCTGCTCGGGAGCAGGCTTATTTCATGTTAACAGGATTAGATCCCGGCTTCATAAGCGGAGCTGATACGGGAAGTCCAGCGCAGCGCGATAGTGCACTTTCTGAGAGATATTTTTTCTTGTGACTCGTGAGATTGTCGTTTTTTGTCGCTTTTAGGTTTAAAAAACAGTTTTTAGTTTTTTTTGTGGCATTTCCAAGCCACGTAAGACCCAATGTTGTAAAGCAGGCTATTTTTTAGGCTATCATAATTTTTTATGAAGATCATACAATCATGACCATGCCGATTACAGATATGTCACTCAGGCTTCACTAACGTGATTGGTATAGACTGCCATCAAGGCCTCAATGAAGGGGATTATGTGAACAGAAAGGGGGATTATGTGAACAGAAAGGGGGTTCACAATGTAAATGTGCAGCCCAGTTACTATTGTGATTCTTAATATTCCAGATTAGTAATATTATATCAAAAAATAAAAAGGCAGTTGACTAACATCTTCCATATCACAAATGTGAAAGCAAAATGGCCAGGATCTGTGCATGACTTAAGAATGTTCAGAGATTCACATTTATGCACATTATTTTAAAGTGGTAAGAAAAGTTCCACAATTAAATATCAAGCTCACTGTATTACATACACCTATGCTGATCCTAACAGAACTGCATTTTTTCATAGATGATTAGGACATGTTCCTGCCTGCAGACAGGTGTTTTATGACCCCATTTCCTGACCCAAACCAGTTACAATGCAGCTCTAGCCAGGACAAGGGCACACAATGAAATGAACTTTGGCTAAAGGGAAGATTTCAGTGTCTGAAAAGTCTGAGGGTTGCACACCTGACAGGGCCTGTGACATTGTTGCATGTGCCATATTACACAACATTGCCAAAAAAAACCACTTTTCATTAAATGTTTAATAAAAGACAATTATGCTTAGTTCCTTGAGTTTTATTTCTTTGTAAAGAAAAGCCAGTGGTCAAGTGCCTGCAACAAGAGATATTAGACACATGCCTCATGCAACAAATAAAAAGGAAAAGTTGGCTAAACACTGCCCACCTGTAGGCCTATGTCTCTCTGTCTGTGCAGACTCTTCTGTAGGCCTTTTTGTAGATGTGAAATCCTGCAACTTATATTGCAGACATAAATCATACAAGTATAAATTAAGTAAAGTTATTTATGCACTTGCAGGTAGGCTACTTCATCCATATGACAGTTATCTGAGAGGGTTTATTCACTGTCCAGTGCAATGGAAACAAATTTTTTTTAGTTTAGTTTATTACAAGGACAATGCATATTAACATGACAAGTCAAAATATGCCAGAATTAGCCAAAAGGCTAGTTTTCATCCGCAGTCCTAGGCCAGATGTACAATAGGCAACCTAAAATACAATGTAAAATGTAAAATGTAAAAACAAAATTTAATCAAAACATAACAGAATATAACAAAATACAACAAACCCTACAATTTCCCAAATCAACAGAAAAAAAAAAAAAAAAAAAAAAAAAAAAAGAGAAAAAATCAATGTTGACATATTTGCATACTAAAAAGCCAAGTTTTAAAAGAAGAACGAAATCCATTATAACTATTTAATTCTCTAATTGACGTTGGGATGTCATTCCATTCTTTAGAGGCTTTAATCGAGAAGGCAGACTGGCTAAAAGCAGTTTTCCTAAAGTTAATAACACAGTCCCTTCTAAATGTACCTCTAGTGAGACGACTGTTTTCCGATTTTAAACTCATAAACTCACTAAGAGGTGGTGGGGCCAGGCCATTAAAAATTTTATAAGCTAGACAGCCATTTGAAAACTTAACAAAGTTTTCCCAACTCAACAATTTATATTTGGATAGAATCTTACAATGATGAAAATGACGTGGTTTCTTATCAAAAATTTTAAGCGTTTGTTTATATGTAGTCTCTATTGGGAACAAGGCGGAGTGGTTTGCCTGAGACCAAGTAGTAAGACAATAATTCATATGTGAAAATATCATAGAGTGCATAAACATTTTAGCAGCTTGGGTAGACATAGAATTCCTGATATGTCGAAAATTAGATAAATTAAATTTTATTTTCTTAACAGTATTTGAAATGTGAGAATTAAACTTAAGTTTGGAGTCAATGATAATACCAAGATATTTAAATTCTGAGACAATTTGAATTTTTTCACCAGTAATAGAAATGTCCGGATCAACTGCAGAGTTGGTAGTTTTACTAAAGAACATACCAACTGTTTTGGAAAGATTTAACTGCAGGCTGCAGTGGTTTAACCATTCACTGATTTTAACCATAGCATTCGTAAGTTTGGCTGCTACTGCTGCTTTTGATGTTCCATGTATATATAAAACAGTGTCATCTGCATACATTTGAACTCTCACTTCTGGGCATGCACTTGGCAAGTCATTAATATACATGCAAAACAAGAGGGGGCCCAAATGGACATTACAAAGTCGTATAGCCTACTTTCTTTCCTTTGGAAAGTTAGAAAATGTCCACTTACTGCACATATTTCAGCCACCACTTTCTTGGGAACAGATACAAGTGTTGGTGTATTATGTAAAAGTGCACAAAAGAGGAAAACACAATGTCATTACAATGAACTACACTCTGGAAAAATGTGATCAATAACTCATGGCAAAATATTTTTACATTAACATAAGTTTATCAGTTTTCACTTTCACAAGTCAAAGCAATTCATCATTACTCAAGATTTAACAGTTGAAATGACTATACAGCCTTAATTTAATGCAGCAAAAATTATTTTACAGTGTAGGCTACTAAGATCTTCTTTTTTTTCAGCCTTTTTCTTGGTTGCTTTTATAAACAGACAACCATTTATTTAACAGTGCATTTTATAAAAGAGACTATAATATAACTAAAAATTACCATTATGTAGAATATTTTTGTACTTCACTTTTATTTGTTCCCATGTTCTAGTGTGGTGACTCTGACATTACAATGAACAAAGTAATTATGCAATTATTAAAATACAATAATATAGTCTAGTAAGTGATAAAAACATCTAACATGGCCACTTCTAACGGATTTAAATTGTCTGCTACTTTTTGCCAGCCCTCTCTCCTGGCTTTTGCAGACTTTGAGGTGTTCCCTGGCGTTTTGATTAAACATTAAAATTCCGAATAAACTTCGACTATTAGTTCTTGCTCTGCTGAGGAGAAAAACTGAGCGCGCTCTTTGGCCACGCTGTGCAGCCAATAGCATCGTTGCTAATCAATGTTTCTACTATCGATACACATCCCCTTTTAACCAGCGCATGAACGCGCAATTATCTCAGATAACTCAATCCAGCGATACTAATCATATCCAGCAAGTGTGTTCGAAGAACCGAGTTAGCCAGATCATGATTCGCACGATGATATCATCTTGGATGTGTCATTTGATCTTGGATGTAATAAGCAACGTACGAAGAACGGGCCCCAGTTCTGAGGAGTAAACAGATAAGTAACTAGATGTACCGCATGGCGGTAGGCTACAAAATATGACCGCCGCTCAGGCCTGCACTGGCTTTCCACAAAAATAAATGACGTGGAGCAATTTGGCTGTATTGCGTGTTTATGTATATACCTAAAAAAAGTAGTTGTATGTGCATGTCTGTCTGTGTGTGTGTGTGTGTTTGTGTATGTGTGTGTCTGTGCGTGTATGTATGCGTGCGTACATGTGTGTGCGCGTGTGTGTGTCTGTGCATGTGGATTTGTATGTGTGTGTATGGGTGTGTGTCTGTGCGTGTGAATGTCAGTGTGTGTGCATGCTTGCGTTTGTTTGTATTCCTGCATGTGTGTGTGTGTGTGACAGTTGGGTTGCCAACTTCAGAAAAGGAAAATGCGGGACAATCGTGGTTATTTATAGGAAAATGAGGGACACTCAAAATATGTGTACTGTATCACACAGTGTACGTCATTTCAGTGTCTGCAGTTAAGTTTGTGTTTAAAAGGTTATCAGACATAAACACATTTGTATTGCTTAACCTACTTATGTATTTAATTCTAAAAATAATTTTAATGTCATACATGAAAAAAGTCACATTACAAACAAACCATAGTTCAAAATAACAGCATTTATCTAAAATAGAAAGCTTTTTTAACATTATACACTAGGCTTACAGTTCAAAAGTTTGGGGTTAGTAAGATTATTTTTTGGGGGAAAAAATAAAGAAAGTAATTGCCTACTTTTATTCAGCAAGGATGCATTACATTAATCAAAAGTGACAGTTAAGATAATGTTACAAAAGCTTTCTATGTACTTTCTAAAAGCTTTAAAACATTAATAATAATCAGAAATGTTTTTTGAGCATATTATTCCCTCAGGTAGATTACATGTTTTCTTGCGTGGCTGGATGTTAGACTCATGAACAATAATCACGTTGTTTGCATTCGCCAAAATTGATTATGCTGAAATCAAAACGTGGACAGTGAAAGGAAATTACCGTTAGCGCGAGACGAGTCCGGCTTGAAGCGGAAGCGACCAGACGGCAGAGGATGTTCGCAAATCAAACAATGATTTGTCTCAAAACATTGATTAAAAAAAGCTGTGATTGGATGATGACAGGTGTCGGTGATCATTCTTAAGTGTCGTGGTCAGCACTGCTGTTGTTGCTGTTGTATCAGTCAGTGGTTTATTATCAGCTTGTCAAAAGTGGCCCCCGGGGACCAAACGAAATTTTTCCGTAAAAGTCTAGTGGGGCTACATACCCACCAAATTTCATGTTCCCCGGTGTTTCGAGATGGGTCTGTCTGCGGACTGCAAGACTGGGGGCGTAACTTGAAAGGGGCGTAACTTGAAGGAGGCGTAACTTGAAGTTGTCCAAATCACAACCGAATCACACGAGATGTCAGTAGAACGAGATTTTGTTGGCAAGATGGCAGCTCGTTCAGAGACCACGGTAAGAATATTTTCCACAGATAACTGTTTAAATTGAACTGTATAAGAAATGTTCATACAGTAACACATTTTTCTACTGTTTCTGGAGTTGATAATCTATTAAAAGTTTTTATTTATTTAAAACTAATCCGTCATCGCTTGGCGTTGTTAAGTATTTTACTGGCTGGCGTGGTAATAATAACTGCTCTCGGAATTGGCGTAAAACGACTTTCCTTGGTATAAAATGTACATGAACACCCTCCAATTTCGAACTTGAATGCAATGAGCTCGAGATCACGATTTCAAAAGTTGTAAATATCACATTTCTGATAGCATGTGAAAGCAACATAACTATTGGCGGGCAATAAGAATAAGCTAGCTAGTCAGGGTAAACATTAGGGTAATTTGGGAGCTCACTCTGTAACATGCAACGTGTAATGTTATTTATTTCCCCTCACACATCGCTGCATTCAGAATAATGCACGTTTCTTAGTGGTGATTACTTGAGTGCCACTTGTCAATCTGTGTCTTGAAGATGCCAGCAACACAACACATAAGATGGACCCTGGAGTGGTCACTTGCCATTATTAAAATGTAAATGCATGTTGTACATAGATGTTTCCTAATTTATTATTTTCTGTATAAGTTTATGACTGTTTCCTCTGTGATTTGTGTGCAGCTGTTGTGCTTTTGAGTGATGATTCTACATTTGTGTGGGCCACAGTTATGATTCAAGTCAAGGTTCTAGTGCTAAAATTATTTTTATCATCATAATATAACATTCACTTCCACATTAGACTAATGCTTTTTGTATTAGGCAATAAGTGTTTCTTTTCATTTCTGAATTGTCTTGTTGTGGGGTGGCACACCACTACTAAAATTAATATTGAGGAAAAAGTTCATATTAAAAAAAAGAAAGAAATGCAAACATGTTTTACACTTAAACCTTTCTTTTCTTTTGTCAACAGGTGTGGTAAACTGGAACTCCTTTTCAGAGGAGTATAAAAGGACCTACCGCATTCCCTATCTGGGGCCTGTTTCAGAAAGGAGGTTAAGTGAAAACTCTGAGTATGTTAACCCTGAAATGAGGGAAACTCTGAGTTTTCTGTTTCAGAATGGGAGGTATGTTAAACCTGAGAAAGCAGAGTAAGTCAAGCCCGTTTCTGAAAGAGAGGTAACTTATACACAGAGTCAGTTACCATGGCAACTTACTCTGTGAACCTAACCTGGTCGGGAGCAGGTTTTCTTCAGTAAACCCAGAGTTTCTTTTGGTCTCCTCCACTTTTTTAAAGAGGAAGTGGTGTTTAAACACCTCATTCATTCTTTCAGTACATTTTTATTAATACAATTAATATTTTATTAATAAATAAAATGTTGCTATTTTTACTGCAGTTTTAAAAAATAAATAAGAGGAAGTCTATATAACTCCTTAACTGGCAACTGAAAATACAGTAGTAGATTATTTACATTCTAAACAAATAAGAATACCTGTTTATACTTAGATTTAAACTTTGATTATATCGGCTACTCCACATAAAAATGTGAAATAATCAGAATGTGTAGATTGTTTGATGTGTAGACACATAATATTATATATTAATATAGACTTGTATTTGTCACATGATTTCTTGGGTGTGCCTGATTAAGGTGATCACCTGTATCTATTTAAAGTTGACTTCACTATTACATTAACATTGAGCCTGATGGAGACCTGAGGGTCGAAACGTTGCTTGAGCTTGAATAGCTTGAATAAACTCTTTTGGAGCAGTAATTTTCAGTGTGCGGACTTCACACTTCTTTATTTTGTTTATATCATTTAGTTGTCCTGCACCTGCGCCCAATTTGGGTGTTTGGGATGTGCACACCATCTTTGTATTTTACATTAAAAATATACCTTTTAAAAATGTGTGTTAAATATACAGAATTGTTCTATAGTCTAATGCAATTACATCAGATTTTACTTTAAATTACAGAAGAATTAAGAGTAATCCCTTTCATTAAATTACAGTATTAATGTTCTAATACTGTAAAATTACAGTAATAATGTTTGTACTGGTGAGAAATATGAAGACCTCTTTTTGTCTGGCGCTGTTGCCATGGTGACTCATAATATCTGCGCTCCATTGATAATGGCTTTTTATAGTTGTGGTGCACGCGCCTAACTCAGAGTAGTTCAACTCAGAGTTGATTGAACTAACTAATTTCAGCTGTTCTGTAACCGAAAACTCAGTGTTTCTCATCTCAGGGTAAGTCAACTCAGAGTTTAAGTTTTGACTCAGAGTTGGTTGAACCTCCTTTCTGAAACAGGCCCCTGATCTCCCGTTGCATTCAATGCGATGATTTGTACAAAGACTGTGAAGGATACTGGGCAAGTGGACAAAGAGGAAAACTTCAAGGGTTCTACTCTGAAAATGATTTTGCTGGATACTGCTGCATGGACTGTTTTTATGTGGCTGGAGGCACAATATGATTTTCTATGACAATATTAGTGCCAGAAATTGTGGATTGCCACAATTGTGTTGCCTTTCAATAAAAAAAAAAATTGTGATAAGTTTGCTTGTAGTTAATTTGTCTCAAAGTATCATAAGATATTTGACAGTAGTGCATTTAGCGGTTTATTAGTGTTGTCAAAAATTCATTTGTCAGCACATCAGGCAATATGACATGAACAGATGTTTAAAATAATTTATTTAAAACATGAAAAGATGTTTAACAATATTTATTAAAAAAAAATGTTTTAGACAAAGCACAATTTCAAAAGAATAGCTATATTAGTACTTACTCCACAGTAGTTGAGGTGGGACAATTAGAAAAAAACAATACATTGCAATATGTTTTCTAGCAATACATTATCAATACCTTGGCATTAATGCATATTGAAACTTGCTTTACTGAATACAGACAAAAACAGGCATTTTGAAGATGTCATCTCAAAGGTTTATGTTCATGAACAGGTAAGAGTCAGTTTAGTTTATTTGAATATGTTCAGTTAAACTTGTGCGAGATCGATTAAAAAGCATACGGAACTAATCGCATACTTTAATCAATCTCGCGGTCATTTGATGTCATCTCGTCATATCGCAGAAGTGGGCGTAACTTGAAGTGACGTGACGTAACTTGAAGGGGCGTGACTTGTGGCGTGACGTAACTTGAAGGGGTGTAACGTAACTTGAAGGGGCGTAACTTGAAGTGACGTAACTTGAAGTGGGCGTAACTTGAAGTCTTGCGGGGTGCAGACAGATTCTATTGGGTGTTTCGGTGTCCCTGGTATCGTTGACGAAAAAATTCAGTAGATGACGAAAAAAAAAAAAAAAAAAAAACTTTGACAATCGATTATGGGCTAGGTTGATGTGGGCCCTTAAGAGCAACATACCATAAACATTTCTTCATCCTCGGTGCCACGGTTCAGGTAGTTATTTAGGAAAAACTGCATTTTTTGGGTTTGGGGGGGCCCAGCGCGGGGGGGGGGGAGTGGCCCCCGGGGACCAAACGAAATTTTTCCGTAAAAGTCTAGTGGGGCTACATGCCCACCAAATTTCATGTTCCCCGGTGTTTCGGTGTCCCTGGTATCGTTGACGAAAAATTCAGTAGATGACGAAAAAAAAAAAAAAAAAAAACTTTGACAATCTCTATATGACCGCTTTCGCTAGCTATGTTCTTTTACCTATTTTGAAGTCCAGTAGTTAAATGACTTCTGCTGCAGGTGTATGCCTAGATTCAGGATCTTTTGAGCCATCAGTATATTTCTTTACAATAGGCTCACTCTTGATTTAAATATTGTTTCACCAACAAATCTTATGAGATCATTCTCTGATGGTAATTTATTTCTTCCAGCAAGTGCAGACCGACCAATGGCATTGGGAATAACCAAGAAGGTATAGCTGATATTGCCACTGTCAGACTAATTTCATAAAAATTCCCATTCTTTGTGCATCATTATTAGCGTCCAATCCTGAATATTCATATTCCCAGCAGTTCTTGAGAACGTCTTTTACAGGGTGATGTTCTTGTATCCTTTCACTGATACCCAATAAACCGTGTTTCTCAACTGGTGGCTTGTGGGTCTCGACAGTTTTGAGTGGGTCACGGAGTGTGCAGTCAAAGTAACCACAACAAACGTAATTCAGTGGCTGCATCCGAAATTGCATACTCTCGAGTAGGTACTTATTTTGCATAAGAAATTACTTCACAACCATTAAAAAAAGTTCTATATAGTATGAATGTAATCTGAACGTACAAGATTTGGCATGCTGTCATTGTCGTGTGACCTAACAGCATTAGTTAGGTCGCTTCACTGCCATTCATAAATCCTCTCCTGTGGCCTCATGGGATAGTAAAGTGTCCATCATATGCAGACTTTAGAATCTCACTGGAAGTAGTAGGTCATCCAGGTACTTTTTGCCTACTCTTTTATGAGTACTGTGAATTCGGACATACTTCTTGTGTCACATACTGTTTTCCAACTGCTTTCGGATGCAGCCTATGTTTTTCTGATGCAAGACTTTTATTTTGAAAGACGTGCATAAAAAATATTTATACTTCTGTCAGATGCAGTAAAGAGTGCCTGGGAAAAACGGGTTGTCCTGATTTAGTATCTGCGGTCAGATGAGATGTTGTCAGGCTATATGTCATTATTTTTCATAACGTGTTACGAAATAAAAAGCCTAACCTCAGAAAAGCGAATTGTGCTTTTAGCAAATCTCTATAAATATCATCTTCTGATTCTGGTGTATAACCTTTATTTGTCTTTTTCCTCAAAAGCTTTACTAATTCAAGGTTTTTTTATTTCAAAACCATTTTATGTTGTATAGGCCTACCAACACACACTTTCTCGCAAGAAGATCATGATGTTATTATTTGCCTTTAAATTTGGTCATATACATGTAGCCCGGGTACGAAAAGTTATTTGTACAAAAGTTTTTTTTTTTTTTTTAGGTGTAACATGTTCAGATGTTACACAAAGATTTTGTGTACAGGCCCGAGGCCATTTCCACCAGCCGTGCATAAGTTGTAGCAAAAGGCCTTGAGAGCCAGGAATACAGCCAGAAATTTTAGGCAATCTATGTGCCATATGGCATGCCAGGTACCGTATACTTGTTCCCCAGCTGTCATGACAACTTTGTGCCAGGACACTTGATCCCAATTCTTAGAGGTCCTAGTAAAGACAAAGTTGCAGCCTGAGGCCTGGCTAAAAGAAGGTGTATATGTGTGAACTTAATGTGTTTGAGAAGCAAGATGTCATCATGTTTGAATCAAGTTATATCCCCAGAAAGGACACCTCCTGTGTAAAAACACCAATTTACTAGTCCCAAACCTGCTAGATGCGCCAGTAGAAAGTGTCTGCAAGCCCTTGCCAGATTCTCCCAAGTCGTCCAAGAAGTAAAGAACACAAACATCACTTGTCCACCCTCAGCAGAGCCATTGTCGCCTCCATGGACTTGAAAGTGAGAGGAGGTAAGAAAACTGTAAGAAAAGACTCGGAACTTGCACATTTATCAGAAACAAGCCATTTCAACATATTGAAAATATGTATCCATGAAGTCTATCGTCATTTCCCTGTATTTTATAGGATGTGTGACAAAAAGTATTTCTGCATGATCATCTTCCTCCTTGGCAAGAAAGAACAAAGCCTCTTGAATCAAGATGGGCACTTTCTGCACAGCAACAGTGTGGATATAACAGTGCTGAAACAAGGTGGGTTCCTCACAAACCACCCATATGGACACCCCAGGGAAGTGACCCCACATGTACGCACCGACCCAGCTTGCCCAGCCGAGGCCTTAAATTCACTTTAAAAACACGTTAAATACCAGATGATGCACTTATTAAAAAAAAAAAAAAAAAAAAAGTGTGGAATATTGGACACCTCATGCACTCAACTGTCGCAGCTTTAATTACGTAGCGGGGGCTCTCAGACTCCGATGCTCAATGACAAAATAACTTTTTAAAATTCATACACTATAGAGTTGAGTATATAGTGCATAAGAACATAGTGTATAAGTGCATAGTGCGTCATTTAGGATGCAGCTTGTGACAAAAGTAATATGTTCGCATTTATAATACTCATAGTATTCACAGTACTAGACAAAAAGTCAGAAGTAGTACGTCAGTATTCACAGTACTCATAAAAGAGTACTCGTCCCTGGTGACCAACTACTTCCGGCGAGATTCTGAAGTTTGAGTACGATGGACACTTTACTATCCCATGAGGCCACGGAAGAGGATTGTGAATGGCAGTGAACAGTGAAACGACGTAACTTTCAGAACAATTTTTTTCCAGCTAATCAAAGATAAAAGACAACAAAACTGCAGTGTTCGCTTATAATAAACAATGATATTGTTTGTTGGTGTGGATATAGTTGCCGTTATAGTTATCTTTACACTTGGTGTGAACGGGCCTTAAAGTGCCCATATTATGCTTTTTCAAATATTGCCTTTCACGTAATGTGTAATATAACTGTTTGTGAATGTAAAAGGTCTGCAAAGATTTAAAGATCAAAGTGCACAACAAATAAAGTTATTGCCTCCTAAAACAAAGAATCGATTCTTTGATGCAGCGGCACTTTAACAGATCTTGACAGTCATGAGGGTGTCAGGGAATTCTAAGATGTTTTCCCCCCAGTATGTTGGTTGCACCACTTGACTAACAAGTTTTAATAGTTGAATTGTTTACAATTAGCATTACTGCTTCAAAAGTAAGTTAATGCAAAACTACAAAATTATATTTATGAAAGTCTGCATCATTTTCCCACCTGCAAGACAATAAGACAAGTGCAATGTCAAAATTCAGAGAAAGCTTGAGATTGATTTATTATTGGTTACATAATGTGATTATACACCAAGAAGAGAAAGAAAAGCAAATGGTGAAAATGCATTTCCTTTGCAAGGCAGTATCAAGAAATAAGAGCTGCAAGTAATGAAGAACTTCATGAAGAAGAAGAAAAAAAAGGTACATCATTTACACCAGAAATGCTAAAGCATGGCTTCCTTAATCGTATCAAAAGCCACTGCTCACATCACCATTGCTTATGAGCAGTTGGCGCCCTTCCGATTGGTCCATAAAAATTACGCATTGCCATGCCTTTGGTCCAGGTGTTAGCCAAATTGAGGTCTCTCTCCCATATTTACACACTAATGCAGGTCTTCCAAGATGTGATGTGAAGCTTGACGAATCTAAAGACAAGGAGGGGCAGGCGTCAGTCAATACAGCATTCTGCTTTTCAAATCAAATTTATTTTTGGTTTTCTGTTCCCCATGAACAAAAGTAAAGTTTTCACATGGTCAAGAGAGGCATAATGCTGAATTATTACATCTTTATTCTCTGACAGGCCAATTCCAATGGCTCCAAGTTTTACAGATCATTCTCTTGTATTAAGAGATTTATCTAATAAGTAGATCAGAGACCAAAATTCATATATATCCTCCTCTGCATATAATATCCACACACAATCATCCAAACACCTGATACTAGTCAATTTAACAGCACAAGAAAAGGAACGCAGAGACTGCTAATGTAATTTTCTTAAATCACCGCCTTGGTATGGTATTACAGTAAAAATATATTTCAATATTTTTACTGGAAACAAATGTTTTTTAACATAAAAAGTGGAGAACTTTTAAAAAAAAATGAAAACATGCAAAGTAGAATGCATTTATAGAAATGCTAAAACTAATACAGTTTCCTTTGCATCCTACTTGTGCATAAACACTGCTGACTTTTTTGTATTTCATGGTATTTTTCAGATCAATGCACTGAACAGATCTGGACATGCTACCACAAAACAGCACAACTGTGTGTGGCTGTACAGTGTCATCAGACCAATCCAGACAGCCAACAGCAGACATTTCTTAAGACCAATGGCCTGATTGACTCCAAAACATGTGCGGCAGCATGTCATTATACTGTCTGTCTTGCAAAGCCATCTAACGTTGATCAAGTTAAAAGTGCAACACAGATTGCTGTAATGACATTTTTGCGACTGAAAACTTTTTCCAGAAAAATTAAGCCATGAAGCCAAAGTCATTAATAACACACTTCTCTACAGAAGACCAGGAGAAAAATCATTCAAAAGTAAAGCAACCATATTTAAAATTAGTCGATATATGGAGGCAGGTCCATCCTAGTGATAGGGACTACTCTTTTTACTCCCACCCCCATAATACACATACAAGAATAGATTATTTTTTGTTACCTATCCAACTTGCACATCGGGTACTAACAATTGACTACCTTCCCCGCTTACTAAGTGATCACTCCCCATTGGTTATGTCCATATCCATGCCTGACAAAATAAGAGGTACTTATAGGTAGAGATTCAAATCCACACTCCTTAACCAAGATGATTTTGTTACTTTTATCAGAGAACAAATTAATATTTTTACCCTTACAAATAAACCCTCTTGTACAAATAAATTTATTCTGTGGGAAACATTGAAGGCCTACATTAGAGGACAATGTATTGCATATACCAAAGGGTTAGCAAAGCAAAAGAATAGTAAACTGGAAAACCTCGAAGCTGAAATAACTTGAAAAAATGTATATAAAAAAACCTTCTAAATGTTTATATAGAAATTTACTTAATAAGAAAAGGGAATATAATACCCTGAATACATATCAAGCAGAGAGGACCATAACAAGGTCACGGCAACGTTACTATGAACTTGGGGAGAAATCACATAAGGTGCTGGCATGGCAACTTAAAGCAGATGAAAAACAAATAATAAATTCGATAGACACTGGCAATAATATTACTTATAACCCTATAGAGATAAATAGCGCATTTAGAGAGTTTTATATAGAACTGTACTCTTCTCAAGTGAGGGACGATATGTCCGAAATGGAAAAATTTCTCTCTACTGTTGACCTGCCATCCTTAACTGAAGAAAATAGTCATAGTTTGGATAGACCATTCTCCACTACAGAACTAAATGAAGCAATACAGTCATTACCATCTAATAAATCTCCAGGAGAGGATGGCTTCCCCCCTGAGTTTTATAAAACATTTAAAGATATGCTCACACCATATTTAATGGATGTTTTAGACCAAGCTAGGAATGACGGGTGCTTCCCGGAGTCATTTTCTAATGCTATCATTTCAGTTATTTACAAAAAGGGGAAAGACCCATTACAGTGTGGTTCTTATAGACCAATATCTCTTCTTAATACGGATTACAAAATAGTAACTAAAATGATAACCAGGAGACTAGAAAATTATTTACCTTTGCTTGTGAAACCAGATCAAACAGGTTTTATACATAATAGATTATCCTCAGATAACTTAAGACGATTCTTTAATATAATACACTTTGCTAATACCAATCGGACACCTGGAGTTGCCATCTCTCTTGATGCCGAAAAGGCATTTGACCGCGTTGAATGGTCGTACTTATTTCGTGTGCTTGGAAAATTTGGATTTGGTGAAAAATTTATTGATTTGATTCAATCTCTCTATAAATCTCCCAGAGCTAAAATTATTACAAATAGAGTAATCTCTGCCCCATTTCCTCTGTCTAGAGGATGCAGGCAGGGCTGCCCACTTAGCCCAGCCCTCTTTGTATTAGCAATTGAACCACTGGCGGAAGCCATTAGAACTAGTTCTAAAATTAAAGGATTTGATATTGGCTCTGAAATACATAAAATATCACTCTTTGCTGATGATATTCTCTTATTTTTAACCAACCCGACAGATTCTCTTACACATCTGCAAAAACTTTTACATTCATACAGTCAGTTCTCTGGTTATAAGGTCAACTTTGATAAAAGTGAAATATTGCCTTTATCTACATTTGAATATGAAACCGTCAGTGACAAACTTCCCTTAAAATTTTCACCTGCTGGCATTAAATATCTTGGCATATGGGGTAGATGGGGACTTGAAAAATCTTTATAAGCTTAACTTACTTAAAACCTTGGAGAAAGTGAGGGGTGATCTGGATCATTGGATGGACCTGCCTCTTACATTACTGGGGAGGATTAATGTCATTAAGATGAATATCTTGCCTAAATTCTTATATATATTTCAATCTCTCCCAATCCATATTCCACAAACTTTTTTTTCTTCCCTTAATAGTTTGATCAGACGTTTTATATGGCGTGGTAAAACACCCAGATTAAGTCTTGATAAATTGACTTTAGAGTATAATCAAGGGGAATTAAAATTACCAAACTTTAAAATGTACTGGTGGGCAGCACATTCAAGATATCTGGCCCAAATATTTGGAAGTGAGCCCACCCCCTCATGGCTTAAAATAGAATTATGTGAATTAAAAGAGGAAGACCCCACAGATATTTTATATAAATGGGATGAGAAATTGATTAAAAAAAAATCAGAAACCCAATGATTATTCATACAGTCAGTTTGTGGGTAAGGATGCAACAGACATTTGGACAGAAAGGGATTCTTTCCCCTAAGACACCATTATGGAGCAATAGATTGCTCCCAAAATGTTTCCAGGATAAGCATTTTAAACTATGGGCTGATAATGGAATTTCTCATCTACAACAGTGTTTTGAGGATGAAATACTGATGTCTTTTGAGCAGCTTAAATCCAAATACAACTTAAATAATAAAGAGTTTTTTAGGTACTTGCAATTGCGAGACTTTCTAAGAGTTAAAACCCAACTGAAACTACCTAGTTTAACACAACTGGAGCAATATGTCTACTCAAGTCAACCGCTATACAAAATAATCTCTAGAATATATAAATCTCTTATGATAAATAAACCACTGCCTGAATTAGATAAATCTAAAGTGAGATGGGAACAAGACTTGGACATTAGCATTGAAGGAGAAACATGGGGTGAACTGTCTCAAAATGGTGTTACATCATACTTGAACTCTAGATATAGAATGATTCAGTTTAACTTCCTTCATCAGATGTATATCACACCATCTAAGCTTTATAAGTTTAACAAAAAAATTTCACCTCTTTGCTTTCGATGTGGTGTGGAGGAAGGAACTTTTTTGCATTCCACATGACTTGCCCTCTCATTCAGGGATTCTGGCAAAAAGTATGTCATTTTATTTCTGATATCCATGGAGTAAGTTTTCCACCAGACCCAGAAGTATGTTTATTGGGTAATTACACCAATTCCAATATTACACAAGATTATGCCATAAGACTCACAGAAATTCTGCTAATAATTGCTAAGGAGTGCATTGCAATTAAGTGGAAATCTGATACTGTTATTCCTATAAATTTATGGTTATCTGAGGTTAATAACTGTGTACCACTGGAAAAAATAACATACTGGTTAAGAAAAAAAAGTAAAGTATTTAATAAAATTTGGCAACCCTTTTTCCGCTTAATGGAAGAAACTTCAATAGACCGGTTGGATTCTCTTCTCGAGTGAGGCTTTATACCGTATATTTACGATATCCTTTATCATCCCATTGTACTGTATAGTGTGTATTTTTATACAAATTTTTTTTGATTTTTGACGTTTGGTTGTTTTGTTTGGACTAATCTCTGTCTTATTTTGTGCAATAAGCTGTGTGAGTTTTTTGTCTGTTTTCTTTTGTTTATGTAACAGTTCAAAAGCTAAAATGAAATATTCCAAAAGTAAAGCAACCATTACAAATCTTTCCATTTTGTATCTTATGACTTTAATTATTTACATAAGATTTAAGTCCTAGAGACAATCAAATTAGATTTAAGTGCTTAACTCCATGCATAATAATTGAAGCATTAAATTAAAAGTGGAAGTACTGAATCATTCTCTTCAACTCATTACTTGGCTACTGGAGTCACTTATTAGCATACATACCAGTAAAAGAGTCAATACACAGTTCAGAGTGTAGGCTATGTGAACAGTGCCCAAGTGTCAAGTTTTTTTTTTTTTTTTTATCCCAATGTGCATGGGAAATTCCGTACACAATTTTCAAAGCCCATTCTGTGCACACACACAATGTTTAAACATCAGGCCCCAGAAGTTTCAAGAACAGTATTCTTCTGTAAAACAATAATTGAGTGGACAGCTAAAATAAAATATGTTAGCTCATGCTGCACATCCTAATTTCTAGCTTCTTTTATTTTAATAAAACTAATTTTAAATCATTCAAGTTATCTTATGTTTCAATTAGAAGTTTACCGAGGGCTCCTCGCAGCCCTGGCATTCTGCCTGAGAACAACTAAAATAAACTGAATTATGAAATAGAATGGAAACATCACAGCTAGATTTATGAATATTACTGCAAAACAAAAAGATTCATTCCTAGTAAATAGTTAGTTACTTTCCTAACATGGTTTTGATTTATATAGTGGCTTTCCACTAGTAAACAAATGATTCACCATTATACTCAATGCGTAATAGACTTCAATCCTGAACATTTCATTTTGAACTTAAGTAAAATCTCCTTTCTGTACACCATTTTAAAAACAATTGTGCTCCTTCAGAATTTATCCCACTAAGCCAAGGGCAACTTATTTATCCATCATGAGATACCATAGAACTCAGAAAGCATCACAACTGCACAAAGTCTGCGCAAGTCAGAAAGCACACCAGCCCTTGCACGGTGAAAGAAAGTCTCCACAGTAATGGACATCCCGCTCTCACCATTTCTTGTTCCGAGGCTTCAGTTCCTCAGCCGCATTCCTCAAGAAGATGTAATTCTTTTTCTGGGGATTGTAATACTCGTGTCCCTGTTAAACAAAACAGAGGGGGAAAAAATGAGCAGAGGTCACACTGATTTTCACTCGAGTTCAATAGAAAGACATAGAACTTACTTTCATCCTTTATCGTAACTGTATCCAAGTAACAAAGACAACACCAAATCATAAAATCAACAGTCTAAAGGCCCGTTCACAGTTCACACCAGGAAAATGAAACTACCCATATATTGAAGAATATGAGTAACCAAACAGGCCACATTGACTTCCATTGTAGGGAAATTAAAAAAAAGCCAATGGGGCCCATCAACTGTTTGGTTACCAACATTCTTAAAAATATCTACTTTTGTGTTCAGTAGAAGAAAGAAATTCATACAGGTTTGAAACAACTTGAGGGTGAGTAAATGACAATTAACATTTTTTGGTGAACTATCCATTTAATGGCAATTTGCATTCTTATTGCATATTCCCACCTACTGGGCGGTTGTGCAAACATTTTTCTTAAAACAGTTTTTTTTATTACTGTGAACGAATTATATTGTTTGTTTAATGCTAAAGTAAGATTGATTGAACTAAATCAATACAGTCTGTGCTTGCAAAGATATGGCTGTAAAAAAATATTTTTTATGTTTAGCCATTTTACTTCCACATTTGTTGTGAAATGTATCACATATCTATTTTATTATAGAAATACATTATATAGACAATGTCCCGTTTTTATTCAAAAACATTTTGAATGCACATTGAAGTGAGAGATGAGAATATAATAAATAAATTATGGAGTAAAATAAAGAAGATGTTATAAGTAAACTAACTCTGGAACAAAAGTTAAGGTTATCCACAAACTTAAACGGGAATGTCGCATAACCTGCTATCTGGAATACCCCCAGATGACATGCCTGTAGCACACACTAATAAACTAAACATTCTTGTGCATTGGTGTGGACGCTAATATAGTTATCGTAATTGATGTGAACATCTAAGGCAATGATGCTAAATGCTGGGATTGACAAGTCCAGCTGTATTTTATCACTCAATTTTTTCTGTATATGATTAGTCCTTAAAATGCTTTAAAGATGAGGAGCACAATGTAGATGGTCAACTACAATGGTCGACTTGATTACAATTTTTTTTCTGTATCTTTTTGGCCATTGCGTTGTGCCTTACTTGCACTTAAAGGGATGGTTCAGAGTAATTTCAACCTAGGGTCCTTTGCACCATGGTTGAAATTACTCTGAACCATCCCTTTAATGTCCTACCATGAAAGCTGCATTAGGGCAGTGTGTCAACAAGTCAAAAAACCAACTTCTAAAAATGTGGCTAAAGATCCTTGGATTCTGTTTGATTCCGTTGCACTGTCAAGCTATTTTTGAATACAAGAATGTGTCTTATGTTAACTACTCATTCTAGACTAGTCAATTTTAAACCTACTAAAAGCAAATCCTTTGCAGTCTCTTTCATGAATGCCATATTTTCCTGATCACTTTAGCATTACTGTTCTTTCTCCAATGCTAATGTATGCTTTCTAGCTGATAAACCATCACACTGTTGTTGAATTCAATATTATAAAACCTGTTTCAACATTAAGCATCCAACCATATGAGACTAAGAGAATCTGGGGCAAACTTAAGAGAGGCACTGTACTTTTGACATTACATAAAAATGATGGTTCCTAAGCATAAATATTGTATAAATGTATATTTGCCCTTTATATTAAAAATACACTGCTATGAAATTGACCATAGGAACTTAAGTGAAGCTTAATCTATCAGATATCCTAACTGACAATAATACTATACTAAACATTTTTATACTTTTAACAAACAAACCTAAAATCTAATCTAAAGTCAATTATCTGATGTTAGAAAAAAAAAATCAGTTATTTTATTTTACTGTCCAAAACACTCATATTATTTCTGATGTTAATAACATACAAATGTTAAATATTAATTGAGAATGTACCTTAGACCAGTCATAGCTGGAGGCGTAGGCAAATATGTTCCCATTGTTATTGAAGCAACAGGCTGTTATTGGTTGATCTAATTGTTCAGAGGTCTTCAGCTTAGTGCGGGCATCTTTATCCCAGAAACTGAAGCGCCCATCAGAGCCTACTGTTGCCAGAGTGCCATGGACAGGGTGAAAGGAGATGGCATTTACCTACAACAGAGAAACAAACAGCATGACCATTTTCAGTTAGCTGAACAACAGGCAAATTAGGCAAAAGGTATTCTTTTTTGAATATTATCTTTGATACAACACTGGCCAGCCTTAGACTAGACGAAATACTCTAGCAAAATTTGCATTGCATTTAAAAAAGTACACAAAAACTAGAAAACTCACAGCATAAATATCTTGGGGTGTTGCAGTATTGGTTCCATTTGACCTGTGGCACTTAAAGGTGAAATTGTCCTTGGCTCTGGGTTAAAAGATATATATTAGATAAAAATATATTCTGTGTTACTGTATTAGCTGTTAAATGTATAAACCAGATCAGATACAGACTTACGGGTTAGGTGGGTTTATGTAGTGAATGGCAACTCGGCCCTCAATGCTGCCTAGTGCAAAACCAGTAGGTTTACTCTGCTTGTCCTTAAAGATAGCCACACAGCGGTGCTGTTAAACAAAACACACAAGTTTAATACACTGTTTGCAACAGTATCTGCATTCTGCAGAGAAGAAAGAAACAATATAAAAGGCTCACAAAAACATTTTAGAGAAGTTATGCAGGGCAACTACAGAGATGTTGGTGAACTTAAGCAAGAGACTGCCCAAAATTGAAAAATGTTACGACCAAAAAAAAAAAAACACAACCATAAAAGTACTGTAGACCATAAAGCTTAAGTGCTATATTCAAAGTCATCTGAAGCCATACAATAGTATTCCTCACACAAAACTAAAACAACTAAAGTAGTTATTCACCAAAATATCTTACAATCCTCAAATTTAATTAAAGGATTAGCTCACTTTCAAAAAAAAAATTGCTGATAATTTACTCCCCCCGATGTCATCCAAGATATCCATGTCTTTCTTTCTTCAGTCGAAAAGAAATTAAGGTTTTTGAGAAAAACATTCCAGGATTTTTCTACACAGAATGGACTTCAATGGCAACCAACTATTCCAATGTTCAAACAAGGTTCAAATGTCTAGTGAAACGATTGGTCATTTTCTAAAAAAATTAAAAAAATTACACACTTTTTAACCACAAATGCCCGTCTTGTACAATCTCTGAGATGCGCCATGTATTACGTCATCATGTTGGAAAGGTCACGAAAAAAAGAATAATAATAATAATACATTTTTTGAAATTTTCTTTGAACCGGAGTACACAGGTAAATAACTTGGATAGATGACGTGACGCATGACCTTTCCAACGTGATGACGCAATGCGTGGCACATCTCAGAGATGGTACACAATGAGCATTTGTGGTTAAAAAGTATATATATATATATATATATATATATATATATATATATATATATATATATATATATATATATATATTTTTTTTTTTTTTTTTTTTTTTTTTTTGTTGTTGTTGTTGAAAATAATCGATCATTTCGCAAGACAAGACCCTTATTTCTCAACTGGGATCGTGTAGAGACTTTGAAGCTGCATTGAGACAGACATTTAAACCTCCTTTGAACATTGGTATAGTTGGATGCCATTGAAGTCCATTATATGGAGAAAAATCCTGGAATGTTTTCCTCAAAAACTTTAATTTCTTTTCGACTAATGAAAGAAAGACATGGATATCTTGGATGACATCGGGGTGAGTAAATTATCTGCAAAAAAGTTTTTGAAAGTGAACTAATCCTTTAATTCCTCCATATTTTCAAACTTGGCAAGTAACAGGTGGTTACAAGATATGAGAGAACCAAAAGGTGAGTAATGATTCACTCATTAGAGGTTCAAGCACTGTAATTGTTAATTTCCAAGGATCAGCATTCTCACCTTAAACTGATCGGGCAGACCAAAGAATCAATATTGGTTCATAAAAATGAGAATCGAATAAAATCTAGAAATAAATATATATATTTTTTTTTTTTACCCAGCCCTAGTTACTTCTTAAATGGCGTTAGAAAGCATTAAAATGACACTGACTTTACAGAAAATACAGATTCAGGATTTCATGTTTTGTGCATTTGTTACATTTCACACACACACAGTGAGTTCGTAGAGTATATTTTAATTGAATTTCCATAAGCAAATCGTGTTTGCCGGGGAAAAAAAAGATTTATGGCATATGACCTAATCAATGTACAGTCTTTTTAGATATATTGCAGTATTTATTTATTGTATATTCACATTACATTGTCACAAAATACAAAAGATTTTTATTATTATTTCTATGCTACAGTAATAAATTTCAACAAGGAGAGCAGCTCGCACAGATAATAGTAGAAGATTTCTTACCAAAAAATACTTTATTTAGAGTTCAAATGCAAAGACAAAGCGTTTTTTAATTCACATCGTCATCTGTATTGTGCGTTTTCAAATTGAAAATGTTTCATCTTTGCATTTGGTTTCTAAATAAAGTTTGTTTGTTTTTTTGTAAGAAAACTTCTATTATGTGTCCGAGCTCCTCTCCTTGTTGAACTTTGATATGTTTTTTGAGCTTACAGACCAAAGTAATTTTTATTTACTAACTCCTCCTGTATTTTGCTCGGATGTTTTTTTTGGTTGTGAATTTTTCTAATCAATTACTTCAAAAATTGAGTGTTTAGAAATTAATTAATACGGACCTGATGCTTCAGAGGCGAATCTATACGTCGAAACTCTGAAGGCTGATTTTCCAACTGGTAAACAATAAGACCACGTTCTGCTGTAGCAACAACAGCCATTGGATATACCTATAAAACAACAGAGATATGCATAAAATGATTTCAAGAAATGATTTCAGAAAAAATATAGTTTATGTACCATGTACTCAGATGTTAAAATAGAAAGAGGTTCACTTTGCTAGTCAAGTACACACACACAAAATGAACTCAAGCTATCAATTACACTGGAAGAGTGAAAGAAACAGATAACCTTCTAAACTGATACTATAACAAATCATTCAAATCGCACTCCTTTACCACATCTGCACAGTAACACCTCTCTGGCATCTGCAGGGACATCATGGGGTTTGGGGAACGTGTATCCCAAAACTGTCAAAAAAATAAAGAGAGGTAGAGAAACAGTTTGCTAATGACACTGAGACTGTGATTTTGTCAGATACTGCACACTGAACTGTGATAAAAAAGGAAAAAAAGTCGGCACACCATGGCTCCAAAAATGTGAAAATTTAATAATAGACTCACACACAGGTGGTAACGTTTCGAGCACGTAGGCTCTTCGTCAGACAATTAAGAGTTAAACACACCACACCTTTATACTCACAATAAAGTAAATTATTAGAAGTAATTATTAATGATTATTAGAAGTTTTAGAAGTAAATTATTGATGTCCCCTCTGCGCCGTGGACACTTCACCAATTCTATACCTAGGTATTGTAAGGTAGAAACAGAATGTCTAAAAGTAGCAAAATGCTGAGCGACCGGACTTTTGAAATCTCGATTTCTGATAGCACAACGGTGTTCTGAAATGCGGGTTTTTAAAGCTACTCATTTTGCCCACATAGCAAAGGCCACCAAGGGCAGCGCAGCATATAAATTACATTAGCCGTTTTGTACGAAATTGTCACATCAATTGGACATCAATAATTTACTTCTAAAACGCGAAACCTTCTGGATTTACACATTAGATGGCATAGGGGATTAAATGAAGAATTTGATATTCGTCCGTTTCTTTAAGATTTGTTCTTGATGTTGTTATTTTGGTTTATACAGGTATCATTATTTAAATGGATAGTAATTTTGTATGTTTACTTTGATTCTCACATTTGATATGCATTACTTTTGTATTTTTTCCTTTGCCTTTATTTGTTTTTCTGGGTGACATTGGTATTATTATTATATAATTATTATTATTATTTTTTATTATTTTTTTGGGGGGGGGGGGGGTAAAGTGTATAAAGGCGTGGTGTGTTTAACTCTTAATTGTCTGACGAACAGCCTACATGCTCAAAATGTTACCACCCTTGTGTGAGTCTATTATTCAATTTGAACATTTTTGGAGCCATGGTGTGCCGACTTTTTTTCCTTTTTTATTCATTTTCTTGTCGAGCACCCAATTTGAGCAACATATTGCTTTGGATGTGCGTGCTTTTGATCTGATTTTACACACTGAACTGTGATACAATTAACTAACAACTAAAGATACATTGGATTAAAAGAGATCCAAGCACACTTGCAAGCCCAATTTGATAAATATTTTTGTATGATCTTCAAACCAAGACAAACAGAACTGACCAAAAAGAACTGTCACTGGACAATGTTCCACCAAAGGATTGTAGTTTAAATACATCTTGGTCCATAAATTATAAAAATATGCGAATGTGAAGAAGTGAATCTGGCATGCTTTTTGTGGTGTAATAAGTTGCACTAGGCCATATGAGGATTTAGACTATATTTCAACTGTGCAGCCCTAAATACATCAAAGATGGGTTCCAGCACCTTCAGTGTTTTGTCCCAGCTACCAGTCATAATACAGCTGTAGTTTGGTGCTTTTATCCAGTGAATTGTCTTGATTGGGCCTTCATGCTGGTCAAGGGAAAAAGTTGTAGAACCTGTTAATCATACTGTAAACCAACACAACTGAAATACATATACTAAAAGGTATGGTATGGGCTTTGCTAATAATTTACTTTAATTAGCCCATTATGCAGAAGCATATGAATATAAAATGAACAAATTAACTTCTTACTTGCGCTATCTGAATGGTCTGATTGCTGTTCAGATCCCACATTTTGGCAGTTTTGTCACAGGATGCTGTAAATACTTTACTGCCGTCCTGTTAATACAAAGCACAGAAGCAGAATTGGGTGAGAGGATGTATCACGTCAGTGTATAATGTGTATAATCTGAGTCAGTATTGTGGCTTTTATTGTGTAAATGAAATGCCTAATCTGAGCAACCAGCATGAGAAGTTTGTTTTTGTGCAAATCAGTGCATGTCTTGTTTTCTGAGATTGTGCACAAGAACGATTTGTGCATTTGCAAAAATGTGTCCAGTGAGTAAGATTCCCATTTATTTGCTTTAAAATAGACTTTATGGTGAATAATGTTGGATGGTTGGAATGTTGGAATGTCTTTAAGATGTTAAAATAACCCACTAATAATTATGTGTGCGCATGATCTTACATCACTCCAGCACACATCCAGAACTGGGCCTGTGTGCATCTGCTGGGCTTTAGGAACAGTTTGACCATTATCTTGAACCTCCCAGCACCGCACCTTAGTTAACAATAAATAAGCAAATGTATCAGTTGCAAGCTGAAAGAAGGGTTATTCAACAACTACAAAGATGCAATAGCATATTTGTAAGTGGAAATTACAGTCAGTGTGGTACAAATATAAAAATACTGACACAAAGAAACACAAGTGAAAATGTATATTTAGGATAGGAGAAATGACTATGTCAACGGCTTACGTCATTGGCCCACGAGCCTCCGACGAGAAAGTTCCCAGGCATCGTAGGAGGACTGAATGCCAAGCAGCTTATGCTGTCATCGGGTGGCGATGTTACTTCAACATCCTATTAACGACACCTCAATTTAATTAACATGCACATATAACAATTTAAATATAAGATATGTACGGATATTATATTTCTGTATTTACCTTCATTGGATTATGACTGTCTGTGGTGGTGGTGCCAAATACACCTGTTCCCGCGGACCCAAAACCCGTGTTCGTCCCGAATAAACTCATTTCAGTCCGTTAAGAGCAGATCAAACAACAATGAATCAGATCCTATACACGGAACATGCGATATAGTATTAACACGTGACAACAAAGATCATCTAACGTTACAATACCTAACGTTACATCGATTCAAGTCAATTTAACGGTAACGTTAACAAACGGCTACTATTTTGAAAGTGCCTGAAATGAATATCAAAGCCAGGTTATAAAAAGCATATTATCATGTTCACGTGCATTAAAACACAAACCGTGCGATGGGTTTTAATAGCCTTCAGAAAATACAATTAAATTATAGGCCTGGGCAAGATCTAAATTATTGGCAGCATGCTATCAAAATATCTTAACCATCTAAACTCACTAACTGCCGCGGAAATATTTGATTACTCCCATAAAACCGGTTGGTTCCCGCTTTAGAAACGATACACACACTCTGCTAAAGGCACTTCCGTCGCTCAGTTATTTTGGACGTGCTTTGATGACGTCATCCGCTGGTTTCAAAACCGACATCTTTAATTTATTTAAGTTACTTCTTTGTTTAACATTAAGGTTAAAGAGACTGAAATATTTAGGTATTTCAATTACCAGAGATTTGAAGGTTAGTTTGGTTTTAGTTTAATTTTGAAAATAAAATGCAAAAAGTCAACAGAATCTTGAATTGCTGGTTGCAGAGAGATATAGCCTATATATAATTTTCTGGAAGAATTATTTTATCCAAAGTTGAATATTTATCTATACTGATTTATCCTGCTTTTGCTTCCTCTTTAGTTATTATGAAAACAAGTAATCAAACAATTTATGACTTTATCTAGAGGCACAAAACCCATTATATAAAAAAAATCGGACATTATCAAGTCATATGACCAAGGTGGTTTTAATGTGATTGAATTGGAGTATGAATATTTTGTTAAAACTTAAGTGACTTCAAATGCTTTTATGTAACACTGATAGATTTTGGTATGTTGTGTCTTCAGCTCTGTTTTGTAAATTGGGTGGAATTCACTTTCTTCTCAAATGTGACTATGATTTACCCAAACTCTCAGTGGAACTATCAGCATTCCACCAACAAGTTTTATTATTTTGGAAATTGGCACACACAGACACACACACACACACACACACACACACACATAATTTTACACCCCTACAATACTCCTATATGGAATAACAAATATATTTTACATAGAAACAAGGAATGGTTAAGTAGAAATATTTGGTATGTGCTGGACCTAATGAATGAGAATGGTAACATGTTAGATTACAATGCTTTCACTTTAAAAAACGGATTGGCCTGTCATCAAAAACAGTTCTTTACAGTTACTAATGCAATACCCTCTGGAATAAAATTTTTAATGAGATGTTCCCTCTCTTATTCGAAATATTGTGGCAGTCTATATGTTGGTGATTACATATTTTTCTCATGTCATTTTTCTAGTTCCTTTTGGAGAACATTATATTATTGGCAAAATACTTTATACATAAATTTAGATTCTTTAAATCCCCTTCATTTGTTTATTATATTCAGAAACGATTTAAAATACTTCTCAGATGCCCTCAGTAAAATGAAAAACCAAAATGCAATAAAACTTTATAATTTGTTTGTATTATACAATCTGTTATAGTTTTTTTTTACTATTATTATTTAATTTTATTATTATTTCCTTTTTGTGTTGAGCCTTCCATTTGTTCTCTGTATATTGACTGTTTTATGCCATTTTGTTGTATTCAGATTTTGTATAAAAAATAAAAATCATTTTATTTTACCGTTCCAATCATATATCGTTTTTTTTATAACATTACAAAATTTCAGTCAAGAACGAAGATGAAAAAAATAACATAGGATGTAGGTATTGAGGTATTGATATTGAGAGATCCATGAGTAAACTAAAAAAGATAATCCAATACACTTAAATATATAAATAATAATAATAATGGACTGCAGCAGACCCCTGTGTCTCGGCTCCCCTGTGAATCCTCTCATATGTGGTGCAACATACAAAAATGTCTCAAAAAGCCGTTTCAATTGCTGCCACCATAACACTGTCTGGCTACTCGCAAATATCTCACCATAGTCCTTATTGTTTTCTAACAGCATTTTTATGTTCTGAGACCCTGTCCTTCAAGCACTGATTTGAATGTAAAAAAAAAAAACTATATGATAACCATACACCACATATTATCTGTTACAACTGATTTTTTTTTTTTTTTTTTATGTTTACCTTTATTTTGCAATTATTTTGTCTAAGCCAGGTGGTTTTCTTCTTGCTCTATAGGTGACTTTGTACTAATTTATCTTTTATGGACATTTATTTACCTTTATTTAAACAGGAGAATAGACTCACTGAGATTAAAATCTCTTTTGCAGGAGTGTCCTGGCGAGTTTGCATATACAATTATACATCAAAGTTACAACATAGAATACTATCCAACAAAAACATATAAACATAAAACATGCAACATACAACCAGTTAAAAACATTTACACACCATTAATTTATTCTCAAGGTTACATATACAATTTTAAAATGACTACAAGATACCAATTTTTTTAGCTTCATCTCAGTCTGGAGAAGATTCCAATCCGAGGTATCAGCATATTTGAAGGTTTTACCAAGTTCAGTTCTGACAAAGGGCACACAAAGATTGTAATTCGATTGAGAATGTAAAGAGCCAGGCAATTTCCGTTGACGTGCTCTTTTATTTTATAAAAGTTCATAAACTGTATCTGTTTTAGTTTGGGTATGCCAGGGGATGTTTCAAAAGTGGCGGTGCTGGCTAACAGGTTAACTGCAAAAGACTTTAAGAATTAAGGTGAAAATTTTGATGTGAAACCATCTGAAACCCTTTAGTCTCCAGTGCCACCATTTTCCAGAACTGTCTCACCAGTCTCCAGAAGACAAGGTGTCGGGTACTCAAAAGGCTTTGCTAAAGAATTCTGAAAAATTTCCGCCCGCTTTTTTTCAATTTTTTTTTCAATTGCTAACATCCTTTTGTCCAATCTGTAGTCCCATTTTCAAAACTCTAAACACAATAAGCACAACATCTGTCTGCTGTGACCATACCATTAACACAATTCATGTTGTTTTCACACAAAATGCAGTCAATTAACACGTTTCTAGAATGCCACATTTTCTATACATATAAGCATACCCAATACCAAAATCATGGATCTTTATAGTCTTTTTTTTTTTGTACAAATGCTTTAACACAGTTTGCCAGAAATGAAGATCTAATGTTCCAAACCATAGATACAGTATAAAGTCTCTACTTCTGCAACAATATCAGCTCAAAAGTATTGAAACAAATAAAAAAATATTCTGTATATATATTCAAACAGCTGATAAGCATTTTTAAATTACTAATCATTACAGTAAGAAATAGCTGATTCCAATCTCAATCAGAGACATAGCCAGGTGTTGAAGACTTTCCATTACATGGAACTACACAATAAAAAGGCACTCTTTGGATTAGTTTGTTCAAAGCAACACAGAACAACACAGAGGAGCAGAAAGAAAATGTCTGGTCGAGGGAGAGGACTAGTTGGTCAAGGGAGAGGACTAGTTGGTCGAGGGAGAGGACTAGTTGGTCGAGGGAGAGGACCAGTTGGACCAGGGAGAGGACTAGTTGGACCAGGACAAGGGAGAAAGAGAGGTAGAGGGAGAGGAGTAAGAATGAGTGCTGCTGTTCAAAGGAGAGTAAGTTGTCACGGATGAAATAAGAGCCACCATCAAAGACCGTGTGATAAACCATGGTCTATCATTGAGAGAGGCTGGTGAAAGAGTCCAGCCTATTCTCAGATGGTCAACCATTGCTTCCATTATCCGGATTGTTCAACAAATCAACAGGTAAGTCATGCATTCCATGAGGGCTATTAATGCAGTTGCTATTTACTGTATTACAGTAACTGCTGGCCACCAGTAGTTACAAATACAAATATGTTGTGTTGCAACCCATTCTCATTCCCAGGGCGTCAAAAACTGAAGTATGGTCAAGTGCCTTCCGCGTCACAGAGAAGACGTCGAAGGTACTCCTAGGCGTTACTATATTGACGAACAAGGAACTCCATTGATTTCAACGGTTTGCCTTATGCGTCAGATTACAGTTTTTCTCAGTTGTTTACACACAAATACTGGTACTTGAGACACAATGACCACAACATGTAACTCATTCACCAACCCCCTAAACCAATTCTGCTAAACTACAAGCACAGTTCCTGCTTTACACTCAAATTGCAGTTCAAAAAAACACTTTTTTTCCAAAACACTACACACAATTCTCTGCTTTTGGCACAATTTTCATGCAGAAAATCTCGTTTTCACAAGGAACACACTGCCATTCAAATATGCACACTGACTCATCACATGGGCAAACACCCCTCACACAGTTTACAATTAGCAATCAGGGGCCGTATTCACAAAGCATTTTATCTTACCACTAGGAGTACTCCTAAATCGCACTAAAAGATTTTAGCTAGGAGTTTTCTCTTAAAAGTTATTCACAACGCCTTTCAGACCTACTCTTAGTAAAGAAAAATGACAACTCCTAAACTAAGAGTGAAGGTGTGTTCGACATCGGCTGCGGCTGGATGCAACCGATCGGCGAGAGTAGCCGCGTGCAGGCGGGGAGGAGCTGCAAACGGAGACGTGAAGTCGGACACTTTCTGGTTCCCGTAGTGACCGCTCACGTGGTGTTTGCATACTTTACCACAGCTGCAGTGAAATAAATGCAATATTTGCCAAATAATACACAGATGTTTCAGAGACATTTTCATTCAATACTTTATGCACAGCTTTATACAGCGTCTGTTTGAACAAGAATAAAGTTCAACATAAGCTATATCAATGAAGTGGAGTCTACGTTTTTTAAGCAGTTTTAATTTGATAAACATGACACAATATAACATGACAACGACATGAAAGAGTGTTCACTGTTATAATAAACTGATTTGAGAGCTTTAGAGGAACTAAAGGTGTTCGAAATAAACACGAAACACACGTGATCGCTGTCATGCGGTGAATCCGGCCAGTCGTGGAACAGCTGTGTCGTCATCAGCCCTCCTGCAGCCCAGTGCAGCCGCTCTTGAGAAGCTGCGCTGGCTGAGTTTTCCGGCTACTCTCGAATTGCTCGCACGGTACTTTGATGGCATACGTCACAGTCACGTGGCGTCGGCGCTGTATCAAGTCGGACAAAATTTCTAACCGGCATGCACTGCTTCAAGTCAGCCGCCGATCGGTCTGCGCAGAGCTGCATGAAGTCGAACAAGCCTTGAGTCTTCGTTGCTATGGATGACGTCATTACTCATGCACGAGCCTGACTGAAGTGACCACCTTGATTGGCTGATGATTGTAACGCGGGAATGATTCCTAACACCTCCCCTACGATGATGAGTGACAGTGACAAGTCTGAGAATGCGTGCGCTACACAAGTAGTTCGAAGGACGGAAGATGATGAATAACTGAATAAATAGCCTAAATGAATAAAGAGTAAGGCAAAACAAATAGCCTAGTAGCCTAATGAAACATATGGATTAATGCAATATCTTTGCAACATTATTGAATTAAAGGTGCTGTATGTAGTTTTTAGCGGCCTCTAGCGGTGATGTTTCAGATTGCAACCAATAAGTTTACAAGCGCGTGCTCTACTACGCGTGCTCGAATTTATGAGCGAGCACTGTGGGTACCGGCCAGACTGAGACGCGTCACGCAACACACGGGAGAAAGCATCCCACAACATGCTGGAAACTCAGGTAAACTCCCACTGCAACGTTACAATAATAGGTTACTTTTATCAGCTTGACGTTGAACTAATGCTCCATCCTCGTACTATGATAAGTAGGCTATGGAACCCTATCAACCGTGCCGAATTTTGCCACTGCAAACACCACTTCACATTTTCTTCAGGAAATGTACATTCTAGGTTTGTAGATAAGGTTTCTCCATGATTCAAATGCCCTGCCGATGCTGATCCGTGTTTTTTTTACCCGAAGTTCATCCGATTCACGTCTGGCCTTACGAGCTTCAGCAGAAAAAACTTTTTTTTTTTTTTTTATCAATATGTGGAGTTTGTGTTGGAGTCTGTGTTTTGCTGGGCGCAGGTAGTGTTATCAGACATGTCATAAGTTGCAGTGTCGTCGCTGTTGAGTGCAAAGTCAGTAGGCTAGACCATATGATATCTATGGGCTAGACGAGTCTAGAGGCTCGGGAGCGCGCATGCAGGTGACGTCAGTCACGTCACTGGCGGTAAATCCGACCCGGGACCTTCACATAAAAATAAGAATACTTGCTCTCAGAGGTAATAGCAAAACCCGCAAAGTGAATAATTGTAATGTGAGATTACAACCCTTTCACACACAGGCAATAAAGAAAGGATTCGTTTTGGTAGAAAAGCTACATACAGCACCTTTAATCTGTCACTATATGCCTCTGCCTACGTTTGCAAAGAGAACAACATTTTAATTTGATTCACAATAAAACGTTACAATTAGTTTACATGCAATGAGTAGCCTAGTTGTGGTTGTTGTTGGTGGCGTTATTGCATTCCTAGTTATGCCTACAATGCAAAATTGTTCCCTTGCGATTGGAAGCTCCTGTAGCCGCCGCATACGCATTTCAAAACATCGCAGCGTGATATGCCACAAAAAGCGGTTTATGAATAGGTCTTAGTGAGTTAGGAGTCCTCTCGACTTCTTTTAAGCTGTCCCAGGCTTAGGTGCTACTTTTAGGGCTAAAATGCTTCGTGAATTACTCTTAGTCAAAAAAATTAGGAGTCCTAAAGTTACGAGAGACACGCCCATTATTTTTAGGAGTTGCTCCTAAATTCGCCAGTTAGGAGCTACTTTTAGCCTTAAAATTCTTTGTGAATACGGCCCCAGGGCCCGTATTCATAAAGATTCTAAGAATCCTCTCAGAAAACTCTTAATTTAGCTTAAAAACTTTTACGTAGGAGTCTTAGCTTAAGAGCAATTCGAGACCGATCTGAGAGCAACTCTGAGTAAGGAAAAGACAAAAACTTTTATCTTAGTGAGGAGGCGGGGTTGACCCCGTTGCTATGTATGACACAATCTTTTGACGACTGTGATTGGTTGGTTGACCAAGAGGGAAAAAAAGAGTGATTTTAAGTATAGGGTCTCTAAGCCTCCACTTTGAAATTACATGCGTAATTTTAACTATTTGACCGTTCACACACACACACACACACACACACACACACACACACATTATACATGTGTATATAAATCCTTTTTTTTTATTTACCATGCTGTTAATTTCCTATAAGGTATTTGATTGGCTTAGAATGATAAAAAAATGTCCACTCTTTCCAATTACACTGATTACTGGCATGTCTATTTAAGTGGTGGTTTGAATGTTGGTTTTAATGTATCAAACATGGAATTTTCCCAGTTGCCAAATATCGTAATGTAGTGATTACTTTCATTTCTGGCTCTATGGCATTTCTGCACTGTGTCGGAGATGTTCGCGCGTCTCTAATAAGATCAGTCAAAAACATGATCCCTGCACGATCTAATACATAGCTTCTTATTAACTCACTGTCATCCATTGTCTGCAACACATTTCTTCTCCCTCTTCGTTTTCTGCCATTTTCGCCTCTGCTAAAGAAACTCTTAAGCCTCTTAAAAGTCCTCGTCCGTGCTCCTAACAATTTTGACCTTAAGACCTCTTTTAAGGGTTAAGATGCTTTCTGAATTACTTTTTTCTTTACTAGGATTTTTTCTTCAATTTTAAGAGTAAACGCCCACATTTCTAAGAATTTTCTTAGAATTTTGTCACTAGGAGCTACTCTTTGCATTAAGATTCTTTATGAATACGGGCCCAGAGCTTTAACATAAAAGGGCAACAGGTGAGCTCTTCAATGGAGCAATGGATGCCAACATTGGATGTTTTTTTTTACTGTAACTGTATACAGTCAATTCTTCTGTTGTTTTGTATGTGGACCACTGTATGTACAACTTTGTGTTGGTTGGGATGTACACTGTGTACATTGTTTTTGTGGGAAAAATAAAATATATTTATTACCGTGTATTTGTGTGTTCTGAGTACAAAAACAATATTCTCAAATATTTTACAACACACTTATGTATGTACTGTCTGTAGTAAGTGTAAAGGCCATTGCACACTGAGTCCGAAATTTTCGCATGCGTTTTTTCGTGTTCGTCAGCCTTAAAATTCGTCACGCACAGAAACCTTGCACACTGAGTCCGATGCGTATTTATTAAACCTTTGCGGAAAAAAACGCAAAAAATATTAAATTGATTCGTCAAGCATTGAGGATGATTTTGTTGGCCTCCTTCTAAAAAGAGAAAAAGAAAGAGGAAATATTGGGTCCATCCAATCCTGAGATTGCGCCGAGAGGAAGGAGTTTCACCTCCTTATCAAGGATTTGCGAAATTATCCCGAGCGATTTAAAATTTACCTCAGAATGTCAGTGAAACAGTTTGAAGCTTTGCAAGCGATACTGGAGCCACATATTAAAAAGAAGACCACCAATTTCCGTGAACCAATCGATCCTGAACAGAGACTGGCACACACACACACACACACACACAAACACAAACACACACACACGGCCGGCGGAAGCGCTGGGCAGACAGAACAGCTGTATACAGGTTATATTTTATACCCAAATAATACATGGGTTTTGTCGTTCGCTTGTACGGTGGCTCTGAATTGTGAAAACACCATTCAAAATGCTTCCCAGTCAGCAAATTTCCTTTGGCAAAGATGTGGGCCAGATAAACAGCTGAGCTGTGGCCCAGATTAGTTTGTGTTTGCCGGCCCAGATATGGCCCACATCTCCTTTGCCAGAACTGAACCAAAGGACTGCCATAACTCCACCAAGCATGAGCCAAATACTACAATTTCATGTGGCCCATATGTGGGCCTGGTATGCAACTTTAGTATGGTTGAGTTCTGTTAAAATCTAACGGCCCTTATGTGGCCCACATGCAGCTGACAGTATTTAAAGTCTTATTAACTCACAGGTAAATTAAACACTCAACAACAAATGCACTCAAAACAATTTATTTTGACAAGCATTTAAATAATTACAGCTAAAGTGTTGTACTTAATTACAGTAGTATTTAGTTGAAAACATTTCATAAAAAATAAATATAATTACAGCAGAGTTGAATTTAATAATTACAGTAGTATTCAGTTGAAAACATTTAAGAATACATAGAATTACAGCTACTCAGTTGTACTTATTTTAAGTAGAATTCAGTTGAAAACATTTAAGAATACAAATTAATATTATAAATAGCATTCAAAGTTAATTTTTTACACCAAAGTTCAAAACACTCGATCAAAGCATGTATTAATGTTATGTTCAATTAGTCTAATGAGAGTAATACAAATAAATCACAGTAACTTGGTAAAGAGAACTTTAAAGAGAAATTGAGAAAGTTAAAGCAAACTTGAAAGGTAAAGAGTTGAGAAGTGTGTTGATGTGCAGAGAAGTCTCCAATGAGGGTCGGCAATGTGTTGACCTTTTCCAGTAAGGGGATTCTGCCTGACTGCACCTGCAATAAAGAAGAATTTAAATAATGTTAGCAGCAATACAACCTGGAAGCTAGAGCTGCAGGAGAATGAAAAAAAAAAAATCATTAATGTAAATATCCTTTAATATTTTAATTGCAAATATTAACAATTAAACACCTCTGAATTACCACTGTATGAAAGTTTTTTCCAGTAAATTTTCAAAAGGAATTGCAAATTGTATTTTTCAATATGTGGGCCAGAATTATACCATAATTCCTTATGACAAATTATTTAGATTTTTAGAATACTTTTGCACCAACCGGTTAAAATTTATGGCACTGCATGTATTCTGATTTTTTTTTTTTTTTTTAAAGACATGCACACTCTAATGTAAAAACACACCAACACAGATAGCATTAATGTCATGTTTTAGTCCAAAGACAGAGTCTACAAAAAGAAGTGTTTTTACTAACACAAAATAAACTCAAGATAATCCGCAATGATGCGAGACAATTTGGAAGCAGAAACACACAAACAATAATGGGCCAAGTACTGAATGCAAGGAGGAACATAAAGGGTTAGTTCGCCCAAAAATGAAAATTCTGTCTGTAATTACCCTCAAGTTTTTCCCACTTCTGGGTTGTACGTCAGAGCGTAGACTCACTATTGGCCGACGCTGGTCATGTGTGGGATGCTGGCCAATCGTGAGCCTACGTTCTGACGTACAACACAGAAGCGCTGCGCTGTTACACTACGTGAACTCACTTAGAGGAAAATGAAGAGTTGAATAAAGTTGTTATTTTTGCTTGTTTTGCGCACAAAAAGTATTCTCAACACTTGATAAACTTAAGGTTGAGCCACTGTATTCTTAAACTATTTTAACAATGTCTTTACTAACTTTCTGGGCTGGCAAGTTTCAATAACAGAGAAGCCTATGGAGGAGTGAGAAATCTCTCAGATTTCATCATAAATATCTTAATTTGTGTTCCGAAGATGAACAAAACTCTTACGGGGTTGGAACAACATGGGTGAGTAATTACTGACAGAATTTTCATTTTTGGGTGAACTAACCCTTTAAATACACAGTGATAATGAACTAAATACAGATAGTTGTAGGCATGCGCTGGTGTTTGGCTCGATCTCATGGTGCAAATGACCCTATAGGTTGATTTTACTCCGAACCATCCCTTTAAGCTCTGAACCATGAATTTGTGACTACTATTACTGAGATAACAGAAATAAAAATGCAATGTTCTGTAAAGCAGTTTTGAAAAGTTGTGTATTGTGCAAAGTGCTATACAAATAAAAGTGACTTCTAAAAAAGGTCTCACCAATGACAACTTCCTTTACGACCAGGCGTTGGACACCAATCTTCCCATTGACTTCTCTCCAATTCATAACGTGCCACAGCAGTTGTAAAAGTGCCTTTCAGCACTCTCCACACGGTGTTATCCAGGTCAAAGCCACCAACCAGACCCAGATAGGTAATCTGATAGGAAAAAAAAAAAAACATTGTGTAAGTGGTTGAAATATGCATTTAAATAGACCACCCTAAAATGAAAGTGCTTTTATATTCAAAAATGAACTATAAACTATTACTTACTCCATCTGAAACCATATTTTCTAGGTTTTTAATATGGAAATTATTGTCATTGCCCCACCCATACCGCACATTAGGGCTGGGCGGTATGACAGTATACCATAGCATGGTATATAATCTCTATCGTTAGAAATCAGAGTAATTATAAAAATGTCCTGCCTCTTCCAAGCTTTATAATGGCAGTGAATGGCCGCTCAATTAATTGATAGTTAACAGAAACAGCAATTCATTGTTTGTTCATGTTAGTTCACAGTGCATACTAAAGTTAACAAGTACAATTTTTGATTTGAATGTGTTAGTAAATGTTGAAATTAACATTAACACATTAATATATGCTGTAGAAGTGCAGTTCATTATTAGTTCATGTTAACAAGGTATTTCAATCGGGTATTGTATCGAAAGTCATAATTTTGGTATTGTGATGACACTAATAGCCTAACCTAACGTTACAACTTTAATTTTAAAGAGGGAAAAGTCATGAGAAAAAGTCTTGGTTGAATATCATTTCAGAGTTAAATAAAAATATACATACAATAATGCACACGCATTATTAATAAAAAATAAAGACATCTTAATTTAAAACGGCAAACCAGCGAACTGCTAGCCTACATTGAACTTTATTGTAAGTTATAGCAGTAAACTGAGGAAAATATTAGCTAGTTCAACCCCTTCCTCGATGAAACGAATATCTAAACGCATAATAACATGCAATACTGACACATAATGCTGCATATTTCAATTATATGACCTTAAAATGCCAAAACATCACTTACCTGAATGTACACAGTCGTGAGGAAAGCAGAGTAAATGGCGTCAGCTGCACAGCGTCTCAGTCAAACTCGCGCCGTAGTCTCGACCAATAGGAGGGGAGATGCAGAGCAACCTGAGGTGTGGAACGGTGGATATTTGCCACACTTAATTTCAGGATTCCTGCGTTTTTCCACGTATAAGCCAAATGTTTACCACAAGTCGGTGTTTCTCACTGTGTGCCATAGCTCAACCACATATGGTTCTCATGTGTTTGTTGTTATCTGGGCCATATACCTCAAAATCAGTTGTGAACCAAGAGAGCATTTCCCGCAGATTTTAAAGTTATGGCAAAACAAATTTGGCTACAATTTGGCCCATATCTGTTCAGCCATGCCACATCTAGGCCATATGTGCCAGATAATACCCACATGTGGCCCAAATGTAATTGCTATCTGGGTTGCTACGGATGCGAAAAACGCAGAAAATCGAACCTGATCCGAATTTTTTTTTGACGGACGAAAGTTTCGGAGGCAGTGTGCAAGCGTGATTGACATAACGTGAGGTCGTATTTATTTTTTAACGTGCGAAAATTTCGGATGCGAATTTCGGACTCAGTGTGCAATGGCCTTTACACTGAACAAAAAAAAAGGCCTAGTCATTATGATGAATGGAGAAGAAGTGTTTTCCATTCATCATAGTGTTTTACATTGAGCACATCAGTGTTCAACTGGTTCTTATAAATGTCTATTCATGTGATGGTTTGTGTGTGTCATTTGAAAACAAAATACCATTTTGAAAAGAAATAACATTGTTTTGAATGTAAAGTTTCATTTTGCAGGAGAATTGAGTGGTTTTGCCCATTGTGTGTGTGTTTTTTGATTTGTGTGTAGAGTTCTGAGAATATGAGGCATGCTTTCAGAAAATGTGTGTAAACAATCGAGAAAAACTGTAAAGGCCATTGCACACTGAGTCCGAAATTTTCGTATGCGTTTTTTCGTGTTCGTCAGCCTTAAAATTCGTCACGCACAGAAACCTTGCACACTGAGTCCGATGCGTATTTATTAAACCTTTGCGGGAAAAAAACGCAAAAAATACTAAATGGATTCGTCAAGCAGTGAGGATGATTTTGTTTTTGTTGCCCTCTTTCTTCTTAAAAAGATAAAAAGAAAGAGGAAATATTGGGTCCATCCAATCCTGAGATTGCGCCGAGAGGAAGGAGAGTTTCACCTCCTTATCAAGGAGCTGCGAAATTATCCCAAACGATTCAAAATTTACCTCAGGATGTCAGTGGAACAGTTTGATGCTTTGCTAGCGATACTGGAGCCACATATTAAAAAGAAGACCACCAATTTCCGTGAACCAATCGATCCTGAACAGAGACTGGCAGTATGTCTAAGGTATGGGCACACACACACACGCGCATACACATAGCCTACACGCACACACACACACACACACACACACACACACACACACACGGCCGGCGGAAGCGCTGGGCAGACAGAACAGCTGTATATTATATTTTATACCCAAATAATACATGATTAGTAATCGAATTGGCTGCTCAATCCATTGTGGATTTTGTCGTTCGCTTGTACGGTGGCTCTGAATTGTCAAAAAACTCAAAATACTGGCTGTGGATGCGAAAAACGCAGAAAATCGAACCCGATCCGAATTTTTTTATTACGGACGAAAGTTTCGTAGACAGTGTGCAAGCGTGATTGACATAACGTGAGGTCGAATTTTTTTTTTTTTTAACGTGCGAAAATTTCGGATGCGAATTTCGGACTAACGGTGCGTTTCCACTGGCGCGTTGCGAGCGGAGCGGAGCGAGCGTTTTCAATTCATTCCTATGGAAGTTGAGCTTCACGCTCGCGCAGTGCATTTTGGGATTGCCAGCGGACCGGAGAAAGCGTTGAGAGCGACCGAGAGCGTCAAAAAGGTTGGGCAGTTTTTGACTTTATGCAAATATCAAGCGAAAAACGCGGTCGGCAGCCAATTGCTGTGAGGTTCGTGATGTGACATCTGTTTTGAGAGTTTAAAAATATGCAAATTTTGCTGGAGTTTATGCTGGATTTAGTGCGTAAATCATTTTGTTTACAAATTAGACGCTTTGCAGTTGTATATATGTTAAAGATTTTATTTTGGATGTGTTCATTGTGATTATATTGGCTGGGTTTATAAAAGTTTATAAAATTGAAAGGATATCTTTGCTTGGTGCATCTGGAAACAAAGCTTGCCTATTTCTAAATGTAATCGCGTGCATCGCTGATGATTATACTGTCCGTGTGTTGAAAAAAACTTAGATTAAACACACTCGCAGCAGACACACCCCAGAGCGGAGGCGTTATAGCGTTGCCAGCGGCACTGAGCGGACTTTTGCCGCTGTAGTGGAAACGCACCGTCAGGCCCAGCGGGCAATTGATGTCAAATAGACATCAAATTGACGTCAAACATTGTCATCAAAGAATTGGTCAAAAATGCAAATCAAATCGATGTCAAAACTTGACATTAAATTGACGTCAAGTTTTGACATTCATTTGATTTGCATTTTTTTAAAACATTTTTAACACATTGATGTCCTATTCTAGACCACAAGAATAATGACAAAACAGTATTAAATGCAAGACGTGTTTTATTAAATCCACTGTTTTATATATATATATTGATAACTGCATTACATTTTGTGTCATCACAACAACATTTTACATATTACAGGTTTTTACATCAAAGCTCTCAAGACATTTAAAAACAAAGAGCAAGTTAAATTAAAATAAAACCAGTTTTGTAATTTGTTTCATAGATAAACAAATTAATGAACAGAAACATTGTAGATAAACAATAGGTGCATTCTACTTATTCAGAGTCTGAACAGACCTCAACGGCTGATTTCCCCTTTAGCCGTCCCAGACCCCCATATCTATCAGGAGCAGACTGGAGACAGCTGCCCATGTATTTCTTTATTTCGGCCTCTGACGCAGAAGGTTTCGACTGCTGTACAGCACCTTAATGAATATAAAGCCACAATTAGCACTCATTTTAAGACATTAAAATACAGCATACATTTTTCAGCAAGCATCACTTGTACATGTACTGTAAATCCACAAAGTAATTAACTTTTTAAATAAGCATGGATAACCATCTAGTGGCTCAGTGATCCTCCTCACCATTCTTTTCAAGTGAGCTGCAACAGCAGGAAAACAGAAAAACTGAATCCAATTTTTCAATGTCTAACTTTTCGTTTTTCAGATGAAAAATTAAACTGATAATAAGTGCTACCCATCAAAGGTGGCATAGGTATAACATAATTCACACATTTAAAACCTGTGCTTTTAATATTGTCTGAAAATTTGTAGATAAACAACTGCATATTTTGAGTTTATGCATGAGAGCATCCTCTGGCTCTTGGATGTGGCAGCATTTGACCGTAATTTATTGAGAAACTGAGCATAATAATTGCACAATTAATTGTTACTAGAGCCCGACCAATAAAGGATTTTTAAGGCCGATACCGATACAAATATTTGGTGATTTAAAAATCCGATATTCCGATATATCGGCCGATATATATATTTTAAAAAAATCCAGAAACGTGTAACAAAACATGAACAGTTCTGATAAATATAATATATAAAAATACAAACTTAAGATATGAAAACAACCTTTGAAAAACAAAACAAAAAAACTATTATTATTAATATTGACAGTAGGCTAATAATTAAAAAAAAAATCAATGATGATGATTATTATCATCAACATTTGTATTATTATTAAACAAGACAAAGGTCATTCCATGTGTGTGTGGTCATGGGTTCAAAGCAAGAACTGATAAGATTGTAAATGTGTACCTTGAAATGCAATGTAAGTCGCTTTTGATAAAAGCGTCTGTCAAATGTCCGTTTGCATTTTGATTATTTCGAGAACCGTTCATCCAATCGACTTCACAAGGGAGTGTAGTGTCGCATTTGGTGCAATATAGATGGACACGCGAGACGCAACACATTCAGAATTAATAAACTTTTAGTAAACTACAGAACAGCGCGAGCGGGAAGCGGTGCACCTCACGCGGGCAGGGCTGGCGCGTGAGCAGCGCGTATTTTTTTCGGCGTCCATGTTAATCAATGAGTGCATTCACACCGGGAGCAGGAGCAGCGTGTGAGCGTCCAGCAGGAGCGTCGCGTGAACAGCAGTGCAGCGGGGGTTTCGGCGCCGAGTCTATTTTTGCTGCGCCGCTTACACTGAATTAAAGTGACAATGCATTGATCGTGGCCAAAATACACCGCAGTTTTATCCAAGAAGTGCATTGATCAGTCCCTCCAGGATTTCACGATTTTTTTGTGTGATTTCTGCGATCAAAATCACTGATTTTGTGGTGGTAATTTCCATAAATTTGCGAAAAAAATTGCGATTTTTATATTTTATAATTAGGACATCACATTTACCATAATAGTATTAGCCTATCAGATACACAATCATACTTGACACAAATCACAAACAAAATGCATAAAGCTTGTTTATTTTGGTCTAATCAAATTAACTTTTAAAACAATCTATGGGCAATTTTTCTACCTTACCTATGTAAATATTAACAGCAGGTGTAGTAATTTATACTGTAGAACTGTGTGTAAATCCTGAGTTGAGGCTTCTCCTGAGCTGCAGTAGGCAACCAGTTACTTATAGTGCAACGTTTTGCATGGCGTTCCCCACTCGTTCCCCGCAACGCAATACGAAGTGACAGTTCGAAAGGAAACTAATCGGTTACTATCGTAACCTCAGTTACCTGAGACTAGGGAATGAGTATTGCGTAGCCGGCCGCACTATAGTAACCTGGCAAGTTGTCGCTTCAGTCGTTAAACCTGCTAAAATGACTTTTTTCGGGGACTAATATCATATAGACGGTAAAATAATAATATAAACTAAGGCCGCGCCCCCTTGGCGGGCTCTGATGAGTAATGCCGTGATGCTAGCTCATTGGCGCACACGTCGGAGGCGCCCACGCCATTGGATGTGCAGTTGCCGCAGCACAGCCAATGAATGAGCCAGACACTCACTGTGCAGCTGCAGCTGCAAAATGCGGCTTCAGTAAATCGAGGAAAAGGAGTTTCCCCTTTTCTTGCAACATCTGTATCCACGTAAAAATGCATTGAAACTTTAATTGAACTAGAGATATTTCATTTGGGTGATTATAATTTAATGTTTTGTGAGGTCTTTTTCATTTTTGTGATTATTTTGCGGTTAAATTAGGAATTATGCAGGATCGCAAAAAAATGCGACATTTTGTTGATTTTGCGTTGTATTCAGCGATCGCGGAATCGCGAAAAACTGGAGGGACTGATTGATGATATCTATTGTGTTTTAAACAGTCAATCAAATGACCAACAGCAATTTAAAAAGAAAACAAATGTCCAAAAACAAACTTGTTGCCCGAATAATAAAAACAAAGATGAACCAAAAGTTATATAAATGAAATTATTAATAAAATAAGCTTCTTGACAAGTCTTTTCTCTTAACCCTCTGAGGTCGACAAACGCGCCGGCGCGTTTTGCTGGATTTTCTCCACATTGTAGCACTATAAACTTAAATTTCTCCGTCATTTATGGTCATACAGAAAAAAGAAATATAAAAAAAGAATCTGTGATATTTCTACTTTTGTATGTGTCCACTTACAATCAAATCAAAACATTGTGCTTTTGTAAAATAAAGAAAATAAACAGGGTGTGCGTTCTGCCTCTCTGTCGCGGTGAACTTTTTTTTCTTGAGCACGTCTATAAACTGAAACAAAACTCTGCGAATACTTGTCACACATTTATGAGCCATAAACCTTTATAAACATATAAGTGTGTACTTTTAAATTATCCGATTCAAAACGAAAACAAATATTCTCTGTTTAAGTAATTTGTATAAAACCAACAAGATGTCCAGATTCTCAAACGCTTGCTCATTACAGTTAATTTGGCCACGCCTACTCGCGCAAAAGAGATTCACATGCAAATCTCCACATGGAACGCGATCGCGCTCATTACCTCAACAACAAAACACTTCACTTCACTTTTCGTCGAGTTTGAAAGACGTGCCTGAGCTTACATTGGATTTACATCAGGAGAAGAAGAACGCGATTTGAAGACAAGAAAGATAAGGTAAGAAATTCTTACATATTAGTTTGCTATTGTTGCATAAATTTCACATTGCAGTTGAACTGTTGCTAGATGGTGAATATTATAATATTTAGACCCGTGTTTACTGTTACTGTGTTTGTGGATATCTGCTCAAACGTAGATATGTATATGGTAACCATAATGTTTTATATTTGAACGTTTGAATGTATCATATTTTGGATCGTGATCGCATTTGAATGTATCATATTTTGGATCGTGATCGCATTTGAATGTATCATATTTTGGATCGTGATCGCATTTGAATGTATCATATTTTGGATCGCGATCGCGTTTGAAAAACAAACAGCTTCATGTTTTTACTATTATCTCATTTCATATGGACCACGAATGGAAACATTTTAAGTAACATGATAATCAATATATTTTTCTCTAGCTTAGTTGTTACTTAAATCTTTTGGAAGATTTATACTGTTATAGGTTATTATTATTTTATCCAGCACTGCGCATAGCTTATGCCTACAAGGCACAACAAACCTGGTGTTCACTGTTCATTATATCTTGTTGGAAACATTTGTGTGTGTGTGTGTGTGTGTATTCTGTGAATTTTAAAAAACAATTTTAACCAGAAAAATCTAAAATTTATTCCCAAAATCGTGCAGGCCTTTCTCTTGATATCAGTATGTTCACTTTTTTTTTCAGGGCCCAGATGACACTGAGGACTGCTGAATTCAAAATTCACATGAGTCTCTGTACATGGTAAAGTGAAAATCAAACACCTTGGAAATTAAAGGTATGTATGTTTTTAGGAATGGCACAAAGGTCTCTGTCTTTGGATCATTGTTTTCAATAAGTGCTTTTTTGGCATGTGTTGTGTATCTTTGGACGATGCTGTGTTGTAAATAAATCCAAACAATTTAAAAGCCATTATTTTTTAAATCTCCTCATTTACAGTATTGTGCAAGGTTGCCCAGAATGACAGGGCCTGATAGCTCCTAATAGGGCAGTTAGAGGAGGTTCTTTGTCTTTCTCAGGTGAGAAAAGCTTACATATTAATGAGCTCTCGCATAAGGCTTTTTCACACAAAACACGTCGTAAATTTTTTAAATCAATATATTGTCTTATCTGAATGAGCAGTCAGGGTGATTTTCACATAGTTTTGCAGCAAATATTCTAGGCTACGTCATACAATTTTCAAAAGTCTTGTGAAGAAATAATCAGTATGGGTTTCATGGCCTTATTTCAGTGAGAATTTTTTTTTGTATTTTCACAAACCACGCATAAATGTCATTATCTCAAAACTACAAACTTTTACATACATGCTGTTGATATATTATTGTAGCAGAGTTTGTGCTGAATACAGTGTAATTAGACTTTAACCATGAAAATGTCACAAGAAACAGAAATAACCAGAAATGTCAGAGCATGTCAGAACACCTCCAGGGCCCAGAAAACAGCTCAGACCTCAGAGGGTTAAATGTATTTGAAAACGAAATAAAGCAATGCCAACTTATCCATTATGCTCCGAGAACGGACACTGCAGTGATATAAAACGCACACGTCTGTTAAATTAAGCAATACTTTTAAGGTAGTCTAATATTGTTCTGACTAACAAATTACTGACACAGTAAAGGGAAAGATTTAAAGGGTAGATTTAAATAAAGAGAAACGAAATTTAAATAAAGAAAAACTAAATTTAAATAAAGGAAAACGAAATTTAAATAAAGAAAAAACGAAATTTAAATAAAGAAAAACGAAATTTAAATACAGAAAAACGAAATTAAGTTAAATTAAAAACGAGATTAATTTAGATTGATAATAAGGGGTAAAAAGGCTAATACATTTTGTTTCTACTATTATTTTATTTTCTACAATGTCAAAGCAACGCAGCTTAACACAAAACACAAGCTCAGGCATGCACTTCGGTCCATACAAACTCCGCTGTTCTGCGCTCTAGCCTTTCCGCGTGGCTTGAGCCGCATTTTAGACGCGTGTCTCACGCAGGCAGTGTGCAAACTCCAACCTGTTAACATGGGAGCTGAAATAAAAACGGACATGCCACGCAGCTGAGACGCTCACGCCACGCAGTCAGTGTGTCGCCGCCGGCCTTATTCAAGCGCGAATGAGAACAGTTTCGCGGGGGATCCCAGGTGTGCAAAAAAAAAGAAAAAGAAAACGAATATTCAAATGTCAAATTTTCAAATCGAATACCAACCCACCGAACGAATATTTGGGTCCAGCCCTAGCTGCTTTTATTTTATTTTTTAAATATTCATTTATTGGACATTATAAATGCCGATACCGGTAGTTTGGAAAATGCCTAATATCGGCCGATAATATCGGCCCGCCGATATATCGGTCGGGCTCTAATTGTTACACCCCTACAGTATTTCCACTGTGCATCTGTGATGGCTAAAAAGTTTGCCACACAATGGGTAACACTGGATAGATACAACAGTACATCATCTAATCATAAAAAAAGTAATGTAGTACCTATTATAACACGGCATAGCCGTGTTTTTCCAAACGCCTTCTTCACCCCTGAGCCGTCCATATTCATTGTTGCCATTACTCTGTTGGTAAGAACTCTGACAAAAGAAAAAAGACAACCAAGTAATATCAGTAATCATTAATTGTTAAGATTATTGAACAATACAACTAAGTGACCAGAACAGCTGAGCCTTCAAGCAGAAAAGGAATGTCTTACAGTTTTTCACCATCACTTGGTGCATTTCCTGAATCATCATCAACATTTCTACAACAATAGTGCACTGCTCAGATTAGTATTATCTACGGACTTCGTCTGAATGAATGACTTCCGGTAACTTTGGAAGCTCAAGTCGGCGGCGGTGTGAACGTACAGTTAGGCTGCAGGATCCAGCAGGAACGTAGGCTGCTACAAGGAGCTGCAGCTGTGGTAACTAGAGCAGAGCTGGCAACCCGGATGCCGAAACACTACTGACTTCGTGATTGGTAGATAGGTGGAGGGTGGCGCTTCAGGCCAAAACACAACATAACATCAACATCAGTTCTGCCCTACAAAGGCAAAAGACCTTAAAGGGATAGTTCACTTTGAAATTAAATTTTGGTATGTTTTAGCTTACCTGAAGGGCATCCAAGATGTAGGTGTCTTTTTTTCCGCAGTAGTTTCAATTTTGATATTTTTAGGTCAAACCGTTCTTGTCTGACAGTCATATAATGCAGGTCGATGGTCCCTGTCTCAAAACACAAGCACAGAGTCCAAATTAAAACAATTCCCCATCGTCCAAATTAAACAATTCCCCATCGTAAGTACACACTGATGGCCTAAGACACGAAACGAGCGGTTTGTGTGAGAAACCGAACAGTATTTATATCGTTTTTACCTCTTATAACACAACCACGTCGAAGTGATCTGAAGTCGCGGGCGCTTCCTGCTGTGTGACGTGTGCGCAGACTGGTGCATAGATGTATATACACTAGATGTCGCATTAAAGACATTCGTTCCAATGAACTGCCGTAGCCAAGGTGAAATCTAGTATATATATCTATGCGCCAGTCTGCGCACACGTCACACAGCAGGAAGCGCCCGCGACTTCAGATCACTTCGACGTGGTTGTGTTATAAGAGGTAAAAACGATAAAAATACTGTTCGGTTTCTCACACAAACCGCTCGTTTCGTGTCTTAGGCCATCAATGTGTACTTACGATGGGGAATTGTTTAATTTGGACGATGGGGAATTGTTTTAATTTGGACTCTGTGCTTGTGTTTTGAGACAGAATATCAAAATTGAAACTACTGCGGAAAAAAAGACACCTACATCTTGGATGCCCTTCAGGTAAGCTAAAACATACCAAAATTTAATTTCAAAGTGAACTATCCCTTTAAGTCGCTAGAGTGTGGAACTGAGAAAAATGACTTTAAAGATTTTTAGTTGTCCCGCCAAATTAATTATAGGTAGGACACTGGAAATCTGGCAAATAGATGTTTTAGTAATGGAAATTATAAAAAAATCTTGAGTTTAAACTTGACTTTTGACCACTATTTTAAAGTTACTGTACTCTGCCTTTGTATTGTCAGCAAAAAGTGAGAAGTCATGCCAAGGCAAAAGGCAGTAACTTCCACATTATCAATATTTAGTTGCTGATCACCATTAACAAAATCATTATAGTAGCCTACACACCTGTATAAAATCTAGTGATCATGGCATTTATTTTGTATGATTTACAATTATTTATAGCCATCTACTTATGTGCTTTGGTTGCATTCTGATGGCATTATTAATACATTTGACATGACAAAATATCTCCATAGACATTAGTCCAGCGTTGACTCGACCGCGTATGTGTTGCTTAGGGCGGGGCTGAAGGCGAAGTTTTGGCACTCTGCCAGCTAGTTTGCCAAACTTTAATTCTTGGTTGTATTCATCTGATACGGCAATGTGTAACGTTTTTCTGTCAACTCTGCATAATCCTTCGCGATCGATATCGCATGTTTGCCGATGGAGCGGGTTCAGACTAGAGCCCGACCGATATGGATTTTTGGGCGCCGATGCCGATACCGATAAAAAAAAAGCCAGATACCGATATATCGGCCGATATTATTTGTGTGTATATTATAATACAGTAGCAATATTATTTATGTGTATTATAGTACAGCAAGTTTGGACACACTTTCCAATTGGTGTGTACAAACTTTTGATGGGTACTGTATCAGGGTATATGCAGGAATCTTGAAGTTAATTTTAATACCTTTTCAAGACTTTTTCAAGACCTTCTCAATATTTTTTAATACCTCACCGCCACTTCAAGCTGTAACCATTTACATCAGTGATACTTTTAACTTAACAGTTTTAGTTTGTGATAAAGACTATACGCACTACGTAATACGCACTGGGACCGCCAGAGCGTACATTGCAGGGCTCGCAAAATTTCAAAATCGCTGGTAGCCCTTCGGGTAGGCACTCAGATTTTGGTAGCCCGAAATGAATTTTACTAGCCCATATAAAAAGACTACATTTTTAATGTAGAATATTGGTTAGGAGTCAACACAATGAATAAAAAACTTTTTCAAAACACAAATATCAACAAATATGCATCTGGTTCTAACTGAACTGAAATTTGTGTGACCAGTATGGAACATGAATCAGTCTGTGTCGGTGGCTCAGCCCCCAATGAGGGTATGATAAAAAAATAAATAATAAGTAACTCTTTAGTTTAGGGTTTAATGCTCACTATTAACTTGTTTCATTAACATGCAGATGGCAGGGTTTTTTCATCACTGAGGTCCCGAATGTGAGATATGCTAGTTAGGGGGGTTCGGGGGCACCCCTGAGAAAATTTTGATGTGCATTTTAAGATGTTTTGAAGGCCAAAAAAATTGGATAACAATAGCTTTAAAACCATGTAAGTGGGCAGCTGATTATTTTTCTCTCCTCATCAGCATCACACTCCTATTCTCTTTGTTTTTCTCTTGCTCTGTCTCTTCCCCTCCTAAATCTGAGCTTTGACTGATATAGGCTTTTCATTTTTGTCTGTCAGTGAAAAAAGTAAACAAAGGGTCAACTGATAGGTTGATTTATGAATCATTTTCTCAGACGCTTCATTTACTGAAAGCTACTAGGAAAGCTAGGTAGCCTAACTAAGTTTATTGAATTCATTCACAATATGTACACATTCATTATTGATCTTATTCCTAATACAGGGCCGTAGACAGGGCTTTATAATCAAAGAGGTCATACATTTAAGGTTATTAGGGGGTTTAAATTTTTTATTTCTCGGATGTCCATTTCAAGACGTTTGAAGGCCAAACAAGGATAAGAAATAGCTTTAAAACCATGTCAGCAGGCAGTAGATGATACCTGCTCTCACTTCTTATCCATCAGTCTTTCTTTTTCTCTCAGTCTCCTCATCTTGCCATCTCTTCTCCCTACCTAAAGCTGAACTTTTTTAATTTACTGAAGGCTACAAATTGTATATTAATTCTCAACATGTACACATTCATTATTAATCTTGTGCCAATGATGAAAACGGCTTTGTTAATGCTAATGTCCCCACACAATGACAGTAAACTAATTATTAGTCACATTACATAGGCCTATTTTCAGTTCCAAATGGCGAAATTCGACAAAAGTATATTCATTTGCTTGATTAATTTTGTCATTTGTTTCACATTTATGACCTAAAAAAACTGTCAAATATGAAATGTTTAGTTTAGCTACTTACATCTTATCTCGCACTTGACCGTAAACTGAAGCGTCGAGTCGCTCTGCTCAAATTCGCGCTCAGCAGCTTCTTGTGAACATAAAGCCCGCCTACTTTGATTTGATTGCAGGGGTGCAAACGCATGTATGGTCAAAAAAGAGAGAGGTAATCGAAGCCCTCGTCCCGCGGCAAATATCCAGATACTACATTGCCACCATCCCCAACCCACCCCTATAGGCACATAGAGTCAAATGAAATTTAGAAAAACTATCTTGCACTTCTTCTTCTTGCTTTACTGCTACTTCCTGAAAACAATTTCACCTGATGATTTGAATAGCTCTTTTTGTAAAGAATTAATAATTCTAGGATGATTGGGGTAATTGTGTAGGTTAGGCCTAGTGCATCTGCATAGAAAGTAATAAACAAAATACAAATATAAATACAATAAAACACAAATACACGAGAAATAAAGCAGTGCTTTATGTTTTTCAGGTAAATTAACTGTATTAAGTATTAATACAGTTTATCTTTTGACAAAACGTGATTTTTCTCTTTCTCTTTTGTTGTTTGATCAACTTTGGTGACACAAACAGCTGCAGGTTTATTGGGTGCTGTCCCTTTAAGACGAATGCACGTATCTAATACCGGTAATGACACGCATCCGTTTTATTTTGACTGCGTTTACGGGGAAACTCGTTGAGACGGACACTGGCTTATTTTTTCGTGCACATGTCTGTTCAAACACAAATAGATAAGAAAGAAAAGGGAATTCGGTGTTCAAGAACTTCGTGTGCTGTCTGCGACTGCGTGGCTCTGTGCGCCGACAGAGTCGGACAGACCATCTACATTTGGATGTTAAACATAATATATATAGCCTGATACAGCAAAGACAACGTCGGCAATATTGACGGCAAAATAGGCTACAGAATATTTCGTTCTGTAGGCCTATTGACAGGGGCAATATTTGAAAATCGATAATTAGGCCTATTTTTTTAAATTACAATTATATTTGCATTTGTCAAAACCGAGAGACTTTCAAGCGTCAAAATGTAATTTATTAATATGTATTTGCGCCTTCTATTTTGTCTGAAAACTTCCAACACTCTTGCGTGTCGCGTGAAAAATAGGCGTCGGTTGCGGTTCTATTTCTAGCACGCGGTTTCGGCGCGGCTCGAGAAGTGTGTGTGTCACGCAGGCATTGTGCTCTAACACAAGCTCTAACCAGTTAACATGAGAGCTGACATAAAAACGGACACTCCACGCCACGCAGAGAGAAATGTGATGCAGTGGCAGATCCAGAGTGAGACAGAAACACTAGTGGTTCACGCTTGCGCACATACTGCTGGTTTGGCGCGCAGTGTTCTGATTCGCTTATTTCCTATTTACTTGTTGGTGGACGCAATCCAGAATTACTGTTGGTTAAATTATAATCAGACCCTCTCAAACCCCCCCCCCCCCCCCCCTCCTTAAAAAAAACTCTTCGGATCTGCACGATTCACACAAGTCACCCAAACTGACGTGAAAAAAGCGGGAGGCGCCGAAAAGCGCGCTGTTTGCATCCCTGTGATTGGTCATCTCAATATTCTGACATTGACGAGCACCGCAGACCAATGAGACTCAGATGAACACACACACACTCTGTCCTCTCTGTTTCTGACGTGCTCGGCGCCGCTTCGGATTGAAGATGAAGAACGCGCTGAATCTGATTATTACAAGACTTTGCATTTTGGTAGCCCGACTGGAAAACACAATAGCCCCGGGACGTCGGGCAGGCGATTTTGCGAGCCCTGCATTGTGCTTTTGAACTTCCGCCCGCCTGCCCGCTCTGGTGCTCTCGGAGGCAATTTACGAACGCACCCCAGGGATTAAAGTGAAAAAAATTCTTCTGACTGAAATTTTTTTTAGGGCAAGTCATATTCTTTTACCTTTTTAAATAGTCGAGACCAATAGCGTTTTAAGGGGAGACGTTTTAACCGCTTTAATATTGCCAGTAGGCGTATTTTAAAAGCTATTTTAATCTATGAAAACCAGGCAGGGAGCATACTAATATCCTCCTGGGACCCAAGAGTAGACTTTTGTCCACTGTAGTGGACATTATATTTTAGTGAATTTCTCTGACATCATACATGTCACATGACACAACCTGGGTGTCCTGTAAAGAGCACATTCAGCAGGGCTTTTCAGAGACACCAAATGTTTGGAGGTTTCACCATGAAAACAACTTCGCTTAGTCTTTAAAAATGTCTGACATTAATTTAGTGATCAAATGTAGCATTCTTATGGAAATATGATAATATATTGTAATTATAATTTAAACTGGACTACTTTTCAAATTGTATTTCATAAAACAACATCTCAGGAAAATGTTAAGGGGTTTCAAATAAAAAAAAATATTTTCTGTTACAGAACAGGGCATTGATTTCAAACGTGTCCACTGTAGAGGACATCAGGACTTAAATCATGTTTATCAGGCATATTGGGAGACACACAAGTGAATATGGAAATAAATTATACATCAATATTCCTATGAAATATTAGATATTATTATTAAAATGTTGCCAATTCTTACTCCAATTATTACACTTCTTTTTTCATTAAATGTTACTCCAAGAACACATTAATGTGCAAATTAGATATAGTGTATACATATACATTGCATTGAATGGGAATATTAATTTATGGCCATTTTACCCACATATTGCATAAAGTAAAATGGTGTATCAATTCATTCCATTATTTCTTTCATAACATAGTTGAGAATCATCTTTATACAAATTCTGGTTAAAAAAAAATGAAACCCCAAAATTTATTGGTGATTGAAAAAAAATCCTATTGTTTTTGCCTATACATATAATTTCATGTCATTTTATTTTTTAAACAACTTAGTCCTTGCGTCCACTACAGAGGACATAGCATAACGTATGAATAAAATATTATTATTAGCAGTCCCAAACTAGTTTTTGTTAATACAATGTTGGTATGAGCCACTACAGTCATTTAAAAATATAAAAAATAACACAAAGAAAAATAGTGGCATTTTGGGGTTAATATGGAAACGACAGTTACCATGGTGAATACACAATATTAACAATAACTGTAAATGAAACATGGAAACTGCTCCTGGTGAATAGAATGAGAATCATACCTGCATTACTTTTATTTTGTGTCATTTACAACGTAACGGCGTTGCATGCTCGTAGTTTCTTTTGCACTTGATCAGTGAGGCGATACAGCGCGTGCAAGTGAGTGTGCGCTCCGAGCACAGGATAACGGCTGACAGGACAAGAAAGTCCGTTTTTCTGAGGTGAAAAACTTTATTTCAGCGTACACTTATGTCACTGCCTGCCTGGTAGTTCCAATTGTGCTGGGTTTTCTGAAGTAGTCATGATTCGCCTCTCATAACATAACATGCTCTAAACACGCACGCAGAGTGGAAAAGGAGGGGCGGGGGCGCGGGGAGCAAGGATCATGTCAGCCTGACATGCACTTTCCGTGAGCGGTAATTGAAAACCCGGAGTGGACCATGAGCGAAGTGATTACACAGTGCTTAGAGTGGAGAGAGGAACGTGCTTTTGCTCCACTCCAGGCTTTGATCACATCCCCCTCAGCAGGGTGAATACACCTCGTCTTTCCTTAATTTAAGACCTATTCAAACTAAAATTAAGATATTTATTACACTATTTGAGAAATGAAAGCCTATTTACGGCCTTAAAATTATGAAAAGTAAATTGAAGACTTTAAGGACAGACTGGAACCCTGTAATTGACGGAAATCCGTCATAGACTTGCTGCAATTAACGGAAATCCGTCGTAGCGACGGAGAACTTTAATCCCTGCGCACCCACAATAGCCTAGTTTTTTTATGTAGCCTACCTGTTCGTTTTTTTTTTTTTTTAAATGACTAAAGTCACACACTTTTACGATGTTTTTGGGATTCAAACTGTTGGACAGCTAATTCAGAAAAAATACTTTCAAAATTTAAGACTTTATAAAGCCGTGATAAGACTTTTTAATACTTTTTAAGGGTCTTCATTTTCCCAAAATTGATTTATCACCTTTTAATACTTTTCAAGACCCCGCGGATACCCTGTGTACATATAGAATACACAGTATAAACAGAATAAATATATAAACGTTTTGCAATGATCACTCAAATGTGGTGATCAAACACTTGTGTGACAAAGATATGCAATGGAGGCAGGGTGAATGATAGAGTGAGAATTTGAGCTGTAACCAAACTAGTTTGCATTGCATTTTATATTATATTCTAAATACTCTTCTATTTTTAATCTTAATTTAGTGGAGGAAGAACTCAGATCTTTTTAGTAAAGTAAAATTAATAATATCATAATGAAAACGTTTATAATTACATATGTACAGTAGTTTTATACTATTTTAAATAAGTAGTAAGCAAAATGTACTAAACGTGAAACTAGGCTACAGGGCTGGACCCGAATATTCGTTCGGTGGGTTGGTATTCGATTTGAAAATTTGACATTCGAATATTTGTTGTTGTTTTTTTCACATCTGGGATCCCCCGCGAAACGGTTCTCATTCGCGCTTGAATAAGGCCGGCGACACACTGACTGCGTGGCATGGCCGTTTTTATTTCGGCTCCCATGTTAACAGGTTGGAGTTTGCACACTGCCTGCGTGAGACACCAGTCTCTCAGGCGCGGCTCGAGCCACGCGGAAAACGCGTGCATGCCAGAAATAGAACCGACGCGCAAGTCTTCTCTGGCAAGAGCGCAGAACAGTGGAGTTTGTATGGACCGAAGTGCATGCCTGAGCTTGTGTTTTGGATTAAGCTGTGTTGCTTTGACATTGTGGAAAATAGAATAATAGAAAAAAAATGTATTAGACTTTTTACCCGTTATTATCAATCTAAATTAATCTCGTCTTTTAATTTAACTTAATTTCGTTTTTCTTTATTTAAATTTCGTTTAATTTCTTTATTTAAATTTCGTTTTTCTTTATTTAAATTTCGTTTAATTTCTTTATTTAAATTTCGTTTAATTTCTTTATTTAAATTTCGTTTAATTTCTTTATTTAAATTTCGTTTAATTTCTTTATTTAAATTTCGTTTTTCTTTATTTAAATTTCGTTTTTCTTTATTTAAATCTACCCTTTACTGTGTCAGTAATTTTGTTAGTCAGAAAAATATTAGACTACCTTAAAAGTATTGCTTAATTTAACAGACCTGTGTGTGCGTTTTATATCACTAACAGTGTCCGTTCTCGGATGCATTCTCTGCCCGCGTGAGGTGCGCCGCTTCCCGCTCGCGCTGTTCTGTAGTTTACTAAAAGTGTATTAATTCTGAACGTGTTGCGTCTCCATCTGGCTACTTTTAATGCAAAATGGCCCTATATAAAGTGTTATAATTACATAAATTATTGGAATATTGCTTTATGTTGTAACGTAGCAGAATGAGCTTTAACACTGTGTCTACACTGGACGCGGCTGTTATTTTTTTGCCACTTTTGCCAGTTCTTTGTAACAGCTTTTAGGTGCTTTATTGGCAGCGCCATCCTTACATAAATCACTGCATGCTGCATTTTTTTAAATATTAATTTATCGGCCCTTATAAATGCCGATACCGATAGTTAGGAAAATGCCTAATATCGGCCGATAATATCGGCCTGCCGATATATCGGTCGGGCTCTAGTTCAGACCATAGCCTACTAAATGTTCTGACCGCTCTGAGGACATCAGAAGTTAGAGCGACTGATGGCAGCTGTACAAAGTACACAGGCTACACCGTAATTTTAATTTTAATGGATATTAAAACAAAGGCAGATAACTGTACAATCTGGTAGGTAGTATTATTTGATTGAACACCGGCACAGTAACTTCATATTGACGCGCTGCAAAACAAAGGCAGAGCACCGTAACTCAATTTGAACGTTCCAAAACAAAGCCAAAGAGCGGTAGCCTAGCTGATGTTACGGTGTTCTGCCTTGGTTTCTCATGGGCTTTTGGAAGTTACTGTTAAGACAATCATTATTTTCTCGAAAAAAAAAACGGAATTGATTCAAGATACTTATATCCACATGATAAAGAAGGTCTTGAATGTGCCAAAAATATAAATAACTCATTTTCGACCAAAAACGAAGTTACGGTCTTTTGCCTTTGCACGGCAGAGTTGAGGGCTGCAACTTCACTTTTTAAATGACAATATCCTGGCCATACTACTGTTGTCAATGATATAAGTATTTGAAATGAGCATGATTTCTTAATGTCTAGTGACATATCAGGGCCATTTTATGATTAATTGAAATACATTTCTTACATACAGCTCCTTTAAGTGGCTTAACCAAAATGACTTCAACTTATTATTATTTCTAATAAAATTAGATGAAAATGACAATTATTAAGTTATAAGTTATATAAAACATTACTTATTCAACCAAACAGGATTTTTTTTTTTTTTTTTATCAAATAAAGCTTTTTATCATCTTCAACTAACTTTTCAGCCCACAATGGCCAACTGAATTAACCAGTCTTACTAAATGATCAAAGCTCATTCACATCTTGCATTCTCTGTGGTTCATTTTAAATGATTCAATGATCTCTTATATTCCTATAGTGACTGAAAAGTTCAATAGCTTAAATGAAGCGGTTCAAATGAGTCATTCGTGTGCAAGTCGTTATTCTGAACGCAATGTGTTACTGGCGAACTCGTTGTGTACAATATACGACGATTCAACGATCCAACTGCACTGATAAAGACATAACAATGATGTAACTTACGTCATGTTAATTTCGCATAACGTTAGTGGACACAATTTTAAATTATAATTGGTTATGTTGCGTTTTGTCGAATCGCATCGGGAAAGAGATTCAAATGTTAGGGCATTTTTATTAGTACGAACAAAAATTGTAAAACTAACATTACTAGTGACATTTCAAAAACGACATTTCAAAAAAACAATAGTTATCTGCTTAATGGATCTAACTCTGTTAAATTACCTCAGAATCCTTCACAGTAACGTACATTAACTGGCGGGAAATTTCAATTCACCAAAAAGAACAAAATACTCATTACAACGTCAAATATTTAATCAAAACACAATCTTCTAAGTTTTCAAAGTTACTCAATTATGTTTTATTTAATGAGATGTTTATTACTCACCTGATAAAAGCGCCAACCTTGTCGAGCTGCTTCGACTTGACGACTTCACAGCGCTACAACGTCAAATATTTAATCAAAACACAATCTTCTAAGTTTTCAAAGTTACTCAAATGTTTTATTTAATGAGATGTTTATTACTCACCTGATAAAAGCGGCAACCTTGTCGAGCTGCTTCGACTTGACGACTTCACAGCGCGAACTGCCACTAGCCTCTGTGTTGTACGCAAGACGTGATGACGTGCATTTCAACGGTCATCAAAGTCGTAAATCCTCCAAATATTTTTTCTTTTCTTTTTTTTTCCGTGTATACATGTATAACATTATGTCATACTAGGTTTGCATCAAATTGCACACAAAAATAAATTAATTAATTGTAGTCCATTCTTCAGCTACAGAAAAACCCGAGAATGTGAAAAAGGCGCCATCTACAGGTGGTATTAGGAATAGAGAATATGAATGGGCATTGTATGCCCTACATTTTTCATAATAAAAAAGAAAATAGAATTTCTGAAAAATAAATATGATTTTTTTAAGAATCCTAGCATTGCATCTATCAGTTGAAGACAAGAAAATCGAAATCATTTTAAAATATGTAACCTGTTCACTAAATTTAATGAAAAATTTAAATTTTCCATAAATGAACATGTAGTTGTAACTTGTAATACTGTATATACTTGGTATTACAAATTCATTATCAATTATGGCAAATGTATTTTAATTTTAAAGTATATAAAAAAATAAGGATATACACATGGGGTTACAGCAAAAATGCTGCATTTTTTTTTTAATTAAGCAAATCAGTATATTTTTTGTAAAATATAATACTATTCACTTCTTTCATTATCAGTAATTTACATAGGCCTACATGTTTATTTATAAATAGTTTTTTGTTGTTGTTGTTTATATGTTTTTAAGCACAGAAGTTACAGAAGTCCACTTTCATGCAGAAATCAAACAACATATGATTCAAAACATGTGCCGAATGGATGCATTTTGAGGCCCCAGTAAAGAAAAAAATGTGCTATTTACATTGATATCAATGTGATGTCAATATGACGTCAACTGAACGCCTATAACACGACGTTGATTTGACGTCAACTCAATGTCAAACATGTTGGCCCATATACTTAAATAATCAATTTCAGTATGGGATAAACCTAATATTTTCACCAATTAACCACTGGAAGGACTTGATGTATAATCTGACTTTGAAATTATGTTTTGCAGCATCTTGATCAAATTTTGTCTAATATTTGACGTCAAATTGACATCAAGGTGCCCGCTGGGGGGCCATTGCACACTGAGTCCGAAAATTTCGCATGCGTTTTTTCGTGTTCGTCAGCCTTAAAATTCGTCACGCACAGAAACCTTGCACACTGAGTCCGATGCGTATTTATTAAACCTTTGCGGAAAAAAACGCAAAAAATACTAAATTGATTCGTCAAGCAGTGAGGATGATTTTGTTGCATTCCTTCTAAAAAGAGAAAAAGAAAGAGGAAATATTGGGTCCATCCAATCCTGAGATTGCGCCGAGAGGAAGGAGTTTCACCTCCTTATCAAGGATTTGCGAAATTATCCCGAGCGATTTAAAATTTACCTCAGAATGTCAGTGGAACAGTTTGAAGCTTTGCAAGCGATACTGGAGCCACATATTAAAAAGAAGACCACCAATTTCCGTGAACCAATCGATCCTGAACAGAGACTGGCACACACACACACAAACACACACACACACGGCCGGCGGAAGCGCTGGGCAGACAGAACTACTACGTATACAGGTTATATTTTATACCCAAATAATACATGGGTTTTGTCGTTCGCTTGTACGGTGGCTCTGAATTGTGAAAACACCATTCAAAATGCTTGCTACGGATGCGAAAAACGCAGAAAATCGAACCTGATCCGAATTTTTTTTTGACGGACGAAAGTTTCGGAGGCAGTGTGCAAGCGTGATTGACATAACGTGAGGTCGTATTTATTTTTTAACGTGCGAAAATTTCGGATGCGAATTTCGGACTCAGTGTGCAATGGCCTTCAGTGTGCAATGGCCTTTAGAAGCAAAAGGCAAATTAGCCTAGTATAATAGACCCTACGTCATCGCAATTTTCTAAAGCTCTGGTAAGAAATAAGGCCTATTAAATTAATAAAAAAAAATTATAGCTAAGTTTCTATAGCTACATAAATGTATTTAATGTCCATAAATCCCCTTTTTAATATTATCTGTAAAGACTTTTATCTGGGCTAGTCTACCTCCAGCAACTCCAAAGCTTTAAAATCCATAACACATGTATATATATATATATATATATATATATATATATATATATATATATATATATATATATATGTAGGCCTACTGTGTGTTAAAACACACATTTATATTTATAGATTTGAGATCTTTAGGCTATTTTAAAAATTTAATCTAATTTTAATCTATAGAGCTGGTAAGTCCCGCCCCTTCCGTAAAAAATATAAAAAATTCACAGACAACATATGTTCACATTCATGGCACAATTCAAACGGGACCAGAAAATAATTATTTTCTCCCATTCACTTGCATTGACGGTTTTTCAACTTTGAGGTCCAGCGGGGTTTTGCGGAAGGGGCGGGACTTACCAGCTTCGTGTTTTTGATTTCCCCTTTTTTCGTGTCACTCAGCACGACTTTTAATCTAATGTATTTCAATTGGAAGTATTTTCTTTCTGCCAATCTGGAGCATTGCTTTTTCTCATTTGTCATTATTTTTTTAAACTTTAAGCGCTACATTACTCAACATTTAATCAGACATTTTTTGTCCTTGTTTTTATTGCTTTATATTCTGTAGGCTTCTCGCCATTGTAAACCATCGTCCGTGGTTCCTTCCTTCCAGTCAAAATATAGTAAATCTATTCAATTAACGAGACTGAAGAGTTCTGCTACGGCTATCGTTTCTAAATGTTGCTGTTTATTTTTTGAGAAATACCGTTTTTCCATTGGTTTGGTGTGTCATCTAACGGTAATCTAGCCTTATCGACTGATATGACCATAAGTTTAAATTGTTTCTCCTTCGATTGTGAGAACGGGGATATGTTTTGGATATTAATTAAAATAAAATAAAATAAAATAAATAAATAAATACATTTAATTTAATTTAATTAGTTGACCCCAGCATTACCCATGAACCTCGGCATCCGTTGCTATGGAGACGGAGCCAGTCCGCTTTGCGATTGGGTGATTTCTTCAGTGATTTCATTGCGCTCAAACCACCGTTCAGGTAAGTTGGCTTAATGAATACGTTTTGCTTAAATGTCATAATTCATTCCTTTCTTTGTCATTAGACTCACATGGTTTACATGTTAGGGCAACGAATTAAAGCCCGACCAATGGTTTTCTCGTTATCAGCAAAAAATAAATAAAACTCTTGTGAAATTAGGCTTGCTAAATGGTTAGCTAACTTCAACATAAGCTAACTCTCATTATCTAGAGACGATGTCATTTTCTCTCGAACGTCACTGTCAGCAATAACAATATCACTTGGCCTAACGTTACTGCACATAACGTTACATCTTTAAAAACAATATTTTTCTATTCATTTAACCTTAAGTATTTATAAGGAAATGGGAATCTCTCACTATTGGGAACACTTTTTGAAACTTATATCAACTTAGCTAGTCTACACTACATAACATTTTCTGTTCTCCCTGCAGATTCTGTCAAACTTCACCTTTTCGAACCAAGATACACCTGATTTTCAACACCCAAAGGCACTTTTAAGAGCCAACCTCTTTCTATCTCTGTCTGTCTCTCGCAAACTATCTGTCCATCTATCTCACTATCTGTATTTCTATCCATCTCTCCAATCTATATCTTTATCTATCTCAGTCTTTATCTATTTCCTTAATCTTTCCTCTCTGTCCGTCTTTGTCGACTTGTCCGTCTTTGTCG